>JAPZQE010000022.1:298208-741204 GCA_028828645.1 Rhodotorula sp. PL61-2
CCCCCCCCCCCCCCCCCCCCCCCGCTCCCGCTCCTGCTCTGCCTCGTGCTATCGCCTCTGCTCAGTCCAGCTCCCACGGATGGCCTCCGCTCAGAAGCGCCTTGTCCTGCTCGGCGCAACCGGAGAGACCGGCCGCGAGGCCCTCCGCGCCGCCCTCGCCGACGCTCGCACCGCCGCCGTCCTCACCTTTGGCCGTACCGCGCCGCACGTCGACCCTGCTACCCCCGGCCACGGCAAGCTCAAGCACGAGGCGCTCGATTTCGAGGCGCTCCTCGAGGAGCGTGCGGTGGGAGGCGGGGCCGAGACTGCGCGGTTGAAGGCGGCGGACGCAGACGCAGTGCTCATCGCGCTGGGGACGACGAGGGGCAACGCAGGCAGCGCAGAACGATTTGAGCGCGTCGACCGCGAGTACGTCCTTGCTGCCGCCGAGGCCGCCCGCAAGGAGGGCAAGGAGCAGTCTCTCGTCTACGTTTCAGTGCGCTCCTGCTTTCCCCGAGATTCTGCAGCACTTCTCTCGTGCTCTTCCAGAAGAGCTGGTACGCCACATGCCTGCAGTCGGGCGGCGCCGATAGCAAGTCGTGGTTCCTGTACCCCAAGTCCAAGGGCTTGACGGAGGAGGGGCTTGCCAAGCTCGGGTACTCCCGCACGACCATCTTCCGGCCGGGCGTCTTGGTCGTTCCCGGCGGGCGCGGCGAGCGGCGCGTGCCGGAGAAGCTGGCCGTGTGAGTCGAGCCCTTCCTTCCCATCGAGCGCTCAGGCTCGTCTCGCCGAACCCGTTCCCTTTCTCCTCCCTTGACTTCACTGACCCTGCGCCTTTTTCTCCTTCTCCTCCTTTCACCTTCTCCATTCGCGCCTTCCCTCCGTTGGTACCGTCTCCTGCAGCGCCGTCATCCCGCGCCTTCCCCTCGTCGGGTCCTCCCTTTCGATCCTCACGCCCACGCTCGGCCGTGCGCTGGTCAATGCTGCCGTCTCGCCGTCGCCTGTCGGCCGTTCGGAGAAGTTTGGCGCGCACGACGGTTTCCTCGTCGACAACAACGCTGCCCGCAAGCTTGGGGGCGCTAAGGCGTGAGCGAGGTGGGGGTGGTCCCCGTCATCAAATTCCCGCGGTCTTCAGTTGTCGCTCCGTCCGTGGCGGCGGTCTTTGTTTGTGTGTGTAATTCTAGCGCATCTCGAGCTGCCCGACTTTGTGGACGAGCCTCGGGGAGGTGTCTCGGCTGAGGCAGGCCCAGCCTTCCTCTCCTGGCGGAGTTCGCACGTTGCACGGTCCTCGCTCTCTTCCGCCCGCTCATTCTGCGCTCTGCTGCAGCCCGGCCTATCACAGGCTTTGCTGGACGTGCAGCGCACCTTTGATCGCTTCCGCGCGCGCCCAATCTCGCGACACCACAGCACACGACCCGGCAGGCTCCACCGCCCCTTGAGCCTCATCTCTTGGGTTCTTGGGTGCCCTCGTCATGCCCGCCGCGGCCTTGGCGCCGGAGACGGATGCCAAGGCGGCGATTGCAGGCCCAAGCAGACCCCCGCGCAGAGCTGCTCACCTCGCTGGACTCTGATGCTCGCGGGCTTGACCCGCTTCCTCCTCCCTGCTCGAGCTTCTAGACAAAGCTCCACTTTTGATTTGCTACAATCACACACACACACGCACACAAACACCGCAAAGACAAGCTAACCACCCCACACGCTTTGATGGCCGCCCACTCCCCAACGTCGAACGGCAAGGCGGCGAGCGGCGAGAAGCTGAGCCCGAGCATGTCGGGCGCGACGGCGACGGAGACGTTCTGGTTCCTCCTCAAGGCAAAGGAGGTCGAGACGCGGCTCGAGACGTCGCTCGACGACGGGCTCACGAAGAACGAGGCGGACGCGCGCTTGAAGCGCGACGGGCCCAACGAGCTGCAGGGCGGAGGAGGCGTTTCGCCGTGGAAGATCCTCTTTGGACAGGTTTGCAGTGCGTCTCTCTCGCACACTCGCGGGACGGAAAGCGCCGCCCCTCAAGACTCGGCCGAAGGAGGGAGAAGCTGACCCCCCTCCGTCCTTCCTGCAGACGCCATGGTCCTCGTCCTCATCATCTGCATGGCCGTCTCGTTCGGCATTCAGTCCTGGATCGAAGGCGGTGTCATCGCCGCCGTCATCGCCATCAACGTTGGTGTCGGCTTCGTGCAGGAGTACGGCAGCGCCAAGACGATGGACTCGCTCCGCTCGCTCGCCTCGCCCAACGCACATGTCATCCGCGACTCGAAGATCGTCACCGTCCCGTCGCCCACCGTCGTCGTTGGCGACATCGTCGAGGTCAAGACCGGCGACACCATCCCCGCCGACCTCCGCCTCTTCGAGACAGTCAACGTACGTTCTTGCTTTTCCTTCTTCATCCGCGCTGCTGACGCTCTGTACTTTCCCCAGTTCGAGACGGACGAGGCGCTTCTCACGGGCGAGTCGCTCCCCGTCGCCAAGGACGCCGACGCGACCTGGGACGAGGAGGCCAAGGCGGGCGGGTTCGACCCGCGCGACATTGGCGTTGGCGGTGCGCTACCTCGACGTGTACTTCTCGAGAGCTGTTCTGAACTCCTCGCCGTGCGCAGACCGCATCACTATGGCCTATTCCTCGAGCACCGTCACCAAGGGCCGCGCCAAGGGCGTCGTTGTCGCGACGGGCATGAACACCTCCATCGGCGCAATCGCGACTTCACTCCGCGGCGGTGACTCGAAGGTCCGCAAGGTCCGCCGCAACGAGGACGGCCACGCACCATGGCACCGCTACCCGGCCGCGTGGGCGCTCACAACCGTGGATATCATCGGCCAGTTCCTCGGAACCAACGTCGGAACGCCCCTGCAGCGTACGCTCTCGTGGCTCGCCATCTCGCTCTTCGGCATCGGTTGCCTGTTCGCGCTGTTCTGTTTTGCCGCGAACGACTTCCGCGGCATCAACGAGATCATTCTGTGAGTTCCCGCCTGACCTCCTTAACCTCGGCTCCACTGACGCACCTTCCCGCGCAGCTACGCCATCGCTACAGCGCTCTCAATGATCCCCGCTTCGCTTGTCGTCGTCCTCACCATTACGCTTGCCGGCGGCACGCGCGCCATGGTTGCTCGCAATGTCATCGTGCGCAAGCTCGACTCGCTCGAAGCGCTTGGCGCCGTCACCGACATCTGTTCCGACAAGACTGGCACGCTTACGCAGGGTGTGTCTGCCTCCTCTCTTCGGATTCGACGAGTAGGAGCTAACCCTCGGCACTTTGCAGGCAAGATGGTCGTCCGCGCCGCTTGGCTACCCGCCCGTGGGACGATCTACGTCGGCGAGTCGTCCGAGCCGTTCAACCCGACCATCGCCGAGCTGTCGCACTCGCCGATCTCCCCGGCGGACTCTGCCGCCGCCGCCGACCAGAAGAAGCCTGCTGGCGAGTCGACTGCCGAAGCGGAGGCTTCGTCCGAGCCGAAGAAGCAGTCGCGTCCGCAGCCCAAGGGCCCGTCGGACCTCCTCAAAGAGGGCGGCGAGCCGCTGTCGACGATGCTCAATGTCGCGAGCATGTGCTCCACCGCCAAGGTCTTCCGCAAGGAGGGCGAGGGCTGGACCGCCCGTGGCGACCCGACCGAGTGCGCCATCCAGACGTTCGCGCACCGCTTCGAGTGGGGCCGCGAACGCTGGACTGACGGCGAGCAGCCCGAGTGGAGTGCGTTGGCTCGCCTTTCTCCTTCCCCTTGCGCGACACGAGCTGATCCACGTTCCGCTCGCAGCCCTCCTTTACGAGGCTCCGTTCGACAGCGACATCAAGCGCATGAGCACGCTCTACGTCCGCCGCAGCGATGAGTGCGTTTCCTCCTCCCGCTTCCCCACCTCGGCCAAAGCTGACCTTGGTGTCCTCCCGCCCGCAGAAAGCAGTTTATCTTTATGAAGGGCGCCGTCGAGCGCATCCTTGACGCGTGCACGACGATCGAGACCGAGGACGGCCCGAAGCCACTCGACGACAGTGTGCAGGAGCAGATCTTCGCCAACGTCGAGGCGCTTGCCGAGCAGGGCCTCCGCGTCCTCGGCCTCGCGTCCAAGCCGTACTCGGGCCCGTCGACCTCTGACGGCGACTATGATCGCGTCGACCTCGAGAAGGAGATGACGCTCTATGGTCTCGTCGGGCTGTACGACCCGCCGCGCCCGGAGACGAAGGGCGCCGTCCGCCAGTGCCACCAGGCCGGCGTGCAGGTGCACATGCTTACGGGCGACCACGCCGCGACGGCGCGCGCGATCGCGCTGCAGGTCGGGATCCTCCCGCGCAACGTCAACTCGCTCAGCAAGGCCGCGCTCGACTCGATGGTCATGACTGCGGCGCAGTTCGACCGCCTCACCGACGAGCAGGTCGACGAACTGCCGATGCTTCCGCTTGTTATCGCACGCTGCGCGCCGCACACCAAGGTTCGCATGGTCGAGGCGCTCCACCGCCGCAAGGCGTTCGTCGCCATGACCGGCGACGGCGTCAACGACTCGCCGTCGCTCAAGCGCTCGGACGTGGGTATCGCGATGGGCCAGAATGGCTCTGACGTTGCCAAGGACGCGTCCGACATCGTGCTCGCCGACGACAACTTTGCCTCAATTCTCGCCGCCGTCGAGGAGGGCCGCCGCATGTGCGTCCTCACCTTCTTTCACTCTCATGAGCAAGCTCGCTCAATCTCCGCGGTACGCAGGTTCGCCAATATATCCAAGTTTGTGCTGCACCTGCTCGCGGGCAACGTCATGCAGGCGCTCGTCCTCCTCATTGGTCTCGCTTTCAAGGACGACAACGATCTCTCGGTGTTCCCGCTTGCGCCCGTCGAGATCCTCTGGGTTATCATGATTACGTCCTCGTTCCCTGCCATGGTGCGTCCCTTTTCACTCGCTCGCCTGCAGCGAGAAAAGCGCTCACACGTCTTTATACTCGCAGGGCCTCGGCGCGGAAAAGGCCGAGCCGGATGTTTTGCTTCGCAAGCCGCACAACGTGAGTCGCTCGCGCTCGATTCGGTGCAGTAGCCTCCCAAGCTGACGCTCCTCGTTGCGCTCCTTCCTGTTCCTCGTCCCCTTCTCTTGTCCCGGTCCTCGCAGCTCAAGATGGGCGTCTTCCATCCCGAGATCCTGCTCGACATCATCGTCTACGGAATCATCGGAGCGGCCTGTGACATCGGCGTCTTCACGATCATCGTGTTTGGCTTTGGCGACGGGAACCTCGGCACGGACTCGAACAACAACATCAATGGCGACCCGGGTTCGCACCTCGTCTTCCGCGCACGCTCGGCAACGTTCGCCACCATGATCTTCTCGCTCCTCTGGCTCGCGTTCGAGGTGATGGACCTCCGTCGGTCGTTCTTCCACATGGGCCGCCCGGGCTCCGAGGACCGGTGCGTCGCGCTTCTCTGGTTCGGGCTTCCACAGGCGGTATTAACCACGCGCTCGCATTGCGTACAGCCCGTACACGCAGTGGATGCACGATGTCTGGGGCAACCAGTTTCTCTTCTGGAGTGTCGTTGCTGGATTCCTCGTCACTTTCCCGTGCGTCCACGATGTCTTCCTGTCCTCGGCTTTCTCCTACTGACGCTCTCTCGCCCTTAAACAGGCTCATTTACATCCCGGTCATCAACGACGTCGTGTTCAAGCACTCTCCCATCTCGTGGGAGTGGGCCGTCGCCTTTATCGCGTTCGGCGTCTTTGCCGTGTGCGTCGAGCTGTGGAAGTGGGCCAAGCGCGTCTTCTACCGCCGGCGTCACAAGGCCCACCCGGAGGAGGACGAGGGATTTACTGGAGTCTTTGCGGCGTGGAAGACGATGGCTGAAGCGTAAGGAGGACTAGGACTGAGCATATAGACTTGAGTAGCTTTCACATACTCACCCATTGTAACGCGCCCGGGAATCGCTCTCCTGTGCTATGTGCGCAAGGAGGAGACGCGCGTGATGAGAGGGCAGTGCGCGGCGGGGCTTTTCCCGTCCTCCCTTTTCGATATGTACTTCCCCTCTCGTGCGCTGACCATCGTTGAGCGGTGCTCCATCGTGAGCAGTGCTGGCTAGCGAGAGAGCCCTGAGTGAATGCAAATATTGGGATCCGCAGTCGAGGCAGCGGCGAACGCTCTCAGGGGAGGGTTGGTGGTGACTTCACGGTTGACGGCGGACGGCGTGCATTGATCTGCGCAACGTGCATCGCCCCGCAATGCCTGACTTCATGGTGAGGCACCCGACCTTCGCCTCCTCGTCCAGGTCGGGGAGGGAGAGCGAGTGCGTCACTTGCCTGTTTCGGGCAAGGATCTTCCCGCTAAGAGAGGACGGTCCTGCTCTTGCTCTGCACCTGTGCACCTGCACTCTGCTCTCCCAGCGACTCGAGCGTCGCGCGACTTTGCCGTTTCCTCAATTTCCGACTCCGCCTCGCTTCGCTTCCGCCAAGTTCCGCGACGATGAAGTCCTCGACCGCCGTGCTCTCGGTCGCTGCCCTTGCTGGCCTCGCCGCTGCACAGCTGCCCGCCAACGCGCCCGTGAGTCCTCCTTGGGCCCTTCACACCCTTCGACGAGGAGCGAGGCGGTGCACACCATCCCTCGCGCCGATGAAGCCCTTCTCGCTCGCTGGAGGGCTCGGACGCATTCCCACGAGGCTCATCAAGTCCCGTACTACAGTATAAGCCGCCCATGCGAGCCTACCAAGCTGACCTCGCTCCTCTTGCCCCTCCTCGTCTCGCAGACCTGCGCGACGCGCTGCTTTGCGACCAAGATCACCGAGGCCAACTCCCTCGCCCCGGGCGTCTCGTCGACTGACCTTGCTGGTGCGTGCACGCTGTCCGGGATCGCTTGCGCAAGCTACGCATCACCTCGCTCACTCACCCCCGCTCACACGCTCCCGTTCCTCCCGCAGGTCTCTGCGGAACCCGCACCTTCATCCAGGCGTACTACAACTGCCTCAGTGACCACTGCACCTCGGCCGACTACGGGACGGGCGTCACCCTCGCCCAGGCGGTCTGCGCCAACGCTGGCGGCGCGCTCGGTGCGTGCACTTTCTCCGCGTACGACGTCGAGCGTTTGCTGACCCGTTCGTCCGTAGCCGACTCTTCCATTACTGGCGCTGCGACGAGCGTCCTTGCCACGCTCTCCTCGATCCCCGTCTCGACTGGTGCTGAGACCGGTGCGCCGTCCCGACGAATCTTCTTCCCTATGGAACGCTGACCTCGCATGCGTACACAGCTTCGGCCGCTTCCGCCTTCTCGAGCTTCGTCGGCGCAGGCGGTGCCAGCTCGGTCACGGCTTCCATCTCGTCCCTGTCGGCCGTCTCGAGTGTGTCCCTTCTGCGTACCTGTGCTCCTCTGCACCTCCACTTACGCCATCCAGGCGATCCCTTTTCACCTTTCACTGACCTTCCATCGCTACAATCCCAGCTGGCGCCTCGGCAGTCTCGTCCGCCGCTTCATCCGCCGCTTCCGCCGCCTCGAGCCTCTCGTCGGGCGCGTCGTCCGCCGCGTCGTCCGCCGGTTCCGCCGCCTCGAGCCTCTCGTCGGGCGCTTCGTCCGCTGCGTCCGTCGCCTCGTCGGCCGCCTCGTCGGCTGCCTCGGGTGCATCGTCCGGCGCGGGCGGTGTGATCGGATCCGCTACCAGCGGCGCTTCGGGTGCCGCGTCGACGGTTACTTCGGGCGCTGGTGGTGCAGCGTCGACGGTTACTTCGGGCGCCGGCGGCGCTGCGTCGACAGTGACCTCGGGCGCTGGCGGTGTTGCTTCGACGGTCACCTCGGGCGCGGGCGGCGCCGCGTCGACCGTTACGAGCGGGGCTGGCGGCGCCGTCTCGACCGCGACGTCGGGAGCAGCTGGTGTCGGCGAGACGATCACTTCGGGCGCAGGCAGCGTCGTTAGCACCGCGACGGGCGCGGTGGGCTCGGTTGCGGGCGAGGCCACGTCTGCTCTGGGCGGCGGCTCCGTGCGTCGCGCTTCCGTCGTATTTCAGTGCTGAGATTGACCATGCTTGTCCTCACAGAACGCCGCCAACGGCCTCGTCCTCCCGACCGCGACGCTGCTCCTCGCCGTCGCGTTTGCCATGGCCGCCTTCGCCTAAGCTTCTCCTGCCTCTCCCTTCCTGCTTACCTATCGCAACCGCAACTTGTCCCTCTTACCCAGAGCCTAACTTACTCTTTCCCCCCTTGCCTCGTGCCATCCATACATCCACAACTAGTTCCCTCGTCGTTCTTGTATCTCCACACCCGTCCTCCCTCGACGACGCCCTCCGAGGCACACATAGACGCTTTCTCCGTCAAAATCCCCCTTTTCCCCTGTAACTAGCCTTTCCCCGAAGTGAAGTTGATGGAGCGGGATGTCTGCAACTTGCGACGTCTGCAGCCCGACATGTGGCTCGGAATGAGGGGTTGGAAGGGTGAGAGCGGACGACTTGAGCGGGACCTTCGCAAGTCGCGCGGGGCGCGGTGCTCCCCCTCTCCTTCCTTTTAGGGAAGCGTTCGCTGCTCAAGGGCGTTGTGCGGGAATGTCTCGATGCCCTACATGCCTCTACGGCTGCGGAAGTACGAAGGAATCCCGCGTTCCCTCCTTCTCCCTCGTCACTCTCCGTCACGCACCGCACGCACCCGCCCCTTCCCCCGATCCATCCCCACCCCCAGCGCCGAAGTACGCCGCGTACACCGCCTCGCAGCACTCCTCGACCTCCTCCGCCGCGCTCGACCCGCAGGCGTAGCTCTGCGCGGCGACCGCAGCGCAGTTATCCTCGTTCGCCGCCTGCTCCGCTGCGCAATCGGCTTGTGACTTTGCCTGTGCGAGATCGCGTCATTAGTGTCAGCTCCGCATAAAGAGGGAGAGAGGAGGACGCACCCCGCCGCTCAGGCAGCAGGCGTTTGCGCGCTCTGCGCCTGCGACGCAGCTCTGCGCAGCAGAGCTCGACGCGCAGGAGATTTGTACAGGGTTGGCGATCGTGCCGGAGGTGGGGATGGGGCCAAGAGTGATGCGCCACGGGACGGAAGAAGGGGCGGAGCTGGACGGAGCAGGGGTGGTCGAGGGGGACGCCGTCGTAGGAGCTGGGGATGTGGTAGCAGGAGAGGTGGTCGTCGCCAAAATCGTGGTGCTGGTTGTTAGGGTGAGTGTAGTCCTAGACGACGAGGAGCTACTGCTCGACGCGGAGCTCGTGCTCGCTCCACCAGGCGTCGTCGTGCTCGATCCTCCCGGCGTCGTCGTGCTCGATCCGCCAGGCGTCGTCGTGCTTGATTCGCCCAGCGTCGTCGTCGAGGTGGTCGGACGCAAGTCGGGATTGACGTCCGCGACCTCGCAGCTGTACTCGGGCATTGTCACGAACAGCGATGCCTGGCCGGGCCCGCCGCCTGCGCCGCTGGAGTAGGCGTCGTTGATCCAGCGCGCGTCGAGAATCCCGCTCGAACCGGGAGCGCCGGCTGCGCAAGATAAAAGGTCAGCGAGGGTCGACTGCATGGAAAGGAGAAGAACGCACAGCCTGTGGCGACGTCGGTGCCGTCAGTGAAAGGAGGCATCGCTGCCCCGCCGCCGCGGAGGCCGCTTCCGCCGCCGCCTGCGAGAAGTGCGGGAGTCAACAAGGGCAGCATGGCACGAAAAGAGGGACGGGGACGTACCTCCGGTGTAGATGCCCGCAGCATTCAGATCTGTCCCGAATGAGAAGGACTCGTCAGCAAAGGAGCATGAAGGGGACAGGGAGTGCAACGCACAAGGCCACTCTCCCGTGGAGGAGCTTTGCGATCCCATCGCAGCGATAGTTTCAGAGTTGCCCTGCTCCGTCGGGGTGTTGTAGTACCCTCCTCCGTCGAGCATTCCGCCGCCAGCGTACTCCCTGCTCGCCATGGTCAGCGCGCTTCATAAGCTGGAGAAAGCGGGAAGACGCACCTGCTCGCGCCACCTCCGCCACCAGCGACCATCCAGCGGCACTCGTTCGACGCGGTGAAGACGTTGCCGTTTGCTGCGGCGACCTCGAGGCAGCTCGCGTCTGCCACCGCAGCGTATCCTCCGCCGAAGCCGTAGTCAACGCCTGCGACCCCGTGCCCAGGAGGCGGAATCTGGCCATCTGTGACGTTAAGCTGCGGGCAAAGAAGAGAGACAAGTCAGTTCAAGCCTGAGAAGTGATGCGAGGTCGAGAAAAGGCGTACCATAAAGGCGATGCGCAGGTCCTCCTCGAGCCCATTACCGTTGTTGTACATCGCAGGAGTAGTGTGGTAGTTGATCTGGCTGCAGGCACGGCCTCGGGTAAGCCAGGGTAGGTTGAGGTGGAATAGAGCGGCTTACGCGCCGAGACCGCCGGGATTCTGGCCAACGTCTTGGCCCGCCGCCGCGATCAGCCAGCCGGACATCTCAGTGACGACGGCGCCCTTCTTGATGGTCACGACGTTGTTGCCCGACCCGTGAGGCCACGCCGTCGCAATTGTGCAGATGAACCTGCCGCCAACTCCTTGCCCTGCGGCGTTCCAGGTACAGTAGGAGTAGTCGGTGTTGCTCACCCCGACGGGAATGGGGTCGCAGCATCCCCAAGGTGCCTCTCCTCCAAGCCAGAAGCGAGAGGCGACCTTGCCCGCCGGGCAGGTGTTTTGTGCGGATGCGCCAAGCGCTAGCGCCACAAGTGTAGCGAGCGAGCGGCTGAGCATGCTCGGGTGGCGCAGGGAGAGGAAACAAGCAGAGAGAGAGGAGCCGCTGTGCCGGGTCGCCAGCAACAAAAGGACGCCGAGAGCAAGGCGGAGATCCGGCGGCGCGGCAGGACGCGATCGAGAACCGGAAGTAAAGATGGTTCCAAGGCCCAGCATGTCTCTCCGCGTGCATGGCAAACCCTGGGCTGGAAATTCCGGCTGCAGAGCCGGCGAGCTGGCCGCGTCGCGGGCGACTCGGAGGAGACAGGCCAGGAGCGTCCATCACACTCGGGTAAGCCAAGAGGTGACGGTGGCGGTGTGCTCGGTGCTGCAAATCTCGCGGATCTATCGCGAGAAGGAACGAGCCCTTGTAGCCCGGTGCTGGATGCAGGGAGAGGGCTGGCGCAGGGGAGAGTGACGAGACGACAGGCGCCGCTTGCAGGCAATAGGAGCAGCTGAGGCCAACTTAGTCCGGCCACGAGACGCCCGTTGTAAGGCACCACCATAAGCACGAGAGTAACCGTTGCAGCGAGCGGGATGATCAGGAGCAAGCGGGCAGACGACGAGGTTCGCGCTCGCCCCGCCGCGCTCGTCGCGTCGTAGCGCTTGATACCGCACGAAACAGTCCCGGAAAGCTCTACCCGTGCCACCCCGTTCACCCCGAGCCGCCCTCACCGCCTGAGGGGTGCCCGCTCTCCCCCTCTCGCCGTCATTCAACCCGTCGCCGATCCGCCTTCACGCCTCCGCGATCAAGCAAGAGCCAGCACCAGTGCGGCCAGTACCATCACAGCGAGTACCGTCTCTGAGCCAGATGGGCCCTCGCCCGCGCAAACGGGTCGCCCTCGCGCTTTGGGCGCTCCTCGGCGGTGCGGGAACAGGGGCAACCGATGATGATGGGGCCGTGAGCGGATGGATGCGAGGAGCAGGACCACTGGGTGTGCGGGCGCAGGCTGCAGAGGGCTTAGTCGGACGGTGCGTTTCGGTGAACGCCTCTCGTTCCTCTCGTCCGCGGCTGACCTTCCATCGCCGTCCAGCTGGGCGCAATCTGCTGCGCTCCTTACGCCGGCCGACGACCCGACATTCATCGTCGTCTCGGGCAAGGCGCTCGTTGCCGGCCAGACGGTCGACTCGACCCCGTCCACCTCGTCCTCCCTCTCCCTCAACCTCTCGACTCCGATCACCGACCTTTCCGCCTCGCCCTGGTCCACCTTCGACACCACAGGGCCTGTATCCTCCTGCGCCTCCCTCGTCCCCCTCTCCTCCACCTCGGCCCTCTTCTTCGGTGGAGATGCCTCGAGCGACCCGACCGTCGCCGTGCAAACCGGCAGCAACAGCTCCTGGCTCCTCTCCCTCTCCTCCCGTCCCTCTTCTCCCCTCCTATTGACCTGGACGCACGAGACTACCGCGCTATGGCCGTCGCAGCCGCAGCGTCGCGAGAACGCCTACACTGCTTCGGCAACGAACGGCACGCTTGCTCGCGCGTGGATCTACGGCGGGCAGCGACCCGACGGCTCGGGAACAACATTCTCCGAACTGTGGGAGCTCGAGGTGGCCGTCGATGCGGGTGGAGCGGCCTCATTTCCGCGCTGGGCGGCATGGAACGGCTCTACCGCACCGCCACCGATGTACGACGGCACCGCTGTGCTCGTCCCCGTGAACGGCGGCGGGGTGGGCGCACTCCCAGCCGTGTACTTCGTCGGCGGTGTGGAGATTGAGGCGGGAACGGCTACTCTCGCCGACCTATCGAACGTGTGGGCTTTCTCGCCAAGCGACGCGCTCGGCGGCGGGGCGTGGAGCCAACTGGAGACCACGGGCGCGGCGCCCCCGGGAAGGAGGGGGCACGTCGCGGTTGAGATTGGGGAGGGAAAGATCTGGATCCAGGGCGGGCGGAGCCTCGATGGCGCGACGGTGCTAAGCGATGCCTGGGTACTTGACACGAGGAAGAAGCGCTGGCAGGAGGTCACAGAGGGTGAGCAAGTATGGGGACACTCGGCGGCGATGGTTGGCGAGACGGTGGTGCTGGCGTTCGGTGCGTTGCGCTCTCTCGCTCCTCCCGCACGCACAGCTGACCGCTCTCTCCTGCAGGCTATGGAGTCAACGCTCCCGCTTCGACCGCTCTCTCCGTCTACGCGCCAGGCAACGACACCTGGCTCTCGGCGTACTACCCCTCCTTCGCGACGGTCGTCTCAAACCCGAAGGCCGCCGGCTCCTCCACCCGCACCGCGTCTCGTAGCGCAATCACCTCGGCGAGCCAAACCTGGTACCTTGCTGATGGCTCAACCGTCGAAGCTACGCCAACCGGCGGTGCCGCCAGCCCCGCCTTGACGGATCCGTCGTCGTCGACGTCCAGCGAAAGTGAACACGACTCGCCCTCCTCCCCCGAGTGGACCGCGCCGGGCGCAGCCGGTCCATCCCCGCCTAGCGACGATGGGTCGAAGGGCTTGTCGGACGGCAGTAGCGAGTCGGGGGGCGCATCGAAGTCGACCATCGCCGGCGCCGTTGTCGGCAGCCTTCTCGGCGCGCTCGTCGTCGCCGTCGGCGCGGGCTTCGCCGTCCGGCGGTACCGCGATACGCACAGCGGCCGGCGGTACGCCGTTGCGGGCTTCACGGGTGACGACGAGCTCGGCCGGCCAGGTGCAGGAGGCGCAGGCGGGTCGAGCCTGATGGCGGAGCACCGCATCAACGGCGGGTATGCTAGTAGCGAGGCGTACAGCCTCGGCAAAGCGCTACCTGCTGCTCCTTCGTCTGCCGGGGCGGCGGTCGCAGCTGGCGGCGGGGTGCTCGGCGCACTGGCGGGCTTCCTCAGCCCGCGCGAGCGATACGCCTCCACCGCTGCTGGCCGGAAGCGTCGGTTCGATATCCTCAAGGACGAGGAGAACGACGACGTTTGGGATGCAGGGATGGGCAAGGAGGGGTGGATGCGCTTCGATGACGAACGCGTGGGCGACCGCGATGAGGAGGCGTCGCTCGGCGGGCGCGGCGGGATGGCCATCTGGGAGGGCTTTGGCGGGCTCGGCTCGGGCGTCGATCGCCTCAATGACTCGCTGAAGTCCTCCCGCTCTTATCTCGGCGGCGCGCTCGGCGGGTTCATTGGCGCGACGACGCGGTCGAGCGGGAGGGGCCGGCGACTCGCCGACGAGGACGATTACGGGGCGTTTGCCGATGTCCAGTCGGAGAAGCGCGACCCGGCAGAGCAAGCCTACGTCGCCGTCGCGCGCCCCGTGCCGCCAGCGTTCGCCGACCCTGCCCTTACGCCCATTGCCGAGTGGGACGAGGACGACGCGGGGTCCGAGCCGGACGATTCGCGCACACTCGAGAGCGGGAGCGCACACGCGTACTCGAGCGAGACGCACGGGACGGGGTCGACGCGTCCGACCAGCTGCGAGGTCTCCCCCTCGAAGTCGGTTGCGGCGCGCATTGCAAGACCCTTCTCCCCCGCGTCGTCGCTGTACGGCTCGACGTTCGGCTCGCAGCAAGCGCTTTTCGCGGCGGATGCGGGCCTGGCGCGCACGAGCTCCGGTCAGAGCCAAGCGAGCGCGCGCTTCATCAGCCGAAGCAACTCCTCGTGGTGGAGCCGGCTCAATCGGCCCAAGCCCAGCCTCGGCGGCGAGGTCTCAACGCCGACGGCCGCAGCCGCGATCCGCGACCCTGCGCCGGCGCCCTCTCTCGCAGATATCGCCGCAAGCGACCCGTTCGTGGACCAGCCCGGCCATGTCTCTGCCGAGCCCGCCATCCTGCCATCCACCTCCTCCGCGCCGTCTCGCACACCTTCGTACCGTGTCTCGCGCCCCGACGAGCACGGACGCTTCCCTGGTAGCGGCCATCTCGTTCGCGGCGAGCACGACGCATCGCTCTCGTCAAACACCTCCGAGGTGACGGCCACCTCGTCTGTCCTCGAGGACCGCCTGCGCAACATGGACGTCGTGCAGCGCATCCGCACGGGCAGCGCAGGCGACTCTTCCGTCGAGGTGACGCCGACGCTCGGCTCGGCAATGGACGGGTCATTTGGCCGCTTGCCCGTGGCGAGCGCCGAGGAGGACCCCTTTTCGGACGCCGCTGCCGCACCGTCGCGCCCGCAGCTCGCGTATACTCCCGCGCAAGACTCGGTCGTCTGGGCCGGGAGCGTCGCCGGCGCCCTCTCAGAGGTAGGTGCGAGCACTGGCGGCCGGCCTTCGACACCTCCGCCGGTCCCCGCGCTCCCGACTATCCTCCCGCCAACGCCGACGTACGCACCGCCGGACTCGCCGCGCAAGCGGCTTGTCGGGCCGAGACCGCAGCCGCTGTCGCCTACGGCGCCGTCGTTCGCCGTCCCGACGCGGTCGAGCAGCGTCAAGGACCTCGTCGCGAGCATCGAGCGGCGCGGGTCTCTCCCCGTCCCGGGGCCGAGCGCGGGCGGACGAAAGCGGCCCAAGGTGGAGCATGGGTTCGCGAAGAAGCCGCTTCTGTACGTTGCGAACCCGGACATCGAGTGAGGTAGGAGGAGAGGGAGACGGAACAGACACTTCTCGCACGCGCCGTGGTCATGCGCTGTACCTCACCTTTAGTAAACCCTGCATGCTAGATCGGACTCCATTGTCTTTGTTGTCTTCTTATCGGATCGGAGGTGGAATCGAGCTCGTCGTCGCCGTCGTTGCGCTGCGACCTTCGCAAGTCGCGGAGGCGATTCCTGGCTTCCCTCTCTGTGGCGCGTGGACCGCCCCTTTGTCAGCAAGGAGGGAGTCACCGACGTCGAAGGGAGGCAAGCTACAAGCAGCAAGCCCGGGAAGAGCGCCTCGTCCTCCTCCGAGTCTCGGATACCGCAGCTCTCCGGGCGCGCTTTAACTGGTCTCGACTCGCCTTCCGTCGGCTTTCGAGCGTGCGTGCGCTTGCACCAGCACGTTCGAAGGCGCTTTCCGCCAATCACACGGTCCCACCTCGTGCCTACCATAAGAGGGGTCCGTGGCTCTTCCCCTCCCGAGCTTTTCCTCCACCTCTTTCCTGCTTTTCTCCCTTCCGCATGATGATGCTTGCTCGTACGGCCCGCTCCGCTCCAGTGCTCGCGCGCCAGGCGCTTCCTCGCCGCCTCGCCTCCTCATCAGCCGGCGTGAGCCCCACCTCCTCTCCCCGGTGTCGTCCTGGGCGCGTGCTGACCTGGGGACACGTGAAGCAGCTCAAGCGGACCGCACTGTACGATTTCCACAAGGACCACGGCGCTAAGCTTGTCGAGTTCGCGGGATGGAGCATGCCCCTCGTCTACGAAGGAAAGGATACGAGCAGGGTTGCCGGCGGCGCAGGTGCGTTGCGCTCATGCTCAAGGATTTTTGAGGGCTCCTGTGAGCACCGCCGAGCTGGGGGCAGGAGCTCAGGCATTATGCGAAAATGCGATGGATGTAGCCGGATAACGGCGGAAGGAGCCGCTCCCCAAAAGTTGCGCGTTCTATGCACGGGGGCCAGTGCGAGGTATAGCAGCGGAGTGAGAGTGCCTGGAGCTAACCACATCGCCTCACCCGCAGTTGCTGAGCACCATCAGGTCCGCAACTCGTCCGGTCTCTTCGACGTCGGGCACATGATCCAGTCGACGTGCGCTCTTCCTTCGCATTTCGGCAGCTCGTGGAGCGTTACTGACTGTCTAGTTGCGCGCGCATAGTTTCGAAGGTCCCGGCGCGCTCCCCTTCCTCTCGCACATCCTCCCCGCCTCGCTCGCGTCGCTCCCACTCCCCGGTGAGGATGCGCACCGCCCGTTCGGCTCGACGCTGAGTGTGTTGCTGAATGAGGAGGGTGGCATCCTCGACGACTGCATGATTACGCGGTGGGGGCAGGAGTCGTGCGCTCCCCTCTCCATCTTCTCGAACGAAGCAATGCAGGCTGACGGTGACGAGCAGTTTCTATCTCGTCACCAACGCCGGTCGCGCGGACGTCGACGTGCCGTGGATCCAGAAGCATGTCGACGAGTGGAACGCGACCCACAAGGCGCAGGTCAAGTTCGAGGTGATGACTTCGAGTGCGCTCGTCGCGCTCCAGGGCAAGTTGGCGCTCTTCCGGATTTCGGGATTCATTCTACGATATACTTCCGTTGTATGCGCTAACCCGTATCTTGACGCAGGCCCGAAGTCGCATGTCGCGCTGCAGCGGCTCCTCCCCTCCGACCTCTCTCTCCAGAAGCTCCTCACCTTTGGCCAGTCCCTCCACCTGCCCCTCCCATCGCTCTCCTCGAACGCCGCCGTTCACATCGCCCGCGGCGGCTACACCGGCGAGGACGGGTTCGAGGTCTCGCTCCCGAACGCTCTCGCGGCCGATTTCGCCGGCATGCTCTGCGAGATGGACGAGGTCAAGCTGGCGGGTCTGGCGGCGAGGGACAGCTTGCGGCTTGAGGCAGGGCTGTGCTTATACGGGCACGACCTCGACGAGTCGGTTGGCGTGGGCGAGGCGGGGCTTGCGTGGGTTGTCGGTGCGTCGGGGCTTCCCCCTCACTATTGCCCGCGAATCGCTTGTGGAAGAGCATGCAGCGGTGCTTCTTGATCAGACCCCATGGCGCTGATACATATTCCCGCTCGCAGGCAAGGACCGCCGCACCCCTGGCGCGTTCATCGGCAGTGAGCGCACGCTTGCCGAGCTGAAGAAGGGCGGTACGACGCGGAAGCGCGTCGGTCTTATTGTCGAGAAAGGTGCTCCAGCGCGTGGTGCGTAGCCTCTCTTTTGCTCTCTCGCTCGTGCTGACGCAGATGGCCGAGCAGAGGGCTCGCCCATCTTCGACCCCTCTTCGCCGTCCGGCCCGCCCATCGGTTGCGTCACCTCTGGCCTTCCCTCGCCTACGCTCGGACAAAACATCGCGATGGGATACGTGTCGACCACAGGCGGCCTGAACAAGAAGGGCAGCGCCGTGCTCGTTGAGGTGCGCAAGAAGCTCCGCAAGGCCGAGGTCGTGGGCATGCCTTGGATCAAGACGGGGTACTACCGCGGCGAGTAGCTGCGTGAGGATGAGGGCATGAATGCGTTGCAGTGCGAAAAAGTAGTGCTTGTTCCTTTCCGCCAGCGGCTATGCGACCTTCGCCTTGGCCCTCTCCAGCTTCTGCGCCGCCTCTGCCCGAGCATGCAGATCAGCGATCGCTCGCTCGCAACACGGGAAGAGGTCAAGCGCAGCGTACCGCTCTTGACTGTCCCGCTCCCCGTCCTGACCGCCTCCTCAAACGCTTTGACCGCCTCTGCTGAGCGCCCCAGCCCCTCAAGCGCTTCGCCCAGCCGCACATGGCCTTTGGCCCACGTCGGCGCGAGTGCGACAGCGGCTTCTGCGTCGGATAGGGCCGAGGCGAAGTCGGGAGGGGTGAGCTTAATAGAGGCGAGAGAGCGATTGCCGAGGAGAGTAAAGGAATTGGGCTGCGCGGGCCTTCGTGCGTCAGTATCTCTTCGCCTACGCAGAACACTCACACAAGCCTCCCAACAGCGCTAGGCCTCTCGAGAACGTCAGAGAGAACGAGGACGCACCGCCAGCTCGATCGCCCGCCCATACGCCTCCTTCGCCTTGGCATACTCGCCCGCCTTGAACGCCGCGTTTCCCTCCTCCTTGGCCTGCTCCGCTTCCGCACCGAGCGGCGGGACGGGCGGGTTCGGCCCTGCGTGCGCGTGCGCGAGACGCGTCAGGCCGGCGGGGTCGGCGCCTTTCAGCTGCGGGCGGGAAGGGTGAGTGCGCGCTTGGAGAAGGTGGACCGAGGAGAGGCACACCGTGTCGACGACCTTGCCTGCCTTGATGGCGAAGAAGGTCGGCATTGCAGAGACCTGTCCACAACAGTGTCAGCCCCATCTCCTCGCGGGAATGGAGAAAGCGCTCCGCACCTGGTACTTCTGCGCAATAGGTTGCATCTTGTCGACGTCTACGCGAACAAAGACGACCTGCTCGAGCTGCTTCGCGACGTTGTCGAAAACTGGGGCGATGGCCTATGGTTGGTAGAGTACAGGTTAATGGTTGTATCACCGTGTTGAGGGGTGAGGGGTAGCTCCGACCTTGCAAGGGCCGCACCACGTCGCCCAGAAGTCGGCGACGACGGTCTTGCCTGCGGCGGTCGCGCCCCGCAGGGTCTGGTTCCACTGTGCGACCGAGGTGATCTCAATGGGCTCGTTGGGCATGGCGGAAACGACTGGCGGTAGGTGCGGGGACGTTGCCGCTGTGGATGCACGGAAAGGGGTGGCGGGGCGAGCGGTGCGGAGGGGTTGCCGCGAGTCCGGATACACCGTCGAGCTGATGAGGCGGAGATCAATGGCGGGATTCGGGCGCGGTGTCGTGGGAAGAAGGGGTGACGCCACCTATACTTGTAAGCGAGTGCAGGAGGCGTACAAGCGAACTGCAAGTCCAGCGACTACTCAGCCTGAGTAAGCGGCTCGAAGCGAGGGAACCGAATCGAGCCAGCTCAGCAGGGGAAGCGTGCGCGGGTCGAAGCTGGCAAGCTGGCGCTACAGTCACTCACGGAGAGGCTGAAGTTCTCTCTGGCGAAGACGCGGGCGGCGACGAGCGCCAACCATCGACTTCATCGCTTCATCGCTCGGCGAACGTTGTCTTCCGCCGCTCACGCCCGATTCTCCGCTCGAGCTTCGGAGATGTCAGGCAGGGTTACACGCTCGAGCATCAAAGCTGCAGCCGACCGCGCCTCGCTCCCTCCGCCCCCATCCCCCTCGAAGCGGCCCCGCCCCACCTCGGCACCCTCGACGCCGAAACGCCAAAAGGCATCCACTAGCGCAGCCAAGGGCAAGAACCCAGATCCAGGCTCGCCATACGTCCCGCCGACACCCAACACCCAGCGCCAGATCGAGGAGGAGGCGCACCAGGCCGAGGAAAAGGGCGAGAAGGAGGGCGCTGTCCTCCTACACCCAGAGCTCCGCTTCAAGTACGCCGATGCCAAGAGGCATCTCACGTCCGTCGATGCACGGTGGGGCGTCGTCATGGACAAGCTGCCGTGCGTCCGCCTGCCGCACTCCTCGCCGGTCCCCCTCCGTCTCGCTCCCTGTCCTGCACACGTCGTCAAGCCGCTCTTTCGTTCTACGGCACCCCAGTCGTCGCAATGAACTGACGTGCTCGTGTGCGTGCAGCTGCAAACCCTTCGAAGGCGAGCAGAAGGAGCCGTTCAACCCCTTCCGCACGCTCGTCTCGTCGATCCTCGGTGCCCAGATCTCGTGGCTAGCCGCCCGCGCGATCCAGCACAAATTCTGCCGGTTATTCTTCCCGCACCTTCCGGAAAAGCTGCCCCCGCCGGACGCGGCGACGCCCCGGCTGGAAACGCCGTTCCCGACGCCGAAACAGGTGCTTGACCTCCCGGACAGGACGGCCCGCTTGCGCGGCGCGGGGCTGAGCGGGCGGAAGGTCGAGTATGTTGTGGAACTCGCAGAGCGGTTTACGGATGGGAGGCTGGACGCGAAAAAGCTGTGGGGGATGGAGGATGACGAGCTCGTCAAGGTGCGTCGTACCCGCCCTCTCGTGCCGCCACACGCCGTGCTTACCCTCCTTGCACCTTGTTTCATCCCCTCAGACTCTCGTCGCAATCCGCGGAGTCGGCCCCTGGACCGCCGACATGTTCCTCATCTTCGCCTCGAAGCGTGCGGACGTCCTCCCTGTCGGCGATCTCGGTGCGTTCCCCTTTTCCACTTGCTTCGCACTCATCCCCTCTACTCCGCCGTTACGTCCTTCTCACGCTGTTCGGCACGCACAGGCATTCAGAAGAACCTTTGCCGCTGGTTCTCGCATGACCCCTCCCTCACGCCCGCGATTCACCCCGCCAAGCTTGCGCCCGCCAGTCCGACAAAGCTCGCCTCCTCGTCGGGAGCAGTGCACCCGCCACCTACGCGGCGCAAGGGTGATGAGGAGGGAGGTGAAGGCGAGGGGAGAAAGGAGGAGTTCGCGAACGCGGCGAGGCCGCAGGGCGATAACGAGGGCGAGGGGCACGGTGTGGGGAAACTGGCGGCGCTGGGGGGTGCGGAGGTCGAACGTGAGCTGGTGGTGGACTTAGACGCGGAGGGCGAAGGTTCGAAGAAGGAGGAGGGCGATGAGAAGGCCGAGGGTGGGAACTTTGTCTTCCCCGAGACGAGCAGCGGGCTCACGCCCGGGATGCTCAAGGCCAGGCTGGGTGGGAAGAAGCTCAAGTGCGTACTTTGTCGCTGCTCTTCTGCGTTTGCTTTTCCGAGCTGGACGAGGACGCTGACCACTCGCCAATGCCTCTGTTCTACCTTTCCGCCCGTCCCCTTTTTCGCTCCTCGTTTCACTATGTTCCTCGCCTGTCTCTACGTTACGGTGTACTTGTCTGTGCAGGGGGAACATCTACCTTACGCCCAAGGAGATGGAGGAGCTCACTGCCGCCTGGCGTCCTTACCGCTCCGTTGCCTGCTGGTGCGTTCCCCTCCACCTCTCGTCGCGCTGTTCTGACCGCCTCTCACGCTGTAGGTACCTCTGGAGCCTTTCGGACGGGACGGGCGACCCGTAGCTTCGTTTGCACTGCCTGCAACGCATGCGCTCGCTCCAGCTCGTCACCTCCACTTTCGGGCATTGGTCGCTCACTTCGCTACCGTAACACCTCCACCTCGGCTTCTTCGGACATGTCTACTGCGCCGTCAGCAGTTCTGCTTGCGCGGCGCTGTTCAAGTGCGGACTGTCCGCCCGCGCGCCGCCCGAGCCGCGGATGCGTAAGCGAGGCGAGGTGGAGGTCAAAACCGGGTTGACCTTCGGCGCTTGCTGCTTCTCCTTTCTCTTCTACACGCTCTTGCATAGCTTGAAAACCTCCGCTCCGCGCTCTCACACGCTCATCATGACTCCTGCTCCCAAGACCTACAAGGCCGCAGTCGTCGAGAAGGTCGGCGCCAACCCGCCATTCGTGATCCGCGACGTGCGTGCTAGCGTGTGTCCTGTCGGCGACTACCGTCGTTGATGTTGTACGCCCCGCAGATTGCCTACAAGCCGCCGCAAAGCGGGCAGGTCGTCGTCAAGGCTCGTTGATCGTTCGCTTTCATTCACGTTCGCAGACACTGACGCTCGGCAATGCCCACAGGTGCTCGCTTCTGGTGTCTGCCACTCGGTACGCATCCTGCGTGTCGCAGACCTGGCGAACGCGATGCTCACTGTTCTCTCTCTCGGCTGTGTCCTTCCCACCTCCTTCTCCTTTGCGCATTCTCCGGTTTTCCCCTGCAGGACTCTGTCGTCGTCGAGCAGCACTTTCCGACGGGGTTGCCCCGTGTACCTGGACACGAGATTATCGGCGAGGTGTTTGAGGTCCCCGAGGGTGAGAAGCGCTGGAAGGTCGGCGACCGCGTCGGGTCGGGTGCGTCTCGTGTTGCTACCCTCCGCATTCTGGGACTTAAAACTTGCCGACTGCAGGATGGCATGGCGGTCATTGCCACACCTGCTCTCGCTGCATTCGCGGCGACTTTGTCACGTGCGAGAGCGAGAACATCAACGGGATTCTGAGCGATGGTGGGCACGCCGAGTATGCGACGCTTCGTACCGAGTCGCTGTGCAGCGTACCGGAGGACATCGAGCCGGCGAAGGCTGCGCCACTGCTGTGCGTCCACCTTTTCTGCTGACCTGCCCTCCTCCTACCCGCTCTCTTCGGCTCTTGCCTCCATTATCTCCTTTGGCATCCTCCGCCCTCCGCTCATATTGACCTGCTCAATCTCCCGCGCTACAGGTGCGCCGGTATCACCGTGTTCAACTCAATCCGCAATATGGACATTCACCCGGGCGAGCTTGTGGCCGTGCAGGGCGTGCGCCTCTCTTGCGTCAACCTTGCTGTACCCTCTTCTGACCCGGTCTCCCGTGCGCAGGTCGGTGGGCTCGGACATCTCGCGATCCAGGTGCGTCCCCCGCCAACCTTTCCTCCACGCCCTCCCTCTGAGCTGACCCGCGTCGCTTGATCAGTTCGCAGCCAAGATGGGCCTCACCGTCGCGGCCGTCTCGCGCGGCCGGTCAAAGGAGGCGCTGGCGCGACAGCTTGGCGCCTCGCACTTCATTGACACTGAGACGGAGGACCCGGCTGCGGCGCTGCTTGCGCTGGGGGGCGCGAAGGTCGTTGCTGCGCTCGCACCGAGCGGGAAGGCGATGGAGCCGCTCATTGGGGGAATGAAGGTCGATGGGCAGCTTCTCATCCTCGGGCTCGGTGACAAGCTCGAGGTGCCAATGATGTCTGCTTCGCTCGTTCGCTGTCTTTCCTATCCGGAGCTGACCTGCCGTGCCCGCCGTGCAGGACCATGATTCAGCGCCGTCTTCGTGTCATCGGCTGGCCGGGCGGGAACCCCTCCGACTCGGAGGACACGATCAAGTTTGCACAGGCCTCGGGCGTCGAGACCATGGTGGAGACGTGCGCTTCCTCCCCTCCCTGCCTTCTCGGACGGCTCACTGAACTTCTGGATTCGCAGATACCCACTCGAGCGGATCAATGAGGGCTACGAGGCGATGAACAACAACAAGGTCCGGTACGTCGCGTCCCGCTGTTCTCGCTTTGACTTCGGCTGACTTGTTTCATCTTTCGCAGCTTCCGGTCCGTCGTCGTCTTCTAAATGCGAGGCAGAGCGTCTACCGCGTAGAACCGATGGCCCTGAGCGAGAAAGTGCACAAGTGGTGACCTTCTTGGACGCGCTCGCCTCGAGAACGCGGTCAGCCGCTATGTTCTCCTGCTTTGATGATGTCGCTAGCTTGCTAAACGCTGCTATGTCGGCTACCAAGGCTTTTTCAGGGCTGCCTTTCACGAGGTAGGGATTCCAACCTGGACTGCACTATCGAGTACGAGGAGGAGGAGCGCGGATGGCTCAAGGATGTCTCTCAGAAGCTATGTAGTTTTCGCATCCGGATCCTTTATAAGTCCGATACTGCGCAGCCGTCTGACTCGCTTTCCCCCACACTTCGGCGACTCGCCGGAGGGTGCGGTCGACTCGGATGACGGGCGAGCGGCGTTCCCGCTCTTCCTCCTTACTCCCGCAACGTCGAGAACAGCAAGAATGGTCAACTCCCCCAAGACGTACAAGGCAGCCGTGATCGTCGAGAAAGGCGCGCAGCCCCCGTTCCAGATCCAGGACGTGCGTCGCCCGCTCTCGCCTCCGCCCCGCTCGGGACGAGGTGGGCCTGCTCATGCAGGACTCGGAGAGTTGACGCATGCGCGCACAGATCGAATACAAGTCCCCTAAGGAGGGTCAGATTGTCGTCAAGGTGCGCATACCGCCTAGACGTCGTCAGGGGAGGCATGCGGGTTCAAGTCGAGGTACTGATGAGAGCTATCCTCGCCGACAGGTCCTTGCCTCGGGCGTTTGCCACTCGGTAAGCTTTTGCAGACTCTCTATGGAGGTGCCGCTTCTGCGCTAACGAGCCCTACTTCTGTCCTCGCGATGTGCCCCACCTCACCCCCTCACCTTCTCCCTCTTCACCTCTTCGTGACCGTGCAGGACTCGATCGTCGTCGAGCAGCACATGCCCACGGGCCTGCCGCGTATTCCTGGCCACGAGATTGTCGGCGAGGTGTTTGAGGTCCCCGAGGGTGAGAAGCGCTGGAAGGTCGGCGACCGCGTCGGGTCGGGTGCGTCTCGTGTTGCTACCCTCCGCGTTCTGTGACTTACCCGACGCGCAGGTTGGCACGGCGGGCACTGCCACACCTGCGCGCGCTGCGTCCGCGGCGACTTTGTCACCTGTGAGAGCGAGAACATCAACGGGGTGATCACTGACGGCGGGCACGCCGAGTATGTCACGCTCCGTACTGAGGCTGTGTGCGCCATCCCGACGGACATTGATGCCGCGAAGGCGGCGCCGTTGCTGTACGTTCCGCATCCACCTCCGCCTCCCCCTTCTCCACCGCACTCTCCCGCTCTCGCCCCTGCTTTTCCTACTACCCCCTTCATCGGTCGGGCGAGACTGACGCATTGGATCTTTCCTTCAGCTGCGCCGGTATCACCGTCTACAACTCGATGAGGCACATGGACCTCCACCCCGGCGACCTTGTGGCTGTTCAGGGCGTGCGTCCCGATCCACCTCCCACCTGCTCCCTTCAACTGACGCGCTGTCGCTCCGCTCGAACAGGTTGGCGGCCTCGGCCACCTTGCGATCCAGGTGCGCCTGCAACTGCTCTCTCGGTGGCACCGAAACGCGCTGATCCACTTTGCTGGCGCAGTTCGCCGCCAAGATGGGCATGCGTGTCGCGGCCGTCTCGCGCGGCTCGTCCAAGGCGCAGCTCGCCTCGCAGCTCGGCGCGCACCACTACATCGACAGCGAGGCCGAGGACCCCGCCGAAGCGCTGCAGAAGCTCGGCGGCGCAAAGGTCGTCGCCGCGGTGGCGCCGAGCGGTAAGGCGATGAGCAGCCTCATTGGCGGGATGGGTGTCAACGGACAGCTGCTCATCCTCGCCGTGGCGGACAAGCTGGAGGTCCCGATGATGTGCGTCTCGTGCACGCTTCACTTCGCTGTTTTTCGCAAAAGCTAACCGGCCTTCCCCTCTCTCTCCGCGCAGGCCAATGATCTCGAAGCGCCTGTCCGTTCGCGGCTGGCCGAGCGGGACCGCCGCCGACTCGGAGGACACGGTCAAGTTTGCGCAAGCGTCGGGCGTCGAGTGCCAGGTCGAGACGTGCGTCCCCTTTCGCCGCTCCCCTCCTCGCATTCGGAGAGACTGAGCGTGTGGACGTGCAGGTACCCGCTCGACAAGATCAACGACGCGTACGACTCGATGATGACTGGCAAGGCGCGGTGCGTGTCCTCCCTCACTTCCTCCTCCTCCCGCCGTCCGAGGGGCTGACGCGCGCGCGCGGACAGCTTCCGCGCCGTCGTCACCTTCTGAGCTCAGCGGGCGAACGGCCGTTAGAAGCGCTTGGACCGCCCGTCAAACTGTAGCTCGTGAGAAGAGCAAAAGGAAACGAAGAATCAGTGTCGCTTGGAAGCTCGACCTCGCGTCGTGCGCCTTCTCGTCGTATAAGCCCGCGGCGCTCTACCGCGAGCTGGCAGAGCAAGTATGGAGGAGCGGCTGTATAGGCTTTTGGCTGGTCTACAACAAGAGGGACACTTGCTCATGAGGAGGATGAGCGAGGAGGGCGAGCAGCGCGCACAAGAAGGGCGGTATAAACACATTCTAGACGAGGTGGGGCGTTACGGAGAAACGGGGCGGATCTATGCACGATGTGGCGGGGAAAGGAAGGGAGGGAGGCGCTACGACTTGTGCGGCGGGGAGGGCTCGCGGCGCACTTCGTCGGGCATGCGGACGAGGTCGGCCTCGGGGTCTGAGAGGGACTCGTCCGCGAACTCGTACTCTCGGAGGGTGGCGTTGTCCCACTGTATCGGCTGCAAGCGCTCTGCGAGTGAGCCGCGCTCCGGGAAGGCTTGGCGGGAGTCGAGAGGCAGGAACACACCGACTTCATCCGGTCGTGCGCGTGCGGCGCCTTGACGATCCTCCGCAGCAAGCCGTGGTGGCTGACCACGACGACGTTCTTCTCCTTCCGGTCGCGGATGAACTGTCGGACCCACCTCGCGCGCGCAACGTTCTTCTCCTCGGTCGCCTCGAACGCGCCCTCGTTCCGGTTCCACTCGGGGCACTTTTCGACCTCGGACCAGTCGAGCCACGGCTGCGGGAAGTGCGCCTTGGTCTCGGCGAGGGGCGCGCCCGTGTCGCAGGGGAAGGCGCCGCATTCTTGCAGCTGCGGGAGGATCAGGACCGGGACGGGGTTGGGGGTCGAGGAGGGGAGGAGCGCGGAGAAGCCGAGGAGCATGGTTTGCAGGGTGCGGCGGAGCGGAGAGACGAGGATGACGGTGTCGGAAGGGTCGAGCGAGGCGAAGAAATTGGGGTAGATGTTCGGGATGGCGATGCACTGCGTCACGCCGCGCTGCGAGAGCGAGCAAGGGTGTGAGCAGCGTCTTCGGGAGCGGGTTCTGAGCGCGTGACAGCAAAAGGAGCACGTCGAGGTTGAGAGACGCGGGACGCACGCTCGTGAGCTCCGGGTCGAGCTGGCTGTGATCCGGCGGCGGGTAGGGCGGGCCGACGTTGTGTTGCGCCTCCTGGATGCCGAAGAGAACGGGAGAGTCAGCAATTTGTGCATGCGTCCGCAGAGAGTGTGTGGGTGCGAGTCGAGGTGCTCGCGTGGTGAGCGACCTCCGTCCGCAGGCCGGGCTGCACCGTGCGAGCCGGGCATGCGCGAACCGTGTCCGCCCATGTCCTGCAGTCGTCTTGCTGGTCGATCCGCTGCGGTCCCGTTGACCCGATCATGGCCGACCTCAACCACATCAGTCGAGGCAGATCCGTGCCGACGCCGCCCTGCGAGCGGGACCTGCACGCAGCCGGTCCAGTACCACCTGTACAACACGGCTGCAGCGAGATCGCCCGATCGGAAGGTGTGCGGGACGCGTTCCGGGACGAGGCGGTGCTGCCGGGTTCGGGTCGTGTGTGTGGTCGCGCGCGGGTGCCGGTGAGCGAGGAGGGAGGGAAGGCTGCTTACGCCATGGCGGAGGAGGAAGACTCTTGGCGTCATCCTCGCACGTAACAAGCGCGCGGGGGAGGGACGGAGGGACAGAGCGCGAGGCGCAGGTCGAGCAAGGTAGGTACCGCCGGGTCGCTACTGTATCCCCAGATCCAGTGACAGGAGCAGAGTGGAGAGATGCACCCGCCGTTGGCAGACCACCAGCAGACAGGTGCGCCGCCTCGTCCTCCGCGCCCGCCGCACCCCGTCTCCCCCTGCTCGCGCTCACCCGTCTCCTCCGAGTTGCGCAGCGTGCGTCGAGGTCATCAAGGCCCTCAAGGACTGCCACGACACCTACCCCTGGCTCAAGTTCGCCGGTGTCTGCAACTCGGAGAAGGGCGCACTCAACGCCTGCCTGCGGGGCGAGGTGCGCTCCCTCCCTTCGTCCTCTCGCTCTCGTCCTCTCGAAGAGCGAGACTCGACCCAACGCACCGCTTGCTCGGAACGCAGCGCCTCGCACGGACGTCCAAAAACGCACAGGAGGCCAAGGAGCGCAGGAAAGAGATCGAACGGCGGTGGAAGGAGATCGAGGCAGACTCGTAAGGAGGGGGAGGGGGAAGAGGAGAAGGGGACGCCCCGCTCGACTGCGCTCGAGGTGTGTCTCCACTTGCCTTATCGACCCTGTGGATCAAGGCGCTGACGCTATGGCATGAGCAGCAAGGAAAGGCGAGGGGCGCACTACGCCTTCGAGGGTTGTCCGCCAGCCGTGTCGCCATGTATCGCTACGCAACTCATTCACGCTGCCTTTGGGCCGCACTACAAGCGCACTGAATCATGAAGCGTAGGAGTAGGTTGAGAGCCTCCTCACCAGAAAACGAAGCGGCAGTATAGAGGAGGAGCGCAAGATCATGCTTTCAGGATGCCAGTAACGGGAAGCGAGGTGGCCAAACCAAGCGTTCTGCGCCATTGGAGCTGCAGTTCCACCTTCATGGAGGTGCTTAGGCGGATTAACCCCTTGTCAGCGTCATGCGAGCTCATGAACTTGTCATCGAGGAATCCGAGGACCCCCCTCGAGGCTTGGGCTCCTCCACCTCGCCGTCGCCGGCAGAGTCTGCGCCAGCGCTTGGTGCTCGATATTCTGGTACTGCAAGGCGACCTGTCCAGCGACCACAGTGCCTGCCCGCCTCGCCGTTGCCCGTCCACGCTCTTCATCACCCGCTCTCCCCACCTCCTCCCTCGTCTCCCTACCCTCGTCCCCAGCCAACCTGGACGAGGCGTTCGGCATCAACCCGCTCACCGCGCGCACGTCCTACCCTGCCGGCGGACCTACAGCGGCGAGGATGGCAGAGCAGACGCTCAAGACGCTCCGCACCAACGTCGAGCGGCTCGGAGCACGCCTGGGCGAGAATCTGGCGGGTGCGCTGCGCTCTCCTGCTGTACGTTTGAAGGGTGGTCGTGGACGCGGGCGAGCAGCTAGCAGAGGCCGGGCGGATGGACTGCCGCTGCCTCGCCAAGACGATCAGTGCGGGTCCTTCTCCGGCTTGACCAGTAACTAACCGCTTTCAAGGCCGTTGCAGAGCACTCTCGTGACCTCGGTCTCGTGGTGCGCCGCTCCCGCCCTCCCTCGGAAGACTTCCGCTTACTCTTCCCGCTCCTCCAGGACTCGTTCGCATCGGGTAGCGGCGGTGGCGCAGGCAAGTACCTCGAGAACGGCGCGGTGCTTACGGCGGCGGGAGTGGAGGAGACGAAGAGGATGCTCGCGTCCAAGCGGGAGGTGGAGAGGACCGAGGGGTTGAAGCGGGTCATCGCCGTACCTCGTTTCCCTTCCTTGCGAGAGTGCGCAGAACTTACTGGCTCCCACCCGCAGATGATGACGAAAAACCTCCCCGTCACGTCCTTCTTCCCGCTCGTCACCTCGCTCCTCTCGCCAACAACCTCGCTCCAAGCGCGCTCGCTCATCTCCCTTTACATCGTGCACTGCGCCTCGCACGCACCCGAACTCGCCCTCCTCTCCATCAACGCCTATCAGAAGGACCTCTCGGACCCAAACCCGCTGGTACGAGCGGGAGCAATCACCACCCTCGCGGCGATGCCCCTCCCCGACATCCGCGAACTCGTCGGCATGGCCGTGCAAAAGGGCGCGCGCGACACAGCGTGGTACGTCCGCCGCGCGACAGCCGATGCCCTCCGCGCGCTGTACCGCGCGGACCCGACTGTCGAGAACCGCGCGGCGCTCGCGCCGACGCTCAAGGTCCTGCTCGACGGCGCGACGCCCCTCACGGTCGGCGCGGCGCTCGCAGCGTGGGAGGAGCTGTGCCCCGTGGCGTGGGAGCTCCTGCATCCCCAGTATAGGCGGTACTGCAAAATGCTCATGGACGTCGAGGAGTGGGGGCAGACGGTCCTCCTTCGCGTCCTCGCGCGCTACGGCCGATCTTTCTTCCTCGACCCGGCAACAGCCGGATCCGTGGATCCCGACGCCGAGCTCGCACTCAAGAGCTCCGAGGCGCTCTTGCAGCACTTGAACCCTGCGGTGCATTCGGGCGGTCAATCCTCTTTAACCGTTTCCAACGCTTACCCCTCGGATGGGCAGGTCGTCTCCGCCGTCGTCAAGCTGCATTACTACCTCTCGCCCCCGAGCCGCCTCGGCAAGATTGTCCCCCCGCTGCTGCGCCTGCTCAAAGGCCCGCCGGAAGTCGCCTCTGTCGTGCTGGAGGAATGCGCGCTCATTGCGGAGGAGCAGCCCGTAAGTATCCCCTCGCTCGCTCAGTCTTTACACGGACGATACTGACGAGGCAAGCGCAGGACCTCTTCGCGAATCACCTCGCGAGCTTCTTCGTCCGGTTCTCGGACCCCGTCGAGACCCGCAAAACCCGCCTGCGCGTGCTCGTCGCCCTCGCGAGGGAATCCAACATCCGCGTGGTGCTGCGCGAGCTGCTTGTGTGTCCCCTCCTGCCTATTCGGAATTGTGCTGACTCGAGGGAACAGACGTACGTTCAGGACGACGACGACGCGTTCTCGGCGGACGCCATCACCGCTATCGGAACGTGTGCGCAGCGCGTCCCGGCTGTCGCGCCCGAATGCCTCACGACGCTCACAAAGTTGCTGCAGAGCAAGCACGGTGCGCTTCTGCCCCCGCTGTGAGAGTCGCTCACTGAGTACCCCACTGCAGACCCAACCGTCTCGACCACGGTTCTCGTCCTCCGCACGCTCCTCCGCTCGCCGTCCTTCCCGCCTACCGCGTCCCGCAGCGCGCTCATTACCCGCCTCGCGTCGTACCTCGCGAGTGGGCGGATCACGGACCCCGCCGCGCGCGCGAGCGTGTACTGGCTCGTCGGGCAGTACGCGGGCGAGGGTTTGGTCGAGGGATGCGGGCCGGAGGTGGTACGCTCGGGCGCGAAGGGTTTCGCCAGCGAGGTGCGCCACGCTCCGGTCCCTCTCTACGAATGGACGGGATTGACGCTTGACGTCGCGCAGGCTGTCCCCGCCAAGCTGCAGCTCCTCACCCTCTCGGCCAAGCTCCTCGTCGTCTCGCATCTTTCCCCATTGACGCCTTCGCTCCGTCCGCTCGCCCTCCTGTTCAGCTACCTCGCCCTCCTCGCGCGGTACGACCTCGCGTACGAGGTGCGCGACCGGGCGAGGTTCCTCGCGGGCTTGATCAGCGCGGGAAGGATCGGGCGCGAGAAGCGCAAGGAGGAGGCCAAGGTTATGCTCAGCGCGGAGCAGTTTGCGCAGGGCGTCATCTTGGAGGACGTCGGCGTTGGTACGGGCGAGGACGAGGAGGAGAAGCAGACCCTGACGGGCGAGCAGGTCCGCGCCGTGCTTTTCGAAGGAAAGGCCTTCGCCGATGCCGGTACGCGGCGCTCCTCGCTCCTGTTCCACAGCTCAGGCTGACCCTGGCGCGCAGATCGCCCCCACTCGACCGCCCAGCTGGGCACCTTCTCCCTCTCGCTCCCCACCAAACGTCCCTTCGCCTCGGCCTCGCCGTCCCTCTCCCTCTCGCACCTCCCGCCTTACCCATCCTCGGTCCCGCCCTCGTCCATCCGCGACCCGCCCGCGGACGCGACCTCCTCGCCGGCGGGCTCGCGCGCGCACACCCCGCTGCAGGGGTTCGGCAGCGAGTCGTTCCGCTCATCGTCCACCGGCGCAACGGGCGGCGCGAGGGTCGTGCTCGTGCCCGCGGGCAGTGCGGAACGGGCGAGGGCGGGGACGCCCGGCAGTGCGAGCGCGGCGGAGCGGCGGAGGAGGGTCACTCTGAATGAGTTCTTTGAGAGTAGCAGCGAGGAGGACGAGGAGGAGGAGGAGGCTGAAGAGGAGGAGACTGAAGAAGAGGAGTCTTGTGAGGATGCGGAGGAGGAGGAGGCACAGGCGGGGGAGGGTGTAGATGATGATGAGGAGGACTCGAGCGATGAGGAGAGCAGCGACGATGAGGATGGGCGGTGACCTGCAGCATAGCTATACATAGAGCGCATTGCAGTGGCGTAGGAGGTTCGCACCCCCTTGCGGCCTTCTGGGTAAAGATAGCGCTTGTCTCGTCCGCCGTCGGGGCGAACTGATCGGGGCTGAAGCCGGCAGCGTCCCTCCTCTGCATCCACCGCTTTGTCTGCTGCGCTGCTTGTGGAGCTGTCGCTATAGACGTCGATTTCTCATCCGAACAGACTTTCACCGGGACCGTCGCCGTCTCTGGGTCGCTGCGGTGCGTTCCCCGCTCATCTCCTCCCGCCTCTCCCGGAGCGTCCTCGCTCATCTCGCAGACCCTCCTGCGTCTGGCGCTCTCGCAGAAAGTTCTGCCTAGCGCATAGCTATTGGCCGCGCCTACCATCCTGCCCGCACTTCCCGTCCCGGATTCGCGCGACTAGCCGCCCCTCACCATGAACTCGAACGCCCCGATTGGGACGGTCATCCTCGCGCGCCACGGCGACAGAAGCGGCTTCTACCGTGTGCCTATCGTTACCGCCTCCGGTTGTCGTGGCTGACCTGCCCCCCGTGCTCTCGTAGAGGACCCCAAGACGTACACCGCGAGCCAGACGGTCCTCACCTCGCTCGGCGAGCAGCAGAACTTCCGCCTCGGCCAGTTGATGGCCAGCATCTATGCCGGGAGCAACGAGTCGACCGCGATTGCCGCGCTCAGCAAGGACGCGTTCGTTGACTCGCAAGTCAACTCGACGGCGGATGCGGGAGGCGAGGGTAGCGTGATCAGCGACTCGGCGCTGGCGTTCTGGCAGGGTGAGTCCTGCTTCCCATCTCATGAAGTCGATCCGAACGGCCGTGCTGATCGCAGACCGCCCGAGCAGGCTTCTATCCGCCGCGCACGAACGTCTCGTCCACCACGCTCGCGAACAGCTCGATAATAGAATCGCCGCTCGGTGGATACCAGTACGTCAAGGTGATGACCGTTGTACCCGAGGACGACATCGACTTTGAGCCGTGGACAAACTGTGCGGCCTGGACGAACCGGACCGCGACGGTGCGTCTCTTCCGTTTCCTGCATCACCTCCCTTCCTTCCGTTGTCAGACTGCAGCATTGAGCGCTTGCGAGTACTGATACTGCCTTCCACAGCTTTACACCTCGCCCGCCTACACCGCTCGTGCCGAGCAGGACAAGGACCTCCTCGACCTCATCTCGTCGAGCGGCCTTGTCGGCAACCGCACAGTGTCGATCGCAAACTTCTATAACGTGTGGGACTATGTGCGACTCGCTCCTCTCTTTTTCTGCTGCAAGCTGAGCGCTGACCCTTCTCGCTGCCAGATGAACGTGCAGTCTATCCACAACGCGACCTTCGCGCAAAGACTCAACGAGACGGGCGGGGCGAACACGCTGGCTCGCGCTCGCGACCTCGCCAAGTACGCCGCGCGTGTATTTCTCGACTTGACTCGAGCGAGACTGACGGCGTGCCTCTCCCGCCTGTAGCTTCCACGAGTACAACCTCTTTACCGACTCTGCGCCCGGTGGACTGGGCAACTGTGCGTGCGCATGTTCCTCTTTTCGCGCTGCTCGTACTGATCCGTTGCACCCGCGATTCGTTCCACCCGCAGTCCCCGGCCGTACCATCTTCTCGCGCATCATTGAGTCGCTCGACCAGTTCACTGTCGAGGACAACGAGGCCGTCATCGCGCACTACCACTTCTCGTATGTCGATCGAGCTCCTTTGTCCTCGGAGAGCAAGCGCAGTACTGACAGCCTTGCCATCAGCTACAAGCCCTTCCTTTCCATCTTCAGTCCGTCCCCCTTCCCCTCTTTCCTCCTTTTGTCGCCTGTTGACCCATCGACACGTAGACATGACCAACCTTGCCGCCGCTCCTGGCATAGCCAACCCGTACGGCATGGTCGACTATGCCTCCGCCGCGGTCTTCGAGCTGCGCGACGGCGGATCAGGCGCGAGCGGGTACGACGTGCGCTTCGGTTTCCGCAACGGCACCGAGACGGACGGGTTGGTGTATTACCCGCTGTTCGGCACCGACTCGGTTGACATGGATTTGAGCACGTTCACCGCGAACTTAGAGGTGCGTCGCCTGCCGCTCTCGACTCTCTTTCCCGCAAGCATTCCTGACGTTTATGGGCTCAAAGCCGTACGTGATCCCGAACAACACGGTCTGGTGCGACCTGTGTGGGAACAATGGCAGCGTCGCGACCTGTAGCGAGATCTACCTCGCCCAGTCGTACGAGGACCTCTACGAAAAGTACCGCAAGATTGCCGACGGGCACTTCACGAGCGTGGGGAGCGGGTTCATCGGCGCATGCGTGACGATCGTCGTTGGGCTGGCTGTACTCGGGTGTGCGTTTTCTTTCTCTCCCTTCCCTCGGACGAGGAGCGTGCTGACGAGAGATAGCAGTGATGCGCGCTCTCGGCTGGGTGCACTTTGGCAAGCGCCGCGCACGCGCAGACGACCGTTACCCGCTGCACGAGCAGCAGAGTTTCAAGGGCTCGGTCGCGAGCCACTTGTGAGCAGACGAAGCTGGAGGGGTCTTGAAGGGGCGGGCTGTAGATGCGTTTCTGTCGAGATTCGCCGCTGATGGCGTCTGTATCGGTGTTTGTGCATAGCTTCGTCGCTTGAAGTGTCTGGGTGCGGGTGAGGATGCGAGTAATACAATGAGGAAGGTCGCGAGGGTAGGGAAGAACGCACGCGCGGGAGAGAGGGCTGGTTCCTTCCTGCTCCTCGGACCGATATCTTGGCCCTCCTGCTGTTGCTCTCAATGGCCACCACGCGAGGAGAGGCGAAAACTGCCTCTACCCATTCACGGCCCAGAGAGGGAGGTCTACAGATCAACGGAGGCGCGCCGCACCCCGACAAATAGACAGTCGGGCACGGCAAGCTTTGCGACAGATTAGAGAGGAGAGGAGAGAGGGGGAAGGGGAAGAACGAAAGGACAACAAAACCCCTCAGCGACAACATGCAATCCCGGAACCCCCTCAGACGACTTGCGAAACAGCGCCCTCGCCGTCCAGCTTCTCTTCGCTCGGCGTAAGCGACCCCGTCGGGCGGTACTCGCGCTTCGCAAGGTGCTCGTACCCGGGCACACGGCCCTCGAGGACATCCTCCGCGAAGACAGCCTCTGCGATGAGCGAGTCGCGGTTCGGGAAAAGCTGCGCAATGAGGCAATGCAGGTTAGCCGGTGTAAGGAGGAGAGTGAGAGGAAGGCGCACCTTGGAGAGGCTGACGTGCACGAGGCCGGCAACGACGATGCCGAAGATGTCGGCCATGCAGTCTATGCAACGACGGCAGCGGAGTGAGCCAGAGGCGGACGGTAAGGAACCACGAGAAGGTACGCACAAATATACTTGGCGTTGCCAATGTCGATGGACGAGTTGAGCGCGTTGATCATGCCGGGCAGGTTGGGAGGGATCGAGATGAGCAGCGCGGCGAGGGCGGGGAGGTTGAACCCGTAGGTGTAGCTGCGAGTGGCCGCAATGTCAGGTTCATCCTGTCAATAGTGAGAGTGGAAGGAGGGCGAGGGCGTACTGGTAGATACCCTTGCCGAAGTTGTAGAGCTCCGGAACGTTGTACTTCGACTTCTTGACGAGGAAGAAGTCGGCACAGAGGATGGCGGCGATGGGCGCGAGCACGATCGAGTAACTCGACATGAAGGAGATGAAAGAGCCTGCAGAGGCGAGGACCTTCCACGGTGCGAACGCCCAGACGCCGATGGTGACCGCGAACATCTGCCCACGGAAGATGTTGATCCACTTGGGGAAGAGCGAAGCGAGGTCGTTTGCAGACGAGATTGAGCTGGCAGCGGGCAAGGTCAGCACGGCCTATAAGGAGGAGAGTGCGCGAGAAGAACGCACTTCGCAGTGATGTTCGTCGTCATGTTTCCGAGCGCCCACGCCGCTGAGCAGAAGAACGCAGCGGCACGACCGCCCTTCGAGCCGAGCCAGCCGCCGTTGTCGATCAGGTCGAAAGGCTGGAAGGTGGCGACGCCCTCGTAGCGGGGAATGACACTGTTTGAAGGGTGGTTCGTCAGCCCGTCTGCTTCGGCGGTCGAAGCGTCCGTGCGCAAGCGCCGGAAACGGTGAGATAGGTAACAACGATTGAAGCGCGAATGCGGAAGGGAGGGACGGGGTGGATTCAAGGAGAGGAAGGAGGAAAGGCGAGAGGAAAGGGCCGTGGCAAGAGCGGCGACAGGGGAACAGTAGATATATAAAAAGCACGCACGTCGTCATGTTGGCAGCGATGGCACCGAAAAGGGCACAGATAGTCCACATCGCCGGAACGAACAGAAGCTGGAGCCAGGCAGCCGTCTCCTTGCGCGAGTACCGCGAGAAGTCGCCGATGTTGCACGCCATGGCTAATCGCGGGAGCAAACGTCAGTCTACCGCTCTCCATATTCCGGAGACATGAACGGGAAGAGAAGAAGGAAAGGGAGGGGAAGAAAACTGGACGTACTCGACCAGGTGCCCATGCAAGCCGTGACGGCGGTCATGAACGCGTACCAGCCGTCGAGCCCGTGCAGCTTCGGCGACTCGCGCATAACCTCAGCGGCGCGGTCACCGGCCTGATGGATGGTCCAGCCCATCATGGCGACGGCAACGATGGGAAGCGAGATGGCCTTCGCAAGGAAGATGGGGCGGAGCTTGCGCGGGTGGATGAGGGTGAAGGGGAACTGGAAGAGCCAGAAGAGGAAGAAGCACAGCATGTCTTGCGAAGTAACGCCCGATGACTCGGGGAGGTGGTTCTTGAAGTGCCGGAAGGACGGCCAAATGGCGATGAGGCATAGCTTGACGCCCGTGCCGCCCTGGTACGTGTTGATGGAGAACCAGAACCAGGCGATGACCATGCGCGAGACAACGGCGAAGCGTGAGAGGTAGTAGCCGTAGGCACCGCGCGAAGTGACGGAGAACGGGGCGTGAAGGCGGGCGCCGATGATACCGTTGAAGACGATGATGATGCACAGCAGGACGCCACCGGTGAAAGTCGCAAGCAGGCCCTGCCACCTGTGCAGCCACGAAGCTGGGTGAGACGAAGCGCGGGGGAGGATAGTAACCGAGGGTCGCGACGAACCAGGTGAGACCCAGGGAGACAAACGACGAGATCTGACTCCAGGAGCCCGCGTTGATCAAGTCGGAAAACCAGTACCTGCGGTCCAGTATCGCATCAGCGATGAACGACAAGTCGCGCGAGTCGGCGGCTGCGGAGCGCTCGAGGACGGAGCAGTCAAAGAAGGGCGAGCTCACGCCGCGAAGGTTGCGCTCGTCCACGATTGCTCCTCGCGAGGTACGGGCTCCATGTCTGCGGCAGCAAGACGCGGCACCGAAGAGGCGGAGCGGGGGTCAAACGGCGTCGAGCTATGGTCAGCGAAGAGCGCTATCGCCAAGAAGGCGGTCGCCGGGCCAAGGGCAGCGCACCATGGTTCGACCATTGGTTCTCAGGCGTGAACTGCAGGCATGACAGCACGGTCAGCGATGCGATTGCCAGGCGAGGAGAGCCGGGTATAAGGACGAACAGCGGACTCCGGCTTGGGCAGGACCCATCCCTCCCGGGACTTCTTTGAGCGTAGGTCGGCCTTGATCTCTGCGAGTTTGGACGCCATGGTGACGATAGAGAGGATAGAGCAGGAGCAGAGCAAGAGGAGAGCGACGACGCGAGCAGCGAACCGTATCTCGCCAACCCCGCTCGAATCGTCCAGGCACGGGTCGAGACCGCGGCTAGTTTTGCGCGCGGCGTTCTGCCCGCATGGTCAAAGCGTTTGCAGGCAAGCCGTAGCACGTACATTGACCTGTACACATCCCTCGGCGGCCTTCCCAAATCGTGAGCAACCTGTCCAGCTCCTCTAGCACTCTCACAGGCTCTGCACGCCCCGCTGGAACTCAGTATCGCGCTAATCCTCGCGCCAGCGGGCGAGAGCGGGTGAGCCGTGCCCCGTTCCAGGCAATGGGGCAATCGCTCCTGGAGGCGGGCCCGATAGACGGCGGAGAGCACAGGCAGCGGAGTTCGCGGGTGCTCGTCGACGCAACGCCACACGAGAGTGCAGGGGGAATGAGAATACTCAGCGAGCGCCGTTCACTGCCGGACCTTGGCCTTCTTCCCGCCTGCCGCCTTGCCCGCGCTCCCCTCTTCCCTCGACCGCTTCTTCTCCTTCTTCTTCTCCGCGCCTATAGGCGCCGCGACGCCGTCTGGAAACTCGGCATCAAGCTTCGCGCGGGCAGCGCGGAGGATGCGCTTCTCGCCCAAGCGGACGATCACCGCCATGCGCCTCCGCCGCGGGAGGGCCGAGTCCTGCAAAAGGGCCTCGTCGGTCTGCGGATTGCATCGAAAGCGGCACGCCACACAGGCACGGTCAGTGATGCGTTCCATGGGCGGGCGAGAAACGGGCGACCCGCAGTGGCGGCGAGATAAGCTCCGCAGCTGGAGGCGCGAGTGGGCGCTATTGGACAAGCTGGAGAATCCTTCGAGGGGCACTGACGGACGGGCACTGACGGACGAAGCGAACAACGCTGCTCACCTCGATGCTCGTCGGGTACTCGCTCATCCGCTGGTCGATAATCTTGCGCGCCCACTCCGCAGAGACGGCATCAAGCTTCGGCTTGGGCGGCGACTCCTTCTTCTGCGCCTTGGCGTAGTCGGCAGCGTCGAGGAGGAACGTTTTGATCGCGCATACCAGCTCGTCCGGCAGCTTGTGGTTCGTCTCGATGGAGAAGGTGCTGCAGGCGGGTGGGAGGGATGGGTCAGCGCCATTGCCCTTCATGCATGTGACGCCTTGCAGACGTCAGCGCATGAGGCGCAGTGGGACAGCACGCACTCGTCAATACCCATCTCAAGCAGCCACTCCGCCCTCGCCTCCCTCTCCTCCTCGCTCAGCCCCGCTGCAGCACCCACGAGGTCGACGACCGTCTCGAGCCCGACCTCGACGAGATCCGCGTCATTCACCTCGTCGACGTGCCCGTACCGCCGCAGGAGGTCCGAGTTGGGCGGGTCGGCGTACGTGTTGAAGATCTGCGCGCCGGCGGGAATGCGCGTCGTCGACATCATGTTGAGCGTGGTCGGCTCGTAGAAAAGGCGGGCCTGCGCACGTCACCATGCGTGTGGGTGTTTGCCAATGATTAATGCCAGGGGGGCGAAGATGAAGGCGAGACGGAGAGCGAGACTCACGTTGTCAGCTCCACTCTTCGCGTTGAGGATGTCCGCGAACGGCACCATCGCGACGTCCGCCACGTCTTCGCGCTCCTCCTCCTCGTCCTCGTCGTCACTATCCTCCTCGTCCTCCTCCTGCTCCTTCGAGTCCACATGGAAGCTCCGGCTGAGCACCAAGCTGCCCATCCGATGGAACAGCTCCTTCGTATATTCCTCCGGATTGCCAAACACGCCCTCATGCGCGCGCACAAACGGTGCGACTGTCGTGTCGAACTCCTCGTCCGCCTCCTCGCGCCCGACCTTGCCGAGAACCATGCTCCCCTTGAGCTCGTCGAGCTCGTCCGCACTCCAGTGCATGAGCGCGTCGAACCGCGACGGCAGGAGCGCAAAGTACGGCGTCCAGGTCGACGTGCGCAGGTACTCGCGCATCATGCTCAGGATGAGGGGCGTCCAGCCCGAGAGCGAGGACCAGGCATCGGGCGGGAGCGCCGACTGGAGCGAGGCGGTTGACGTAGTGAGGAGGATGGAGCGCGGGATAGAGAAGAGGAGCGTTTCGGCCTGTATCATGCACGATATTCAGCCATGCTGGCTCGGGGCCTCGACTCCCCCCGTGTTTAACGAGCGGCGGGCGGAGGAAGGAGAGCGCACCTCGATATCCGCCCCGGCAACCGCGCCACGCCCCATGCCCTCGCAGTCCGCTTCAAGCATCACTGCGGGATGCACCGTGCCGCCAGCAGCATTGAACCAGTCGAGGAATGCCGACTCCTCCGGAGTCGAGGCCGCCATTCTTGCGGTGCGAGCGGGGCTGTATGAGAGGGATATGAAGGCTGGCGGCGGCAGAAAAAGTCTCTGCGAAGAAGCGCGCGCCTGCTCGTAGGTGTACGAGCTGGGGAAAGCAGGGAGAAAGAGGGGAAAGAGGGAAGGAGGCGGTGGAGCTGATGAAACGAGCTCGTCATCTGCCCAGCTTCCTGAGGACGTGTGACTGTCGCAGCTTGCTTGCAAGATGCCCACAGAGGGGCCTCACGGGACAGGCAGGCAATCAACGCATAACTCGCTCGGACGGTCCTCGCAACGGTGGTCAAGCGCGCGTAAAATGCAGGCTGCTATGCACCGGTGCCAGCACGAATGAGATCCAGGAACGACGCCTTCGACAAGCTCGTCACTGCACGGAGGAGGACGAGGGAAAGTCAGTGACGGAAACGAAGCGGTCGAGCGAGGAGCGGATGCGGCACGAACAGCGGTGCGTCCGATTGGCATGCCGCATCGCCAGGCATAGGGGAGAGGGGAAGGAAACGAACAAGCCTCGTTCTTGCCACGCGCACCGAGGACGTTTGGCCTGCGGCTGAGCGTCCCACCGGGGTTCGTCGGCGCGCCGGTCAGGCCCTCCTTGACGCCCACCTTGACCGCAAGCTTCTTCCTCTTCTCCTGCTCTTCGACGTCCTTGTCCTTGCCAACCGTCCCCTGTGCCGCGCCGATCGCATTGAACAACCGCACAACACCGCGCTGCGCGAGTTTCCGGAGGCGCTTCTCGCGCTCGGCGCCCGTCTCGTCCTCTTCAAGCCTGCCACCGCGCTTCGCCGCCTCGAACCCGCGCGCGTTCGCGCTGTCCCACTGCGAGAACGGCAGCGGGGGCCGCGAGCCCCACCCGCCGATCACGTCGCGAACGTGCCCGCGCGCGAGGTGCTGCGCCTTGGTCTCGCGAAGGACAGAGCGCGCACGGCGCTCGAGGCGCAGAGTCGCGGCCGAGGGGGGCGCGTGCTTCGGTACGGGGTTGGACGCGGTTGCCGGGAGGGAGAGCAGGTGCTGCAGCGAGGAGGAGAAGTCGCCTGCGGTCGCGGGGCGGAGTGTCGTGTGCTTGAGCTCTGCGCCGGGTGGGAGTGAGCCTGGGACTTCAAGCGAGACGGATCGAACAATGCACGCACTCTTGGCTGGCCGCTCTTGCCCCTCGTCCATCATGTCGCGGATCGCGTCGTCGTCGTCCTCGTCGTCGCCATCCAGGTCTGAAGCGTCACTGCCCGCCGAGAAGTCCTCCTCCGAACCTGCATCGTCTGCACTGTCGTCTACCTCGTCGTCGTCATCGTCGTCTGTTGGGACGCGGAGCGGGGCGTCCGAGGGCTGCTGGCCCGGCGCGACGGGCTGCTCCTCGACTACCGGGTCGACGGCTGCGCGAGGGCGCTTCTTCAGAATGCTTTTGGGCTGAGCAGCACTCATCGCTAGCAGCTCGTAGAAGGGTGAGGTCGAGGGTCGAGGCGAGCGGAGCGGGGGCGCGCGTTGCTCTCCGGACCAAGCTCGACCAGCGGGGCGGTGCTCACGCCGTCAAACTCGCTGGGATGGGCTCTTTCGTGCATAGGAAGCTCCAGAATCTAGGCAACGACATGGGCTCACGGCATCGCAGGCTGGGCGAGACGACCAGGATGACCGAGTCGCGCGTGAACGGGTGCGCTGGCCTGGTTCCAGGCGGGTAGGATGGGCCGCAACACATCCTGGGCGCCTATTGGTCTGCGCTCAAGGATCGCATGGCGTCTCTTTACCTGCTGGACCTGTCGCGACCCGCCGGATGCGCGATGAAGGAGAGGGGGACGGCGAGATGTCGCCTGTTCAGCTTGAGAGGGGCGAATGGTCGCCCTTGACCGCGACGGAGCTGCGTGGGAGTCGAACTTGGTTAATACGTTGTAGATCAGAGCACAATGCTGTGCAAGACAGAGCGCACTGGGCGGCCTTGGCTTCTGCCGGCACCCTCAGTCCTCCTCGCGGCAAGCGCCCGCCGGCATTGACGGTGGGGGTCACCTCGGTGAACGAGACGCCGACTTTCATGAAGGTGCGGACGAAAGGCTCGCAGTCGACGTAGCGGTTCACGGCGTCGTACGTGCACGTATACTGGGCGATCTGAGCGAGGCGAGCGAGGTGAGCGATGGGGAACGGAGAGAGACACGAGAGCACGGGCGGACCTGGTAGTACTCGGCCAGGGGTTCTTTCTTATACTCTGTGCGGCTGAGCATTTCTCGGGCGCTCCTTCGGGCGTCCAGAGCTGGAAGCGGGGAGCCGGGCGAACGGCGAGCGTGTCGACGAGGACGAGCTCTTGCCTCTCTCCTCCTCCCAACCGCACCCCGTGAGTACCGCTGCGTGGTCTGGAAAGTTCCGCAGCTGGCCCTCATTGACGCCCGTCTTGCTTCCGCCCGTCCCCGTGCCGTCTTCGCCGTTGTGCGCCGCGCCTTGTCTTTTCCCCAGTCCCTCTTCCTCCCTTTCCTCCTCACTCAGCCAAGATGGTTTACAAGGTGTACGTGCAGCTCACCCGCGTCTCCGTTGCGAGCCGTTCTGACACTCTCCTGCGCACAGTGCCGACATGTGAGCCTCGCTCGAACCACCCCACCTCGCCCACGTTGCTCCTCCCGGAATCTCGTCTCCTCCCGCACAGCCCCGAATGTTTCGACTGACACCGGCACTGCGATGCCTTACTGCGCAGCTCCCTCGCCGCCTGGGGCCGCAAGGAGATCATCCTCGCCGAGAACGAGATGCCTGGTCTCATGTGAGTCTCTCCCTTTCCCTCCCGCCTCTCGTCATTGTGCACCTCGCCGACTTCACTGAAACGCACACAGGTACCTTCGCGAGAAGTACGGCCCGTCGCAGCCCCTCAAGGGCGCGCGCAGTGCGTGCCGCCTTTACACCGTCGTCGCCGCAAGCTCACCCTCTCGCCTCGCAGTCGTCGGCTGCCTCCACATGACCATCCAGACGTGCGTCGGGCTCTCTCGGCCTGCCTAGCGGTGTACGAGGTTGACCATGTTCGTCCTGTGCAGTGCCGTCCTCATCGAGACCCTCACCGCTCTCGGTGCCCAGGTCACCTGGTCGTCGTGCAACGTCCGTTCTCTCGGTTGTTCTCTTTTTCCCGAGTGGTTCTGATCCATCCTGAGCATGTCTACAGATTTTCTCGACCCAGGACCAGGCTGCCGCCGCCATCGCCGCGACCGGCGTCCCCGTCTTCGCCTGGAAGGGCGAGACCGAGGAGGAGTACCTCTGGTGCGTTACTCTCTCGCCCTCCATCTCTCGAGCAACACTGAGCTTGACCGACGTGCAGGTGCATTGACCAGTCGATCAAGGCGTTCCCGAACGGCGAGCCGTGCAACATGATCCTCGACGACGGTGGTGACCTCACCGCGCTCGTCCACGAGAAGTACCCCGAGCTCCTCCCCGGTGCGCCTTGTTCTGTTATGATTTCTCCAAAGCGATGTAATTCACTGCGGAGTCGCTCGCAGGCATCAACGGTATCTCGGAGGAGACCACCACCGGTGTCCACCACCTCTACAAGCTCCACAAGGAGGGCAAGCTCAAGGTTCCGGCCATCAATGTTAACGAGTGCGTTTTTTGATTGCGCCCGTGCTGTTCGAGCGGGCTCTGACGGCCGCTTGCGCGCGCAACAACAGCTCGGTCACCAAGTCCAAGTTCGACAACCTCTACGGCTGCCGCGAGTCGCTCGTCGACGGTATCAAGCGTGCCACCGACGTCATGCTTGCCGGCAAGGTTGCTGTCGTTGCTGGCTACGGTGACGTCGGCAAGGGCGTGCGTCTGCTCCTCGACGAGACTCCCCTCTCCGCAGCCCTGACCCTCTCGTGCTCCCGCAGTGCGCCGAGTCGCTCCGCTCGTACGGCTCGCGTGTTATCATCACCGAGATCGACCCGATCAACGCGCTCCAGGCCGCGATGGCCGGCTTCGAGGTCACGACCATGGAGGACGCTGCGGCGCAAGGCAACATCTTTGTCACCACCACCGGCTGCCGCGATATCATCCGCGCCGAGCACTTTGAGGCCATGCCCGAGGACGCCATCGTCTGCAACATTGGGGTACGTCCGCTTGTTGTCTCTCTTGCGAGTGCGTCGGGACTGACTCCCCGCCCTCGCGCCCCTGCAGCACTTTGACATCGAGATCGACGTCGCCTGGCTCAAGGCCAACGCCGCCGAGTGCGTCAACATTAAGCCGCAGGTCGACCGCTACACCATGAAGTCGGGCCGTCACGTCATCCTCCTCGCCGAGGGCCGCCTCGTCAACCTTGGCTGCGCGACCGGCCACCCCTCGTGGGTCATGTCGTGCTCGTTCGCGAACCAGACGCTTGCCCAGATTGCCCTCTGGACCAACAAAGGCGAGTTCTGGCGCTTTCCCGAGGTCCTGGAGGTGTTTGGGGGACGTCGGAGGACGAGGAGGAGGTCCCACGGGGTTCTCCTCGCCTCTCCTGCCTCCCCTTGCCCTTCCCGAGTACCCTACTGACTTCGATCATTACGTACAGAGGCGTACCCGCTCGGCGTGCACGTCCTCCCGAAGGAGCTGGACGAGGAGGTTGCCCGCGCCCACCTCCAGTCGCTCAACGTCCGCCTCACCAAGCTCACCAAGGTTCAGTCGGAGTACCTCGGCATTCCCGAGAACGGCCCGTACAAGGCCAACCACTGTGCGCTATGGCACTCTTCCCCCCCTTCGCCCGTCGTACTGACGAACCCCGCCCGCAGACCGCTACTAAGTGCACGTGCCGCAAGAGCTCGCTTCTTTCGTTTTCAATTGCCCAGGGTTCCGCACGGTTTTGTTTGCACGGTGACGCCGCGTGCGCTGTAGGCGCACGCGGCTAAAATACTCGAGGTCCTCAACGGCCTCTCCTCTCGTTGATACCCCCTCTCTCCCTCGCTCTGTACCCCTCTCGCATCCCAGCATCCCTGAGCTCACGCGCATCTCGTGTTGCTGCAAGTGACATCAACTGTTCGACAAAAAAAGCTGGCCTCGAGTTTTGTGGCTGGAGGAAGGCGAGTGACTAGGAGAGCGGGAGAGGGAGAGGGCTATCGGCGGTTTGGCGGGCTGGGACTTGCTTTGTGCTCCGCATAGATCGCAAAGACTGTATTCTGCACACTAGCTCGGCCTATGATGGCGCTGTGGCCATGTAGCGGGAGGGCGGACTTGGGTGCGATGAGGCGCTCGTCCCCTCGCTCGTCCCGCAACGCTCGACCGCGCCTGTTGCCCGCTCCTTTGCTCTTGGGCCTCTCTATAACTCCAGCACATCTCAGCACAGCAGCCCGCAGACCCCGCAGGTGCGTCTCTCCACTCTGTCCCCCTCCTCCCTCATCTCGCTCCGCCGGGGGGTGCACCTCGCGCGGGACGCGGCACAGACCGGGTGGGGGCGCCATGCGGTGCTAGGGGAACGCGGCAGCAATACGGGCGGTATAGCGCGTGCGGGACAGCCGGGGACGAGCCGCCGCCGTTGCCCCCCCTCCTCGCTCGCCTAGGACGACGGCGAGACGCTCACGTGCTGCCCGTTGGCGGCCCGGCGCTGCAGATTCTACCTGAAGGAGCCTGTGGAGGCGCCGTATGCGCGCAGAGGCCCGCTTGCACGCATTTCGACCTCGTCCTCCCCGCCGGACACAAAACACGCCGTAATTCGCGTAGACGCACACTGACGCGTCTCGGAGCTCACAGACGGTATCGACGACCATGGCCAACCTTGGAGTGCCCGTCCGCCTCCTCCACGAGAGCTTGGGGCATGTCATCACCCTGGAGCTCAAGACCGGCCAGGTGTACAGGGGCAAGCTGTATGAGGGTGCGTACACGTGGGGTTTCCGTCCAATGCAGAGGTTCTGAACACCGCTGTCATCCCCCGCAGCCGAGGACTCGCTCTCCGTCTCGCTCACCAACTGCACCGTCACGCACCGCGACGGCCGCGTTACGCAGCTCGACCAGGTTCGTCCTCTTCTCTCTCTCTCCCCTGGTACAGCGGAGCGCGTCCTGACGAGGCATGTTCGCAGGTGTACATCCGCGGCGCGTCGGTGCGGTTCTACGTCGTGCCCGACATGCTCCAGCAGGCCCCGATGTGCGCGCTCGTTCCCTTCTCCCCGCTTCATTCCTTTCCGTATTCATTCCACACCATAGAGCGCCGCCTTTGCACCTTGCATGCGTATTGAGCAAGCTACTGACACTCCCGCCCATTCGTAGGTTCAAGCGCGGCGTCGGCGCTAACGCGATGAAGGGCCGCGGTATCGGAACAGCGCGCGGCCGTGCGACGATCATGCGTGCGCAGAGCAGGCGGGGCCGCGGCGGTGCGGGCCGCCCTCCTATCCGTCGCTGAGCGAGTGCGAGGCTAGGAGGCGAGTGTAGGGAAAATGGAACGGGCGTTTCTGTATACTGCCTTTCGCCTGTCTTGCTGAGAGCCTTTCAAGGTATATGAGACGCTGCGCGCTGCACAGTAAGCTAGACGACGCCTCTCGCTCGACTCGGTCGCGACGGGGAGGAGCCCGCGCTCGTCTCTCTCCTCGACATCCCGCCGGCTACCGCCGAGCTCGCGAGGAAACGTGTACTAGCTCCACAGAGCGTGTCCGCAGTGTCCGCGCGTGCACGCCCTGCCCACGATGGCGTCCCCACCTCGCGCGTCGTTCGCGCCAACGTCCTCATCGCTCGCGCCGTCGACCTCACCCAACACGTCGAGGGCGCGCTCACTATCACGGAGATCCTCGCAAGGGAACCTTGGCACGCCTGCGCGCCCGTCCTCCGGCGTCCCGCCGACCCCGGCGCTCCCCGCCTCCTCGCTCAATGCTCCGACCGCCTCGCCGCACTACACCACCTCACTGAGATCGCGCCATTCGCTCTACGGGACAGAAGACCGCGTCGTCCTCGACCTAGGCTCGAGCGTCTGGAAGGTCGGGTTCAGCGGGGAGCCGGCGCCGAGGGCCTGTGAGGGGGTGGGGCGGGACCTCGCGCGCGAGCGTGCGAGGGGCCCACGAAGGACGGCGGGGGCGGAGGAGTGTGCGCTTTGGGGGCTGGAGAAGGGCGAGCCGAGCGCCGAGGCGTGGGAAATCAGAGAGGAGAGGGTCAAAAGGTTGCTACGGCGAATGTGGTTTGAGTGCGTCGCGCCATCCTCTTGCACTCTTCCATGCGTCGGACCGACTGCATTGCGACAGCATAGCTGCCGACGGTTGTCCCGACGCCAAATTGGACTTCGGAAGCATGCTCGAAGCAGCTTCCCTCGCTAATTCCCTTTCTCCGCTGTACAGGAACCTCATGACCGACCCGAAGACGCGCAAGGTCATCGTGCTCGAAAGTCCGCTGCTTCCGAACCGTGCCAAGGAGATGATTGCGCGCGTCCTGTTTGACAACCTGCAGGTTCGTCCTCCTCCCGTTTCCTCCGCCCGTACGCCTCGCTCACACTCCTTGTCTCGCAGGTCCCCTCGATGAGCTTCGCATGCACGCCTCTGCTCGCCCTCATGGGCGCGGGAACGGTCACGGGTCTTGTCGTCGACGTCGGCCATCTCGAGACAACTGTCCTTCCCGTACGACCAGCTTCCTGGTGCCTCACCCGCTGTCGTCCATTACTGAAGCCGCACCATTTGCAGATCTTCCATTCCCGCCCGCTCTTTTCCCTCTTGACGACCACTCCACGCGCCGGACTGCGCCTGAACCGCCGCCTCCGCTCCCTCCTCCTCGCGTTCGGGTCGTACGCCACCCCACCCTCCTCCCTCAATTCGATGACCCCGCCGACGATTGGGCGGATACCGCGCGAGATTCTCACCGACGAGCTCGTCGAGGAAATCAAGACGAGGCTGTGCTTCGTTGGCGAGGCGGTCCCGCCTTCCTCCTCAACGACACGGGAACGCGCCGCACGCGACGCATCGAGCGCGACTGCGGCGTCCGCCACCTCGGCAATGAGCATGGAAACTGCCGGAGGCCAGGACGACGGAAACGACCCGGACGCGGCGCTGCTGCAGCACCTCTATGCGCGATACGCCTCCACTGCACCGGACGCGACCGACGTCTCCTTCCGCGTGCCGAACCTGTCGCAGCCGCCGGTGCCGAGCGGCGTCGGGCGCGGGTGGGTGCAGGTACCGGGGTGGGCGAGGGAGAGGGCGGCAGAGGTGCTCTGGGAGGAGGGGCACGAGGAGGACGGCGAGGGCGAGGAGAGTGGACTGGCAGGAGTTGTGCTCGACTGCTTGCTCAAGGAACGCTCTCTCACTCTGTACCGCAAGTCAAGACTAACCGCTCGCGCCCGCAGCTCCCGATCGACCTGCGCAAGCCACTCGCCTCGTCCATTCTCGTCATTGGCGGCACCGCCATGCTCCCGGGCTTCTTCCCGCGCTTCAAGTCGTCCCTCCTTGTTCAGTTGGAGCGTTCGCACCCGCCGAGTCCGCCGCCATCCCCACCTCTTCCGCCCTCTAGCGAGGCCAACGATTCGATGGACACGTCCTCGCCCGCACCGCCGTCTCCGGGCAATGTTGCGCCCACGCCCGACGCTATCGCGAAGCGCCGCCGCCGCCGCGCGCTCACTCTCCGCCTCCACACTCTCCGCCATTCGCCGCGCTGGGCGCCGCTCGCGCCGCTCGCCCCGCACCTCGCGATTCTAAACCACCCCTCTCCGTCCGCCTCGCCGTCTTCGCCTGCATCCAGTCTGGCGCGCGAGCGGGAGGGCTCTGCGCCGGCGTTCGCGCCCGCACTGCAGGCGTGGGTGGGCGGGAGCCTTGCTGGCGCGCTGAAAGTGGGTGGCGAGGAGGTGAGCCGGGAGGAGTGGGACGCGGCGGCGGCGGTGGGAGGCAGGGATGGAGGCGGGGGCGGGGACGAGGAGGAAAGCGAGTGGAAGGAGGACGAGGAGGTGCTGAGGAGGAGGAGGGGCGCGAGGCTGCCGGATTGGACGAGGCTGGCGTAAGGCGGACGAGTGAAAGGATTTGCGATGCGATGCAGTGAAGTGAACTGCTCTTTATACCACGAAGAGGGACCACATGCAGCGTTGCAAGGAATAGTCTCGTCAAGAGAGATAGAGCGCATTCCTCCCTCCCTCCTGGATTTCTTGTCAGCTTTCCCTAGCCCATCGCACCTTCCGGCCTTCTCCACCCTCATCCCTTGCGCTTTCTCGTCGCACATCGCCCATGCCAAGGTCCTCCCACACCTCCCTGAGCCTAACCTCGACCACTTCTCTCAGTTCCGCTCGTCGCTTTCGTTCCGCCTCGACGAGCTGTCTTCTCTGCTCGAGCATTGCGGCGAGCCGCTCGAGTAGCCGCAAAACCCGTTCGACGGTTACCGGTCTGGCTTGCGGCGGGAGGTCGAGGACGGCGAGGGTGGAGCGGAAGGACGAGCTGAGGAGGAGGGCGAGAAACGGCAGGGTGCGGTCGTACTGCGATCGTGAGGGTTGTTTAGCTCCTGCGCTTTCGCGCCCTGCGTGTCGATGCTGAGAAAGTGCCCGGCCAAGAAAGCGAAGAGCTCACCTCGTCGTCCTCGACTGGTGACCAACGCGAAGGCGGGTCGACGAGAGCAGGTAGCCGATCGGGTGTGCGCGCGCACATCCACCCTGCCGTCGTTGCCTCGCACACGCTGGCGAGGGAGAGAGGCGGGCGGCGAGGAGTGGGGGATGTCAACGCGTCGAGCGAGGTTGACATGCGCGATGGTCCAAGCGAGGCGTGACCGGGACGAGCGGGAGGACAAAGGCTGCTTTGTCGACTCTCAAGATGAACGGGAGGACAATGCGGATGCAGGAAGATCAGTCTGCTCGAGCGAGGCGGCGAGGTCTACGGAGGTAGGGACGCGATGTCGAGGCGCCGATGGCGGCGCACACATCGAGGTGGGTCCGTGCATCTGCCCTGAGACTATGCGTGTCGCAACGATCGGCGCGTCGGAGTTCGCTTCCCGGCGGGGGCTCGGATCGCGAAAAGAGAGCGGCGGGGCGGGGCGTGGCGCTTGAGTGGGCCGACGTTTTGGCGAAGTCTGCGCGCTGAATCAGCCAGAGCATTCTGTAACGAAGGAAGGTGTACAACGCGCTTGAAACCGCTTCCCATACTGAAGTTCACGCCTTCTTCGCCTTCGCAACCCTCCTCCCCCTCCCCACTTTCGCCTTCGGCTCCTCCTGCTTCTCCTCGCCGCCCTCCTTCGGCCTCCAGTACCCCTTCCCGTACGACACGCAAATCTCAGCGCCCTTCTCCACACCATGTGGCCCCGCCCACACCGCCATCCTCACGCCCTTCTTCCCTCCTTCACCCGGGATGTCCCAGCTCCGTAGCTCGAAGACCGCATTTGGGCGCTCGAAACCCGGCACGCCCCGGTAGTCATTCACAAAGCGCGCCTCGCCGCCTATGTGCGTCGCATCGCACCCGATAACCTCGTACCGCAGCTCGCCCTCCTCGCCTTCCGTGCGCGGGACTGCCCTCCGCTCGAGAGCAAGGTCGTACTCGCTCGCCGGGTCCGCGTCCGCCTCGGTGTGCACCAAGCCGACGTAATCGCGGATCCAGGTCCCGCGCTCGAGCGCCCTGTTGGACGCGTTGAATAGCCCGCGCTGCCCCTTCGCAGGGTGCCGGGCGTCCGTGATGGTGCGGATCGCGACGCGCGGAGGCGCGTTCGGGAGGAGGTGCGGCGGGCAGGGCGTGCAATACGTTGTGCGGTCCTCGGGTGGGACGACCAGTGAGGGTGAAGGTGTCGTTACGTAGCGGACTTCGGGCGGGAAGTTGAGTGGGGGCTGAGGGGGGGACATGGTTGCGGGTATATGCGGGAGGTGCATGGAGGGAAGCGAGCAAGCGACGGGGTGCGGAGCAGGCCAGCACGCGGGCTTTGCGATTCACTACGCTTAGAAGCTGTGTCGTCTTCATCAGCTCGGGGGAGGAAAGAGGAAGATGGGGAGGGAGCAAAGCGTACCGGACCGCGCGCAGCTGCAGAAGAGCCCCAAGACTGACTTGCGAGAGCCCGTACGAGTCACAAGGTGTGTAACGCGCGAGCTAAAAGCTGGTCGAGCGGGAGGAGGTAAACTCTCGCGGCGAGAGGTGGTGCGACCTAGTAGACGGCCCTTGCTGCCGGTTACTTCGAGCTCCCAGCCTGCTTCTGCAACTCCTGAGGCGTGCCTGGGGGCGCACCGAGCCGTACAAGCGAAGCGGAGGGAACGACGGTTGCGAGAAGGCGAAGAACGAGCAGCGCGATGGCACGACTGGGGGTACTGCTTGTAGCGCGAGGGGAAACGACGATGTTCTACAAAGTGTCTGTATGTAAAAGCGGAGGGGGAGGAGGAATATGGCATAGCGTGCGGAGATGCGAAAGATGAGGGAGAAGATGCCGCGGACGCTGACTTTGGTCACCGCAGGCTGACGAGCCCCTCGACCGGCTGCCTTGCCTCGTATGCGCCGTACCGCATCAAGCCCGGCGAGTCGAGCGACGCGCCGCGCATCGCCACAGGCGAGGGCGTTGGCAGGGCGGGCACCTCGGGGCTGCTGTCCACGCTCCCTCCTCCCCGGCCCGCCTTGAACTTCTTCCCGAACGAGCCGAAGTGCATCGAGAAGACCTTCGCACGCGAGCGATCCTTGCGCACCGTGTGGTCGCCTGTGGCACCCGAGACAGTCGCGTTGCGCGACTCACCGCCGCCGAGGCCGAACTCGCCCGGATACGCGAACGACACCTGCGAGACAGCGCCCGGGCTGCCCGTCGCCGCGAGCGAATACGCCGAGCGCGACCCGCCGTGATGCGCATAAGGAAAATTGGGCGGGTCGAACGCGCCATACGCTGCGGCAGTCGAGGCGGGCGGGGCGTGCGGGTCGAAGGAAGAAGCGGGGAGAGGCGGCGCGCGGTGCATCGCCTCAGAGGGGAGTAGCGGCAGCGACTTCTGCGCTCGCGGTTGCTGCTGCTGTGGCGGCGGAGGAGCGTGCGGCGTGACGTCCGACGAAGACGGCGGCAGGTCGTAGTCGCCGTCGTCCCCGCCAGCAACAAGGATCTCCGGCTCGCCGCCGTCGCCCGGCGTGCCGGTGACCGATTCTGGGCGCACAAAGCTGCCTTGGTCGCGGAGCGAGTCGAGCGATGGGCGGCTGTAGCTGTTCCGGCTCGCAACTGTCGGCGCGCGTCCTCCTGTCCCAGCGGGCTTTGACCTTGTCGACGTGAACGATCCCATCGTGAGAATGCTTTGCCTGTCCGCAGCCGTCTGCGCAGGCATAGGCATGGCGTAGCTCGACCGGAACTGCTGTGTGGGGGGAAGCGGCGGCGTGTACGGCCCGAACGAGTCGACACTCGAGTTGCTCGCCGAGCGCTGGTGATAGCGCGGCTCGTTGGCGAGCGCCGACAGCGGAGGCGGCGGCGCGAGCTCGTCGTCATCGCCCAGTGAGGCGTCAAACCCAACATCGCCCTCGAGCCCAGGCGTCGCCGGCGCAGAATTCGAGGGCTGGCGATCGCGCCGCCCGCCTCCGACGAGCTTGTTGAACAGCCCCTTGAGACCCTTCTTCTTCTTCTTCCCGCTGGGGCCGGCACCGTCCCCCTCGCCCGCCGCCGCCGCCTCCTTCGCCGCGGCGCTCTCCGCCAGGACGCGGTCGCGCTCGCGGCGGTCCGCATGCCTCGCGACGGCAGGATCGCTCATCGCGGCGTACGTGTCGTACAGCGAGGTGCCGTGCGCGCCATAGCCATAGCCGTACGAGCCGTACTGCGCGGCGGCGCCGAGCCCGTGCACCTGGTGCTTGTCTTGCGAGAGCCCGAGGTGCATGTCCATCATGCTGCCCGAGGGAGCGAACGAGAGGACCGAAGCGCTCGCGCTCTGCCGGAAGCGCGACCACATGCTCGTGCGGCGCCCGTCGCCGCTCGTCCGCGCGGGCGACACGCTGCGCGGGGTCGCGCCTCCGCCGCCGGCACCGGGGAGTGAGCGAAGGTCGGTCGTCGAGCGCGCAAACTTGGGGAACGCGAACCGCCCCGAAGCCATGCTCGTTGCAGGGGACTTGGGTGGCGAGGTCGAGAGCGAAGGCGCGCCGCCGCCGCCGCCCGAAGGGCTCGACAGGCGGCGCAGCGTCGTCCCGAGCCAGGGCTGGTCCCCCGCCGAATAGCTGCGCATGCTGCTCCCGCTACTCGCCGCGAACGGCGGGTACGGCGCTGGGCCGATCGACCCATTGAGCGACGGCGGCGGGAAGAGCGATGCGGCCGAATGCCGGTTCGTCTCGTCGGCGAGCGTCGCGCGAGACGAGCGGCTCTTAGTCGCGCGGAGGGCGGCGCGGTCCTCGTGCTCGAGCGCGGCCTTCTCCGCCGCGAGCGACGCGGGCGAGAGCAGCGACAACGAGCGGTTCCGCGCGGCGTCGACGACAAGCGGCGCGGGAGAGGGAGCTGCCTCGCGCAGGCGCGCTTGCCGGTCCAGCTCGAGGAAGTGCGCCTGCGTCGCAAGGTACGTCTGGAGCGTGCGCCAGCGGTGTGCCGCGGCAGGCGGGTTCTGCAGGAGATGGCATCACCTGTCAGTGGCTATCCTATCGAGGCAAGGGAAGAGGAGGAGTCGCACCATCGTCGTCCACACCTTCAGGTTCCCGCTCGTGAGCAGCTGCCCCCTACCCAGCCTCCTCCTCCCGCTCGGCGCATGCATATGCGCGCTACTGCTCCTCCCGCACGCGCTGCCGTCCCTCTCGTACGCGCTCCTGCGTCTCCCTCCTCCACCGATCCCGCTCTCCGAGCTGCCCATCTCGGCGCTCGCCGCGCCGTCCGCGCCGAGCTCCGCCTCCCACCGGAGCTGCTCCTCCCACTCGGCGTCGCTCTCCCGCTCCCACACGCCCGCGCCCGTGACGTCCACATCGGCCATGTCGCGGTCGCGCATCATGCACTCGACGCACACCTCCGGTTGCGGGACCAAGTGCGGCGGTGGCGCCGCCTGCGCCTGCGCCTGCTGCGCAGCGGAAGAGGTGACGAGCACGGCGGAGCCAGAGGTCGTCGCGTACGGCGAGGGCGAGACGAGCTGCGGGCTCTTCGCCGCCGCAGCGGGCGCAGCCGAGGGCGCCGGGAGGACGAGCGATGCGCGCGTGCCCACGCCCGCCATATCGTCTATCACGATTGGTGCGCCGGCTACACCGTCGAAGGCGAGGCTGCCCGGCCTGCCGCCCGTTGCCGCACCGTCGAGCAGGTACTCTGCCGCGCCCTCGCCGGGGGCGCGGGTCGGCGACGACAGGGGCGGGTACGGGCCCCTGTCTTCGGGGGAAAACGCCGGAGCGGGGACGAAGGCCGGCAGCTGGGTCGAGAGAGAGAGGGCGGAGGCGGCTGCCGCGCGGGTAGAGGAGGGGGCGCGGGGCTGCTGAGGTGGGGGAACAGCGGGCGCGGGAGAGGGGCTGCTGGTGAAGCTCCGTCGGGTCTGCAGAGGAGGAGGCTGAGGCGCAGAGACCGGTGCGGGCGAAGGCGCGAGCGGGCGAGAGTAGTTGACGCGTTGCTGCTGCAGCAGCTGCTGCTGGTGGTGGGAGGACGCGCCCAACGACTCGGCGACATCGACAGGCGAGCGGGCGGGCGGGTCGGGGAGGAGCATCGGTCTGCGTTGCTGATGTAGCTGCTGCTGTGTGTGCGCAGCGCTCTGGGCGTCGAGCGCGTGCTGGACCTCTGCAGCGTAAGCGGCTCCGGGCGGGAGCTGCCTGCGTGACGACGGGGCGTGCGGCTCGCGTGTGCCGGGCTGCGCGTACTCGAGCGGTGTCGATGGTGAGCGTGCAAAAGTCGGGCGGTCCATCTGGGGCAGCGGGACTGAGGCGGAGTTGCCGGCCTCTGGTGCGCGGGACGACGACGGCGACGCGGCGGATGGGGGAAGGTGCGCGCGCTCGACCGCGGGCTGTGCGTGCGCGTGCGCGACGGGCTGCATCTGGCTGTGCGCGTGCTGCTGCCTCGTCTCGCCCTGCGCACCAGGATGCACAGGCGCGACTAGCGCGGAGGAGCCGGGATCGGCGCGCGGTGCGGACGCGTCGGCGGCGCGGGCGAGCATCCACGGCGCGCTGCGGTGGGCGAGGAGGCCCTGTCCGTGTATGTGGAGTTGCGGCGCGTCGTAAGCTGCACGGCGTGGGTTCGCGTGGCTGCGTCGGGGTCGGGCGTGTGAGCGAGCGGAGCGGGGGGGAGCACACGCGAGGGGCGCGGGCTCACAGGGGGCGTGTGTGCGTGTTCGCTGATTGTGCACAGTCTCGGTCGGAGAAGGACGAGCACACTCGCTCGCTCGCAGGGGAGACCCGAGTCGACGGCGCCCTTGCACTCGCCCTTCGCCTCGATCCTCGCGCCGCAGCACCCGCGCCCCCCGCCTTTCGCGCCCTTCCTCTCTCAATGAACTCGGTCTCACCCTTGCCTGCGCTTCCTGCATCTCTGCGAAAGGTCACCGCTAGCTTCGGCTCACCCTTCGCTTCCCCCACCGCTTCCTGTCCCTCACCAACCTCCTCCTGATCGCGGAGAGCAGGCTCCAGGATCCCGTTACAAAATGGAGCTCCGGGTGCGAGCGGCGCAACGACTGCATTGCAAGTCACGGCCGTCATGCGCCCAAGCGTCGTACTGCAGCGCACGCCCTTCATTGCGGTGCGGGAGGCGCGCCGGACGCGATCTCGTAGACCTCCCCCGACAGCTCGAGGGCCGACTTGCGGGTAAGGACTGTCGACCAGAAGCTGCGCAGCCGGACAGCCGGGTGATGTGACCACGAGTGGAGACATGCGGTCGAAGGAAGAGAGGCAGAGAGCGTAACGAGTTAGTATGAGAGGAGGAGCGGCGCAAACCAAAGAAGGAAGCGACGCACCGCATCACCCCCCTCCACTCGTCCATCCCTCGGAGCATCCCCTCACCCTTCGCCAGCCTCGCCTCCTCCACAGCCTCGAACCCCTTCCTCCAAGCTGCGCCACCCACGCCGCGCTCCTCCCCCTGGCGGTACGCAATCAGCGCCTTTGTTCGCGCCCTCGTCGCAGCCGACGGAGTGGGGTGGGACAGCAGCGGCGCGGTAATGGCGACTATGCTCCCGAGGTGCTCGTTCGCGGACGCTGACGCTACGGCGGCGGTGGAGGCGGAGGGCGAGGGGGAGACAAGGACAGGGTGCGCCCGCGCCCATGCGAGCGCTAGCTCACCCGCGCAGGAGCCGCCCTGCGCATACCCGAAGAGATGGATTTGCGAGGGGTGCCAGCCGCAGCCGCCTTCTCTTGGCGGCGTGCCGGAGGGGGTGGAGGAGCCGGAAGGGGACGAGAGCGGCGAAGTGAGATGCGTGAGGAGGGTGGAGAGGAGGTGAAGGGTTGCGGCGGGGTTCGGGTTGCGTATCACTGTGTCGCGGGCGTCCCGGGTGGGAACGAAAGCGTCAGTTCGCGCAGCGAGAGCGAGTTGCGAAGGTCGCGTCGCACACGGAACGGGGTGGGGAGAAGAAAGGGCGGGCGGACGCACGTTCACCGAGTGAGTCAAAGCTGTCCCACCACTGCCACGCCTCCTCCTCCAGCAGCGGGACGCGCTCTGGCGCCTGGAGGGAGAGGACGGCCGTCTGCGGGAGGTTGAGGCTCTGTCCGAGAGCGAAGAAGGGGGCGGCGGTGTCTCCTGTGGTCGGTCGCGGGCGAGTTAGCGGGGATACAGTGTCAAGGTCCCGAGAGGCTGCAATTACCTAATCCATGCAGGAGGATGAGGAGGTTGGCGTCGACGCCGTCCTTGGAGGAAGCGTAGCTGCCGCGGAGGACGGGCGACACCCGGTTCAAGCTGGGCGGTGGGTGGCTGTGCGTTGTCTGTAAGGGTTTGAGGTTGAGCTCCGGTTGCATCCCTGCGTCTCTCGAGCGAGTTGAGCGTGACGGCGAGGGGCGTCCTCCCCCCGCTCCTCGAGTCGGAGTCGGCGCGTCGACGCTCGCGCTCTGTCCCTCGACCCGCGGCGAGAGCTGGAGCCGCGATGGATCAGCAGCGCGCCTTTACGTGCATCACCAAGCGCGTCCCCATCGAAAAGGCCATCGTGCGCGCCCTTCGCCTCCCTCCTCCTCGTCGCGTCGCGCTCACCACCGCCCCGCCTCGCGCAGCTCACCTACCGCCTCGCAGCGCGCGAGTTCGGCCTCTCCGTCAACGACGCAAAGGCGTGCGTCTGTCCCCCTCGTGACCGTACCCTCTCCTCCCGGCGCGCGCTGACCCGCCCCACTCTCTCCGCGCAAGTGCAGCACCCTCCAGGCGTACTTCGACAGCGACGTCGCCAAAGAGCGCGGCGTAGGCGCCGTATGGCTCCTCAGCGGGTACCTCGCCTCTGCGAGTCAGGGAGGCAAGGAGGACATGATGGACGTCGACGTGCCGGCGAGCACCAAGGACGGCGAGGGTGGGGGCGCGCAGGAGGACAATATTCGTGTTGAGGTGATGCGGCTCGTCCAGGACAAGGACCTTGAAGGTGCGCTCTCTCTCTACCTCCTCGACAGGCCGCGCACGTCCGGAGACTGTTGAGCTGGAGGGCGCTTCCTCTGCGGAAAGACGCCGCCCTGCTCCCAAAAACCCGTCGGTACATGCATCCTGCTAACGCCGCTCTCCCTCCTCAGCCCAACGCGCCCTCTTCTCTCCCGCTCCCTCCGTGCATCTCTACGCCCTCGTCCCCTCCCACCCTCTCCCGTCGCTCTCCCTCCTCTCCCCTTCGGCGCTCTCCGCAACCCCCTCGTCCGCGCGCGAGCGCTGGCGCCCTCCGCCGGACTCGGCCCCCGCGTACGGCGCGCTGACGCACCCTGACGGGGAGCGCAAGCGGGACAAGGGTCAGGGCGCGCGTGGGAGCGTAGAGGCGCTTCAGAAGGGAGCGCCGACTGCGGGGAGCAGTGGTGTGAAGGCGGCGAAGGAGCCGGTCAACAAGGAGGAGGGGGAAAAGCCTGCCAAGGGCAAGGCGAAGAAGGGCGTCGAGAGCAAGGACAAGGGCAAGAAGGACAAGAAGGACGACGGGCCCAAGATCCGCCCGATTGGGCAGCTCGGCGGGCTCTTTGCGCGGTCGTTTGACGAGTCGAAGAAGAACAAGAAGAAGGGCAAGGCCAAGGCTTCGCCGTTGTCCTCGCCATCTCCGTCCGAAACGGAGGGCGACAGCGACGAGGACGTCAAGCCGAAAAAGGTCGTCCCCGCCAAGCGCAAATCGACGTCGCCCGTCGCAGCGCGGAAGAAAGCACCTTCGCCGGTGAAGAAGAAGCCCAGCGTGGCGGACGTCGTCCTTGACGACGACGACGAGGACGAATGGGCCATGGACGAGGAGGCGCTGCTCGAGGCGGAGCGCGCGGCCGAGGCGCAGGCGGCCAATAGGAAGACGAGCGTCGGGGGCGGGGCGGGAGGGGCCGGCGGCGCCGGCACGAAGAAGGGCGAGACCAAGGCGGAGAGGCAGAAGAGGGAGCTTGAGGTGCGTGGCGCTCGTGCTCGCGCCGGCCCTCGCTTTCTATCGACTGCGTCGCTGATTCGTGATACTGTTCATCCACGCAGGAGATGATGCAGAGCGACGATACGATGGACGTCGACGCGAAGCCCTTGCGCCCTGGCCGTGCGTCGCACCCTCTCCTTCGCTCGTCCCGCGCTGACTCTGTTTGCTCGCTCGCAGCATCCCGCACCTCGTCCTCCTCGTCCGCGACGCCGCAGCCCAAGCCCGCTGCGAGTAACAGCAAGGCCAAGCCGAAAGCGAGTGGGAGCGGCACAGCGAAGCAGCAGGGGCTGGGGTCGTTCTTCAAGAAGAAGTAGCCTCGCGGCGCGTTGCGGAGGTAGGCGTGCATGATGTCGCTTGGCTTGGTGCCCAGTGCGTGCAGTGCAAAAGGGAATCCGTGCGGTAGCTGGACGCGAGAGCGGGGAGAGAGGGCACGGCGCCTAGCGCCTTGACTCTCGCTTCGCTCTCGTTCGTTTGTGATTCTTCTGTCCCCGTCTATTACTTGTCGGTACGCTTGCTGTTCTTCGTCCGCTCGCTCGCCCCTCTCGCTTTGCTGTCGTCCCGAGTGGACCTTCCCAACTCGCGCTAGCACTTTCCCCTCGCCTTTACAGACAAGCAAGCTCCCACCGTATTGCACCCCACGCCCGCAGCTTCGCTCCGCGTGCGCTACTCCCTCGCTACGCTCCCACTCGCCCCGCCCGGACCAAGCCCTTTGAGTTCCTCAGCGCGCCTCGCCGCCTCTGCCCTGCGCTTGCGGAACTGCGTGCGGTACTGCACGCGCTCGTACGTCATGTACGCGGTGATCTGCTCAATGCAACAGGGTGTCAGTTGGGCGCGGGGAGACGGAGGCGAATGCGCGCACGGCGAGGAGGAGGCCCAGCGCCCCGCCGAGTACGGCGAGCCCGACGGGGAGGACGGCGAGCGACCGGCCTGGGAGGGGGAGTGCGAGGAGGCCCTGTGCTGCGACGCCGGCGGGTGTCGCGGCGGTTGCGGCGGTGGAGCGGGAGAAGGGCGGTGCGGCGAGGGAGGAGGGGTAGCTCGAATGGCGCGACGGGCCAGCGCGAGTGCGCGAGGAGCGCGTCTCGCTGCACACACTGGTCGCGTCTGTCCTCTTGATGCTCGTGCGTGCGCGCCCGGCGGGCGTAAACGTCGAAATGGGCGTCCGCGAGAGAGTCGTCGAGGGAGCGGCCGTCCTGCGGCTCGTCACCGTCTCCAGCCTCTGCTCCGGTGCGCCCATGCGCCCGTCCCGCAGCTTCGCGTCGCGTTCGTCCTGCGTCGTGCCCTGCACGTCCCGGCCGTGCCCCGCGAGCTCGCGGTGGAAGCTCGCTTCGACGCCTGCGACCTGGGCGACAATATCCCCCGCTCCAGGCGGGAAGGCGTGGGGCGCGTGGTAGACGTGAGGGTGCGTCTGAGCAGAGGGCAGCGGGGCGGGCGTTGACACTATTGCGGACGCGCGAGATGGCGAGGCGAGGGCGAGCGGGGTAGGGACGGTGCTGAGGAGGAGAAGAAGCGACAGGAGCGAATAGCGCATCCTGTGCGTGTGGAGGAAGCGCGCCGACGGCCAGCGTCCAGTGCGTACCGGGGTTATCTAACCGGACGAAAGGAGCGAAGGGAGTGAGGGGAAGGGATCCGGTGCGGAGCGAACGGGCCGCTTCCAACGGTCGAGTTCCGACATGCTCGCCGTGGGGCGCAATGCAGCGAGACGGCGCGGGAAGACAGGCGGTCGGGATGCTGTACAGCTCTACACAGCCTCTACTCCAGTAGAGCGAGTCGACGGCTCTACACCGCTCAGTGGCACTGCAGCCCCTTGGTCTCATCCTCGCTCCCGATGGCTCCAATATCGATGTGCCGCTGGAACACAAAGTGTCCCAGGAAAGCGCCGCTGTAAGAGGCAGGTACCGGAAGCGAGCAGTTGGGTGAGTGAGCGGGCGCGAGTTGCGAAGGTCGAGCGAGGGCGAGAGCAAGTAGGGCGAACGCACAGGATGATGGCGCCGATGATCTGCGCGTTGTAGCTCATAACGAGGAGCATGATGTAGAACTGCGAGTGCGGAGGCGGTCAGTCCTTGTTTTTTTTTCCCCGCAGTGACCGCGCTGGCCGACAGGAGGCGCATGCCTTTCTCTACGCGACGTTGACAAAGGCAAGATTGGAGACGCACCGTAAGCGCGACATGCAGCGTGTACCCCGCACTCCTCCGCAGCTGGACGAACCACGGCAGCCTGACCACACCCCAGTACCTGCCGCCGGTCCTCGCGCTTCCACCGCCGAGCAGCGCCTCCTCGCCGTTGTCGCCAACCGCGCCAGGAAAAGCGCTGCCTCTCCGGAGGCCCGCGGGCGTGCTCGCGCGTGAGGGGCGGCGGTCCGCGCCTGGAAGCGCGGGCGCATCGGCCGACCCGCCGGCGGCGATGGCGGCGAGACCGCCGCCGCGAAGGTTCGAGCGGAGGGCGCGGTCGAAGGTGGCAAGGGACAGGCGGAGGTACTCTGTGAGCATTGCTAGGAGGACGACTGCCGGGGGTTGAGAGAGGGGTCAGCGGAGATGGCGAGGGAGAGGTGGGGGAGGGGGAGGTGCGCACGGAGGACGAGGTACGAGATGAGCGAGGCGGTCGAGGTGATCTGCAGCGAGGGAAAGACGAGGCAGATGCCCATAGGGTCGTTGTTCCAGAGCATCGACATCTGCGCGCAGGAGAGGAGACAAGACGAGGGTGAGCCCGACGACGCGGAGGAGGGGGCGAGGAGAGGGTCAGCGCACTTTGCAGGGCATGCCGTGGTCTGGCATGTGTCCGCCGTGTCCGCCGTGGTCCATCCCGGCGTGGTCCATCCTGGGATGCTCCGTTGGTCGAGGTGGAGGGCAAGCGCCGAGGGGAGCACCGCCTCGACGAGATCGCTCTGCCGCGACCCGCCATCCTCGCTCCGGTTGCCATTGAACAAGCTTACGTAGGTGCATAGCTCGTACTTGACCAGCCTGAACCAGCAGAACTCCTCCGCAACTCCTCGTCGCCCATCTCCCTCATCAGTCCGCCGCATCCCTCAACCCACTGCACCCTGTGTGCTCCTCCTCCTTAGGACGCTGCGATTGACTTGAGCTCTTAAGTAGAATGACGGCCAAACCTTCTGCCCCGTTCCGCGCCGAGATCATTGGCTCGCAGAAGCGTGCGTCTCCCTCGCCTCCTCCCTGCCCCTCCCGCTATTTCGGGGTTGACCCTCCCACCGCACCCTCGCAGGCCCCGTCGAGCTCCTCGAGAAGCGCGCAGAGTATGATCAGGGCAAGTGCTCTCGCGAGGAGCTCAAGCCGGTCGAGGACAAGGCCATAAAGGACGAGGTCGCCAAGCTGCAGGACATTGGTATCAAGGCTGTCACCGATGGCGAGTTCCGCAGGCATATGTACGCAGACTTTGCACTACTCGTGCCGAAGGCCTGCCCTGACTCCCGTTTTGTGCAGGTTCTTCGGTAAGGAGCTGTCGATCCTCCGCCTCGACCACTCTCCCTTCCTATCGCTGGCCCGCCGTCTTCGCGCCTCTCATGCACGTTCCGCGATGGAACACTGACACTCATGACATTCATCCACACCCTCAGACGGCTTCTTCGACAACCTTGATGGCATGGTCGAGGTGAAAAACCCGGGGCGCGAGATGTACAAGATGTGCGTGCAGCACACGCTCTGGCCAGTTTCTCCGCCCTCCGAGAGGTACTGATAGACTCAACGCGCAGGTATGTACCGGACGTCAAAGGCTTCTTCGAGGTGCGCCTCGTTTCCGCCTCTGCCTCCTCTGCCAAAAGACGCTAACAACAGCTCGCTCGGCAGTCGCACGCAGAGAAGCCCGCATCGACAATGGTGTGCAAGGGCAAGCTCGTCCGCAACAAGCCCATGTACCGGTGCGTGCTCTTCTCGCCGGCCCCTTGCCCTTTCGCTCACAATCCGCTCGCAGTCCCGAGTTTGAGTACGTCGCGTCGCTCGTCAAGCCCGAGGAGGTCAAGAACGTCAAAATCACCCTTGCCGCGCCCGAGTGCGTCCGCCCTGCCCCCTCGCTCCTCCTCCTGCTGACCCCTCCGGCGCAGGTGGTACCACCTCCGTCACGGCGAGCACGCGTTCGACCGCGCCGTGTACCCCACCGCGGAGGAGTACTTCTCCGACATTGCCAAGGCGTACCGCGAGGAGCTCGCGGATCTGTACGAGGCGGGGTGCCGGAACGTCCAGTTCGACGACCCTATCCTCGCTTACTTCGTACATCCCAGCTCACGCGCCTCTTTGGACTTAATGCATTGACAGGTCTGCACCCACAGTGCGCGACGTCGATGCTCGAGGGCATGAAGGCCGAGGGCCAGGACCCGGCCAAGGTCCTCGACTCGTACATCCAGCTCTACAACGACTGTGTCCGCGACGCGCCCGCCGACATGGTCATCGGCCTGCACCTGTGCAGGGGCAACGTGCGTGCTCTCGCTTTTGTCCGGTCGGCTCCGCCCGCTGACCTCGCCACGCGCTCTCGCTTTCGTCCTGTCGACTTCCCCGGCTCACCTCGCCACGCGCACTCGCTTTCGTCCTGTCGACTGCCCGGCTCACCGCGACAACAGTTCCGCGACGGGATGCACTTCAGTGAGGGTGGTTACGAGCATATCTCGAAGAAGCTCTTCCGCGAGCTGAACGCCCACGTCTACTACCTCGAGTACGACACCGAGAGGGCCGGCGGTTTCGAGGTAACGCGGCCTTTCCCGACCCATCTTGCCCGCCTCCCGCTCGCGCTGACCTCCTACCGGCCCGCAGCCGCTTGCGGACCTCCCCGCCAACAAGTCCGTCGTCCTCGGCCTGATCACCTCCAAGTTCCCGCAGCTCGAGAACAAGCAGGAGCTCATCCAGCGCATCAACGAGGCGGCCGACTTTGTCGCGCAGGGCGCGGGGCAGACGCGCGAGGAGGCCCTCAAGCGTCTCTGCATCTCGCCGCAGTGTGCGCCCTCTTCTCGGGGTACAACCCTGTCTTACGGCTTTACGGCTGACGCAGGCTCCCTCGCTGAACACAGGCGGCTTCGCCTCGCACGCCGATGGCAACCCCGTCGGGTACGAGGATGTGCGTTCGCCCCGCTCCCTGCTCTCGAAGCGCGAGAGACGAACTGACCATGACGACGTTCGCACTTACAGGTCGTCAACAAGCTTAAGCTCGTCGTCGAGACGGCCAAGGCCGTGTGGGAGGACGCGTAGGACGTGCTGGAGTCGGTACAGAGGGTTTACTGCTTTCAATAGACGGTTTCCGGAGTGTTCGGGCTCTCCTCGACCATCGCTGCGAGAAGCCTTTCACTCTCCTCCTCAACCTGTCGTGCGTCCTTCCACTATCCCTGAGATGACGAACAGCGAATGTCTATTGTTGCGAAACTACGGAGGAGAGGGAGGAACGACAGACAATACTCTGCGCGTGGAGCAAGCGGATGCAGGTAGGAAATCGCAAACGACAGGGGGTATACAACCCAGAAAAAGGCGAGTCAGAATCTTAAGACTGCAGTGCACAAACGAGTGTCTTTTTTCTCCTCGACGTCGTCAAAGCGGGCCCATCCGTCCGTCCTTGTCCTCCTTCTCGTCGTCACCGTGCACCTCGGACGACCGCGCCCCGAGCCCGGGCACCTCGAACGGGCTTTCACTGCGCTCGATGCGCGGGAGGCCCGGCGCCGCTTGCAGCGGGCTCTGCGCACGCACCGCTCCCGCCGCACCTGGCGCACCGACTGGCCCGCCCGCCCCGCCGACAAGACGCTCCTCCTCGTCGAGGTGGTGCGCAGCGGCGCCGAACGCCCCCTGCGGCGCGTACGGGCTGCTCCCCGCCGAGGAACGGTACTGCGGCGGGCTCGGCGGGTAGACCATGCCCGGCGCGCCGGCGCCCGAGGAGTATCCGTACGGTGCGCCAGGGCCGGGAACGTGGATCGGACCGCCGGGATACGGGTCGTAGCCCTGCGCGTAGGCGGCCGCGCCCCCGTCCGCCATTGCGAGCGCCTCGTACGACGCCTGCCGCGAGTGGCTCGACGCGTAAGGGTCGGCGTATCCCCCGCGGGGGTCACCGCCCTCAGCAGGGGCGTACAGCGCGCCCGCGGACCGGACATCACCCGCGGCTATGCCGCCGTATTCACTCGCGAGGTCGCCGTCGTCGCCAAAGCCGTGCGTGCCCGTGCGGTGCGTTTCGAGCGGTTTGAGGGTGGAGGTATTCGTTGAAATTGTCTGGCCATCGGGCTGAAGATCGGGCCACTTGAATTCCTCGACGTCGTCTGCAAACGGCCCCGGAGAGTCAGTCGGAACGCAAGTAAGAAGCGAGAAAGCGTGACGCACCGTTGTCAAGGCTGGAGAAGCGCTTCTGTGTCATGCGGTACGCAATGAAGACGAGAGCGCCAACGACAACGACACCGCCCACAACACCGCCGATGATGCCCCATGTCTTGCCTGTCGACGACGAGGACGAGTTGCTCTTCACGGGCACGGCCGACTGCGTAACGTGCGTCCCGGTGGACGTCCCGATCGAGCCATCGCTGTTCGTGAAGGTCGACGTGAAGGTCGTGGTCACATCGCTGAGGGTCATGCCTGCAGGAACGGGTTCGTGTTAGTTCCAGTGGGTCAGCTGCGCGGATGCGCTCCGGGTGCGATAGCCAAACGGTGGGAAGACAAAACGCACTGCTCGTCGGCGAGGACGACTCTGAGGCAGCAGAGCTAGGGTCGACAGCCGAGGACGGGCCATTGCTTGGTTGCGAGGCGGCCGACGACGAGGCGGACGAAGCGGAACCTTGCTCAGGCGAGGAGGATGAAGGAGCGGGCGTGCTCGTCGACGCTTGACCAGGTGTGGTCGTAGCTATGGGAGAGGACAGGGCCGTTAGCGCCCCTGAATCTGCGGTACGGCGGCAACCGCTTGTCCGCGCGCCTCACGACGTCGGAAGGCTTATGACAAAGCAAGTGTCGCGACGCACCTGCCGGCGAGGTAGTCTGAGCCTGCGAAGTCGTCTGCTGCTGCGCGTCGGTCGTCGTCTGCGCGGCAGGCGAGGTCGTCGCTTCCGCCTGGGTCGTCGTCTGTTCCGCGGGCTGGGTCGTCGTGGCTATTTCTGCGGCCGTCGTCGTCTCCTGCGCCGCTCCATCCGCCGAGGTTGTTGCCGCGCCCGTGCCCGTATCTCCTGTTCCCGTTCCTGCGGCGTCGCTCGTCGCCGCCGTGTTCCCGCTCGCCGCCGTGTCCTGGCGCCTGACGCGAACGAGGCGATAAGAGTCCGGCGGGGCGAAGCGCGGGCGAACCCAGCGCGCAGAGGGCGTTGCGGTGACGGCGGGAGCGGAGGTTGGCGACGAGGCGGTGCAGGTTGCGGAGGGGAGGGAGAGAAGGGCGACGATGGCGAGTGCGTGCGGGAGGGGCAATGGACGTATGCGCATCTTGGGGAGCGTGCTGGGAAGCGGTCCAGCGGGTCAGCCCGAGCGGGAGGAAGGAGAGCGACGCGGACTGTGCGCCGGTGCAAGTTCGCTGCGGACGGCGGTTGTCCCTCTCGACGCTGCGGCCTCGTCTCGTTCGCCCTCCTGCGCACACCAGACCCTGTCTTGATGCTCGTCCAGGCAGTCCCGAGAGCGCGCGTATTCGTCCACGACTTGCCGCGCGACGGAACCTCCGACGCCTCCTCGCCGAACTTCTACCTTTCTCGATCTCGTTGCCTCCGCAGGGATGCCTGTGCGGGTCGCTTAGAACGCACGCTGAGCCTGCTTTCGAGCGGGCGGCCACCATCCGCTGCGCTCCTGATCATGACAATCTGAGTGCATGCAATCATGCGCATCGTTGGGCCCACCCTTGCGACCGTTTACAGTTGACGGCATGGTGCTCTATGGAATGCAATCGCAAGACATGTGGCATTCTGCATGCTGCCCGCGCTGCCTCGACACTGCTGCCTTATCGGCCAGCATTCTCGGCGTCCTCGAGAACAGTACGGACATGACTCCGGTCATACTGGCACAACAGGTCTACAGACACTCTAAACAACCTCCACCGCGCCCCTCGGCTCCTCCAGCTTCTCCTCCTTCTCACCCTCCTCCGCTTCCTCCGCCGTCGCCTGCCTCCTGAGCTCTCCCCTTGCGAGCGCCGCCGTCAGCGCTGCCGGGACCATCGCGACCTCGTCGGGCGTCGGGACGTGCAGCGGCCAGATGCGACAAGCAGCGTAGTACACGAGGGCCGAGACGCCGAATCCGGTGAAGAAGCTGAGGGTGTAGATGCGCGTCGCGGCGAGCGGGACGGTGCGGCCCATTGCACCCGCCATGCCAACGACATTGATCGCGATACCGGCGAGGTCTATGTGTCAGGGAGCGGGTCAGCGGGCGGAAAAGCGGAAGAAAGGAGGGAGGGGGAAAGCGCACAGGCAGCGTAGGCCCGGAGGTTGAAACCGTAGAAGTACGTGTAGGTGCCTTTCCGCTCGTACAGGTCGTGGACGTGTACACGCTGCTTCGTGATCACGTAGTAGTGCGTGACCATGACGCCGACGCTGTGGGAAGACAAGTGTCAGTTTCGTGGCGTTGTGCAGGCTAAGCTCGCGAGAACGGGGGAGAGCGAAAAGCGGTTGCATGGGGAGACAGAAAGAATGGCCCGTAGGACGCACATGGACGAGAGGAGGACGCTGTAAGCGCTGAGATAGGTCGTGAAGGCTGTTCGTGCGCGGAGACATCAGGCTGAGTTTCGGAGTCGAGTAGCGGATGAAAGGCGAACGCACTGCTCGACGAGGAAAGCAGCTTCCACGGGCACATGCAGAAGCCGACCATGACGGCGAGGTAGCCGCCACGACGGATGCTATGCGCGCGAAGCGGGCAAAGTCAGCTTGCGTAGGCCGGAGCGGAAAGGGAAGACGTACTTGAGAAGGCGCGGGAACACGCTCGTCAGGTCAGCGCCAGCCGACAAGGTGTTTGCGGCGACATTCGTGCCAAGCTGGACTCGGCGCAGGGGAGAAGGGAGGGAGCGGACCATGTAGGTGGACAGGTAGGGTCAGATTGCGGGCGCAGGGAAGAAGACGAGTCAGCTTTGCCCGCTTCATCTTTTCACAGCCAAAGAGACGCACCTGCGCAATGATGAACCCGATGGAGATGAACGCGACGCCAGCGCGCATGCCGCGCGACGCCCCGCCTTCGACCTTGAGGAAGCGCTCCATAATGTCCAGGGGTGACCAGACGAATTCGCCAAAGATGGACTGGCTCGACGAACCGATCAAGATACCGATGAGCGAGGTGACGGCAAAGGTGAAAGGGAGGGAGATGAGCTGCGGGAGGACGACGTCCGAGGTCTTGCTCGCGCGGCTGCCAAAGTCGGTTGCATTCGCCGCGAGCGTCGCCATGTTCGAGATGCACGACATGAGCTGCGTGACAAACTCCCAGCCGAGAGTCGAGCCGTTGATCGTTGCAGGCGCGTGCAGGAGCTCGCCCGCGCCATGCGCCTTAACAAGGCAAAGAATGAGCAGGGCGATGCCGGCGGCGGGAGCGACGACCGCCTTGGCGGTGAAGAGGTGGCGAATGGTGTGGATGGGGAACCAGACCGCGATGGTGAGGAGGAGCATGAAGAGGAAGAAACACAGGAAGTGCGCTGTGTCGGTGCCGCTGGAAGGGATGCCGTTGTGCAGGTTGGCCAGGCTCGGCCAGATCGCGAGCAGCAGGGTGTACACGGCCTGTCAGCGGTGGAAGGATCAGTTAGCGGGAGGCGAAGGTGGGTGAAGGGTTTACGCACCTGCCCACCGATCCACCCTTGCACACCTGTCCATACACAGGCCATGACGCCGCGATTGAACGTCGGCCATAGCCCGCCATAGATCCCGAACGACGAGCGGATGTAGGCGGGGAAGACGATGTGATACCTGCGCAAGGAGTAGGGGGAGGGGGGAGGGGTCAGCGCGGGCTGCCTGCTGCACAACGAAGCGGACACACTTGGCGCCAGCGACAGCGTTGAGTACGACGAACACGCCTGCGCAGGCATAGCCGACCCAGACGGCCTGCGTAAGAGGAGGGAGCGTCAGTTCCGTTGTTGGCTCGCCTTGATATGGATAACTGGGCAAACGCACCAGCCAGCACTGCCACCACGTCAGGCCCAGAGACACGCCACTCGAAGCGATCATGAACGTGCTGCAGACGCGGTGAGAGAAGGTCAGCGCGAGATCCGCTGTGAACAACGGGGCAGACTGACTTGACGTTGAATGAGTCCGCAAGCCAGAACGTGGCGTAATTGACTGCCTTCCAGAGCCGCTCCTCAGGCGGCACGGGCAAGAGATCCTTGTTGACGAGGAATGAAGCGGGCTTGCCGCTTGGCTGCCGGAGCTCGACGGTGCGGAGGACGCGCTTGGCGAACGACATGGTGTTGAGGCGCGCAGGCAGAAGCAGGGGGAGGCGCGGTCAAGGGCGAGTTGAGGGCTTGCGTGATGAGCAATACGCGAGCAGAGGCAGAGCAAGGAGGCGAGAGGAGCGCGACAGCGCGATAAAGAGGAGAAGAAGGAGAGCCAGAAGCGGAGCGAGGGGAGCTGCAAGCTTGTCGGCAATCAGACGCAGCGAGCCCTGGCAAGGTTTTCTGCCAGATATCGAGCGGGGCGGAGATGGAGGAGGGAGAGCGGGCAAGGCGGACGTGTTCCGGAAGGGCAAGTGCGCCGATTGGAGTCGAATCGTGCGCCTCCCTCTGCACCGGTTGAGCTGCTAGTAACACGGGGGGGGGGTAGGCCTCCTCCACTACTCCCTCTCGAGCTGTCTGTATCAGCCGGCGACGAGGGGAACCCCCCCTGGTCACTCTTCCCAGCATTCTCGCGGAGTGTCTCATCAGTCGTGAAAACTTGCGTCTCCGCGCCAAAGGTAACTGGAACTTCCGCTCCGGGACAAGCAAGAGCGCGAGCCGCAGATCTACGGCAACGTTCACGCGCATCTTGCTTGAGAGGAACCCTGCTCTGCTTGCTGCTTGTCTATCCGCAATCGACGTACCCCACAACGTAGATCTGGACGAGTTCCATGGCGTGCGCTTACAATGGCAGACCTTGCAGATAAAGCAGCAATGCATGACCGTCGAAACACGTTCTGCACTGTCCCGGTCGCCCGGTCACCACGTCGCCGCCAGCTGATCCAGCAGCCCCGCCTCGTCGTTCCCGGGGCTGGTGAATCCTCCCGCGGTCCAGTCCTCGCTCGCGAGCGTGTTGAAGAAGCTGCTGAAATCCGCGCCGCCCGCGCTGGGCTCAAACATCCCGCCTGTGCTCGAGCTGACGGGGTCGAGCCCCATCGGCGTGTTGGCAATGGCAGTCGCAGCGGCCTGAGCGAACGAGAAGGGCGGGTGAGGAGACGGCGCGGCCGCGGACGGGAGGAGCGTGCGCGCCGTGGAGGAGGGGAATGGCGACGGTGCGACAGTGTAGCCAGATGGCGTCGCCTGCGAGAGGTACGGGACGGGCTTGGTATCTTCCGTCGCGGCGGCGACTTCGCGCGAGATGCGCTTGAGCACCTGCACAGGTAGGCATGAGCCCGGTATGATACGGAATGTGCGGGAGTCGGCACACCTGCGAGAACGGCTCCAGTGCGGGAAGCGGCGCAGCAGCCATGTCATGCGCAGCCCGGGTTGTCCGCCGGCTTTCCTCCGCGACGAGCAGAGCTCTGCGACGCGCATGATCAGCACGGGCTTGACAGGAAGCGAGAAGCGTGACGTGCGAGAGGATCTTCCGGCCCTCCTCAACGACAACCTCGAGCGCAGGTGTCGACGTCTGTGCATCGAAGATGAGACGTGCCTTGCTTAGAACATCGCGCTTCTGCGGTCACGTCAAAGCTGTCAGCGGCGGGGTGGGAGGGGGAGCATACGCGGCGCACCTCCTTGATCTCCTTCTCCGGCCTGTCGTGGTCGATGGCATGAAAGAGGTCCATCATGAGCACGATCGAGCTCGCGAGCGTACCGGTGAACACTGCGGCATTCGTCAGCCCTCTTTCCTGCACGAGGGGTAAAGAAGAAGACGCACTCCACCACCTCGACGTCTCGATCCTCAGCATCTCTGCGTTGCTGACGATGAGCGCCTTGGCCGCTTCGATGCACTGCTGGGTCGAGTACCGGTACGGGCTATTGAGTGCGTACCCTCGCCCGAGAAGCGGGCGGTTGAGGCGGACAATACGCGAGTAGACCTGTAGAGGGGCGAAGGGGTTGGCGCGGAGGAAAAGGAAGTTAGGAAAAACGCACGTCTTCGTGCAAGCAGGCGCGCTCGTACGCTATCCGCGGCGAATCCGCCGCGACGGCGCCCTCCTTGAACACGTCCGGCACGTCCTCGAGCACCGCGCGCCAGGCCTGCTCGTCCACCCGTCAGCGAGGCGCACGTTTCCGGGGGAGGGGGGGGGGGGGGGGGGGGNGGGGGGGGAGAGCAAGGAAAGCGCACCTTGTCCTGCTCGAGCACAGCAGCGTACGAGAACGCGCTTCCGGACAGGACGAGCATGTCGAGCGCGCGACGGATCTGCTCAGCCACCTTGCACTGCACGAGCTGGAACGAGGCGTCCTGCAGGGAACGGGTGTCAAAATCGGCGATACGGACGAGGCGAGAGGATGCACGGTGTAAGTCGCCAGAGGCGGGGGAGTGGGGAGGCGCCAGTCCGTGCGGGAGAGGTCCTTCAGGTTGAGGTTGAGCGGGCGGGCCGTGTTGTCTGGACGGCAAGGAGCTGGTCAGATGCGGCCGTCCATCACCATAGTCGCCAAAGCGCACATTGCGAAGGGTGCAGCATCTGCGTGAGAGAGCGAGGTCAGCGCTTCCCGCCGCCAGAGGAGAAGGGACCAAACGCACATAGCAGCGGAAGCACGGCGAGTCGGACAGCCAGGCATCTATGTTGACGAGATGGTGCCACAGCCTGACGGCCATCTCGCGCTTGAGCGCGTTACTTCCAGGCGGGAGCGCCGGATCATCGGGCGGCATGGTCTGCGGGTCCGCGCCGAGGCGATGCAGCCCCATGCGCTGCGCGACACGGAACGCGCTTGCGGCCCAGCCGAGGAAGCGCCCCTGCATCCCGCTCGAGCTTGAGATCTGGATGTACTGGCCGAAGAGCACGATGCACTGGATCGTACGGATGCGGGGGGTACCGCCCCACTCGCCGAGCTGGAGCGCGCGGAGGGCCGCATCGTGCCACACCGAGGGGAGGTCCTTGAGGTCGCTCTCGCTCAGACCGCGGAAGAGCGACAGGTCCTTCTGCCCCGAGGGGCGCGACCAGAATCCCTCGAGCGAGAGCGCGAGGACCATGCAGAAGCACGCGATCCAGAGCGGGTCGATCAGGTCCTCCCGCCCAGCCGCGAGCATTTGCACGTATCGCTCGTGCTCAATCGGGAACGCGACGGGGTCGAGGACACGGAAGTCCCACTCCATCTGCGCGGGGATGAGTGGGTGAGCGCGATTCTGCAAGGCAAGAGCAGTACCCACCTCCTCGAAGTACTTGCGGATGAGGTACTGCGCAATCTCGGGATCGGGTAGAACGGCGAAGATCTGCGCAAGCGCGTCGTGCCGCACGGCAGGAAGGTCGCCTGTCGAGACGGCGAGGTCGAGACCGAGGCGGACAGCACTCCCTGCCGGCGCGTTATCGGTAAGGACGGGTCCAGAGGCCAGAGGAAGAGGAGAAAGAGAGGAGAGCGTGAAGGCGGGGAAGGAAGAAGGACGGGGGAGACGCACTCGGCCTCCCATCCTGATCGAACGACAGTGGCTCGGCGAGTATGCTCGTCATGCAACTCGTGAGCTCCATATCCGGCACCTTGACATACTTGTACGTCGCGACCGCGCCCTGCGCGGCGGCATGCAGAGCGCGGAGGACGGGCACACGCGCGCCGAACGTCTGCTCCTCGAGATCTGCGACGGCGTCTTCCGTGTCGCTGTGCGACTGCGCCCGCAATTCGTCGTCCGCTGCGACGGGCGGCATGCGTGCGCCGTCCGCGCCGGGCGGGAGTGTTGCCGCGCCTGACTGGGAGGGGAAGGGCGCGTGCAGGGGGCGCATGGCCGCAGGTGAAGGCTGCTGCGCCGAAGGGAGGATATGTGAGGCGACGATGGGTGAGGGATGGACGGAGGGGGACTGGTGGGACGCGGGCGAGGCGTGGAAGGACGCGGCGGAGGAAGACGAGGTGAGGTGCGGGTTGGCGAGCTGGAAGAGCGCTTCGAGGTGGGCGAGTCGACGGGCGAGTGCGCGCACTTCCGACGTATGCGCATAGGGAGATCTGCGTCAAGAGCAGATTGATGAGGTGCAGAACTGTCAGGAGGAAGGGAGGGAACGCACGCTGGATCTTCGTCCTCGAACGAGCAGAACTCGGTGCGCTTGCGTCTTACGCACGCCGAGCACGGCTGTCCCCTGTCGCACTTTATCTTGCGGCGTTGGCACTCTGTGCAAGAGAGCGGGAGGCGCTTCTTGCGAGCCGCTTCGTCGCCGTCCTCGCCATCCGAGTCGTTCGCGGCCGCAACAGCCTTCTTGCCCTTGCCCGTCCCTCCTCCTCCTCCGCCTGCGCTGCCCTTGGCTGAGCCCAGTCCGCCGCTGTTCACGCGCGCGCGCTTCTTCGCTGGCTGTTCGTCGTGCAGGGCGACTCCTCCCTGGTCGTGCGGGGGCGGGAACTGCTGCGAGGACGAGGGTACTGGCGGGTAAGGGTACGGGTAGCCTGGGACGTGCGGGTACGGGTACCCCGGGTACGGCTGCATCGCTGGATGTGCTGGTAGAGCGGTCGCTGCGGGGTCCGAGTCGTCGAGAGCAGCGGGGTCGGGCGGGGCGGGAGGAGCAGGGGACGCGTTCTGGAAGCGCAGAGCGGTGCGCGTGTTGGTGCGTGCGCTGCTGCGGGGCATCCGCCGGGCGCTCTCACGCGCGAAACAGCGCTGAACAGCGACGAGGAAGCAGAGCGCGGAGAAAGCGGGCGGAGCGAGTGGACCGGGTATCGCTCGCAGAAAGAGGCGACGAGTCTCCGACAGGCACAGGTACATCTTGATAGCACTGCACGTGCAGCAGCGGTCTCTCCACGATGCGCAGGAAGGGAGGCGTCGCTTTATGACCGGACTCTCGCTCAACTTCGTCGCTCAGATCAGCGAACTCGGCTCCTGCGAGCGATGAGCGCGCCCACGACTCCGCAGAAGCCTCGCACGGGGATGCAGCAGTCGCCCTCGGCCACACCGCCGCGTCCGCTCACTCCCGGCGTCCCCCGCCTGAGGCCAGCCGCCACGGCGACAGCGAGCCCGCAAGGTGCGTTGCAGGCCCGCTGCTTTCCTCGAGACCTCGCTAGTACACGCTTTGATGCGCGCATGTAGTCCGTGCTGCCCTTGCCGCCCTCCGCAAGAACCGCCAGGCGTCGTCCGACTCCGCCTCGACCTCTGCTCTCGCCGACGCCGACCCCTTCACCACCCCTGCGCGAGCACCCAGCTCGAGAGAGGGACGGAGCGACTCGCGCGAGGCGTCGCAGAGCAGCACTGGTGGGTCGAGCGCGACCAGCGGGCAGGAGAGCGAGGAAATCCAGATCGAGTGGAGCGTAAAGGGCGAGGGCAAGCTCGTCGAGGCAGCCAAGAAGACCGGTGCGTCTTCTTGAACTGGAGCTGTGGACTCCGCTTGCGCGGAATGCGCCGCTCACTGTTTCGTACTCGCAGGCCGCCTCAACCTCGCTTCGCGCTCCCTCTCTGCCGTCCCTTCCCTCGTCTACTCCGCCCTCCTGCCACGCTCTTCCCTTTACCATCAATCAAATCGCAACCCTTCGCAGTACCGTCGCGAGCCTCAGCCAGATCTCACGATAGCCGTTGATGGCGACGAGGAGCGCGGTACGGCGTGGTACGAGCAGCAAGACCTGCGGACGCTGAACCTCGCCAACAACGAGATCGAAAGCGTCGGCGACGAACTCGGAGGTTTCGAAGAGCTCGAGGTGCTCGACGTGCGTCTGTCCCCCCTCAAAGCCTGCCACAACCTTCTCAAGCTGACTCCGCTCGTCCCTAGCTCCACAACAACTACCTCTCGACCATACCCTCCTCTCTCGGCTACCTCGTCAACCTTACCTCTCTTTCCCTCGCGCACAACCGCCTCTCCTCCTTCCCGCTTCAAGTCCTCAACCTCAAGCACCTCCGCGACCTCTCGCTCGCGCACAACCAGCTCACGACTCTCTGGGCGGCCGACTGGCGCGCACAGCTTGACGACGTCCTTCGCCCTCCCGAGGCAAGCCCGAGCGCAACACCTGAGTCGGCGAGTGGCCGCGGCGAGGAGAGCTTCTGGGACACGTTCCCGTCATCGCCGGTCAAGCGCGGTGCAGCGGACGCGCCCAGCTCGACGGCGCCGTTCCCAGTTCTGACGACGCTGTCGCTTGCAGGCAATCCCCTCAGCGAAGACGCGCTTACCGTCCCAGACTTCGAGCTCCCCCCGCGCCTCGCGACGCTCGACCTCTCCGCGTGCGGTCTGACGGACCGCGCCGTCCCGCCGGCCGTGCTTGGCGTGCTATCCGCGCTGAAGGAGCTTGATCTCTCCGCGAACGAGCTCTCCGACACGCTGTTTTCCTTAGCGCTCTTCCCGCCCGCGCCCGCCGAGAAGCGCCTCTTTCCCGCGCTCGACACCCTCATCCTCTCCCTCAACCCACTCGACAGCCTCGAGTCCCTCGAGGCCCTCCTCGCTTCCGCCGTGCGCCGCCCAGTCGCTTATGTCGGCCTCCCGCACATCGTGGACAACCTCGTCCGAAACCAGGAGCGCCGGAACGGCCGGCGGGTCGGAGTGCCTGAAGGCGCGCCGGAGGATGGCGCAAAGGAGGTCCGCGTGCTCGTGCGCGAGTGCCCCCTCCGCCTCGAGCAGCAGCGCAGGCGCGCACGCTTCCCTGCGACGGCGAGCAGCGCGGCGCGCGAGGCGGCGTCTGCGGCGGCTTCGCCCACGCCCGCGCCCGCGCCCGCCCCGGTACCCATGAAGGAGGAGAAGCCCTCTACCGCGCCCGTCGCAAAGGCCCGTACGCGCGGCCCTAGCCCGCCGCCCTCTCCCTCTCCCGCCCCTCCAGCCGGAGCGACGAGTACCGCGCGGAGGCGCCCCGTCGTTCTCGAGGACTGGGAAGTCGAAGCCGCTGCGGGATTGAGCACACCGGGCGCGCGCAGGCGGGCGGCGGCGCTCAAGGCGCAGAGAGAGAGGGAGGACCGGGCGGAGCGGGAGAGGGAGGAGGAGCGGGTGCGGCGGGAGAAGGCGGAGCAGGAGGAGATTGTGAGGCGGATGGAGCAGGTCAGTGTTCGCGAGACGGAGAAGGGGAAGGAGGCGATTGGTCCCCCGGTGCTTGAGAAGGAGGAGACGGCGCCTGCTTCGCCGTTGCTCGAGCGGTCGGAGCAGGGCTCACCGCCGCCGTACTCGCCTCGCACGTCCTCTCCCGCCCCTGTCTCACCGATGCCTGCACCGGCAGTTCCCGCCCCGCCCGTCCCTGCGCCTGCACAGGCTGAGCGCGAGGCGGATCCGACGGACCCGGCTGTCGAGCTCGTCGCGTCTGCCTTCACGCGCACGCAGGCGAAGGCCACAGTCGCGCTCTCGGGGCGAGCGCTCTCCGCGCTGCTTGCACCCATCGACGGCGCACCGCCCGCCGCGCTCTCGTCTCCCTCGCATGCCAACCTCTCGCGCAACGCCTTCACCGCCGTCCCGCTCCCCGCGCTTGCGGCATGGGGCTGGGCGACGTCTCTTCGCGTCCTCAACCTCGCGAACAATCGCCTTGCCGCGCTCGAGGTACTCGCGTCGCCGCATACCGGAGAGGCGCTCTTCCCCGCGCTCGACACGCTCGACTTGACCGGCAACTTCCTCCCTTCGCATGTGGCATCGCCGTTCCCTTCTTCCTCTTCTTCCCGCGTCCATGCCAATGCAGACGAGAGCGGCGTCGTCCCTCTCCTTGCCGCGCTCGCCACCCTCGCCCCCGCGCTCTCCACCCTCTCGCTGCGCGGGAACCGCCTCGCCTCCCTCGCGGGCATCGACGAGCTCCTCCTACCTTCTCCAATACCTGTTGCAGGAGCGCGTGGCGTCCGCCGCCTCGATCTCGGCGAGAATCGCATTCGCGACGTAGAGGAGCTCGTCCGCGTTGCAGAGCGCTACGATAGCGGCGAGCGCGGCGCATGGCGGTGCGAGGAGCTCGACCTGTCAATGAACGACATCAACGCAGTGCGTCCCTCTTCCTCCTCTGCTAGCCCTCCCGCCTTCTGACCTGGTCGAGCAGCTCCCGCCCAAGCTGGGCCTCCTCCCGACGACGCTCGTCCTGCACCTCGCCGGGAACTCGTTCCGCCTCCCACGGAGGGACGTGTACGAGAACGCGGGCGAGAGGGCCGTCATCCCGTGGTTGCGGGAGAGGCTTTGAAGGCAGGCTGGTCGGGGTGCAGCGGCATGCTGGCGCGCTGGAGGGCGGTGATTGTAGTTGGGCTTGCTCAATGCTCGGTGTACAGTGCGTCTACCATTCCCTCGGCGGCGCGGCTGGCCTCACCAGAGAGGGGAAGAACTGGGAAATTGCACAATGATGGAAAGTAACCTGTGAGGGGCGGCGGGTGGGGGCAGTGCGCGTAGCAGCGATTGCAGCATCGGGGAGAGCAAGAAGGGTGACGGGGAAACCGAGGCTGTGCCTACTAAAGAACGTCGGGGGCATGGGGAAATCGCTATCAGCACCCGGCTGCGACACTGCCGAAGATGTCGGCCATGCAGTTTGTGCGACGCCGGCAGCGGGGTGAGCCAGAGCCGGACGGTAAGGAGCAACGAGAATGTACGCACAAATATACTTGGCGTTGCCAATGTCGATGGACGAGTTGAGCACGTTGATCATGCCGGGCAGGTTGGGAGGTATCGACATGAGCAGCGCGGCGAGTGCGGGGAGGTTGAACCCGTAGGTGTAGCGGCAAGTGGCCGCAGGCTCGTGCTGTCAATAGTGAGAGTGGAAGGGGGGCGTGGGCGTACTGGTAGATACCCTTGCCGAAGTTGTGGAGCTCCGGAACGTTGTATTTCAAGTTCTTGACGACGAAGAAGTCGGCGCAGAGGATGGCGGCGATGGGGGCGAGAACGGTGAAGTACGACCCCGTGAACGCTACGAAAGAACCGGCTGAAGCGAGGGCCCTCCACGGTGCGAACGCCCAGACGCCAATGGTGACCGCGAACATCTGCCCACGGAAAATGTTGATTCACTTGGGGAAAAGCGAAGCGAGGTCGTTTGCTGACGAGATCGAGCTGGCAGTGGGCAAAGTCAGCACGGCCTATAAGGGGGAGAGTGCGCGAGAAGAACGCACTTCGCAGTGATGTTCGTCGTCAGGTTCCCGAGCGCCCACGCCGCTGAGCAGAAGAACGCAGCGGCAGACCGCCCTTCGAGCCGAGCCAGCCGCCGTTGTCGATCAGGTCGAGAGGCTGGAAGGTGGTGACGCCCTCGTAGCGGGGAAGGACATTGTGGATGAGTGATTCGTGAGTACGTCTGCTTTGGCGGTCGAACCGCCAATACGCATGCGCCTGAAAGGGTGAAGTAGGTAACAACGGTCGGAGCGCAAATGCGGAAGGGAGGGAAGGACCGTGGCGAGAGCGGTGACGGGGGACGTGAATATAGAGAAAGCACGCTCGTCGTCATGTTGGTAGCGATGGCACCGAAAACGGCGCAGATCGTCCACATCGCCGGAACAAAGACGAGCTGAAACGAGGCAGCCGTCTCCTGGCGCGAGTACCGCGAAGACCGGCCGCTGCTGAGCACTATCCCTTTCCGGAAGTAGGTCTTTCAGTCGAGCCTTTGACAGCCCCCAAACATGGGCGGGAAGAGGGGAAGCAAAGCGAGGAAGCGGGAAACTAGACGCACTCGTCCAGCCTCCCGCTGTGAGTACTTTGTTGCAAAGTATTGTTGAAGCGGGAACAAGTCGTTTCGTTGCTCTGCACCAAGCACAAGAGGCGGAAGCGTTGCGAAAAGCAATTTGGGAAGGCCGAGGAGGGGGTTGCGCTTCCTCGCAGACAACGGGATCAGGACATTACTGCACGTTCAGGCACAGCTCACGAGCTTGTGCTGAGGGAGGGACAGGGGGACGAAACAGACGGAGGGGGGGAAGAAGACGATTTCTTGAGCCAAGGGAGGCGCGTTAAGGATTCGCGACTTCAGCTTGCTCCGGAAGCTCGGAGGTTTGGCGTCGGATCGCGCCTGTCCTTTCACGTGATTCAGACTTACGTGCATCAAGTAAGCCGTTGTCGCCTGGTAAGGCGGGACGAGCCACGACTCGCCTCTGGTCCAGGGGAAGTTGCGCGTGAAAGCCAGCGACGTCGCATGCAGCCTTCTCCCGCCTCCTCACTCTTGCTTCTCATTGAGCCGTTACAACAAATTACCTGATGCACATTCTACAGCCTGCCACGTCTCCTCCGCCTCGCCCCGCCGCTCTTCCATCAGAACTCAGCCACCGGAACGAGGTTGTAGTCCTTAAACAGCGATGCGCGCTCCGGCCCTGCCGGCTTTCCCGAGAAGTACTTTTGGATTGACGCAGGCTCGTCGTCCCTGCGCACGGGCGAGCGGGAGGACGGGAAGCAGAGAAGGATCAGCGTGCCTGCGGAGACGGGCCGGGACGGCGAAGGGAGGGAGGGGCAGCGGCAGACGCACCACTTTGACGCCGCGCCCTTCTTCAGCAGCGCGTTCTTGATTGGCGCCCAGCTGAATCGCGCGACGTTCGGGAAGCCAAAGACGGGGTCGAAGTTGTCCTGCAGCCACGCGACCGTCTTAGGGTCTGCCGGTCCGCGCGTTAGCCTCCGCAGTTTGTCAGGTCACGCCAAGGAGGGAGGGAAGGGGAACGCACCGCTCGGGTACCCGCTTCCGAACAACCTCGCCTCCTCCGCGCGCTCGCCCTCTTCGACGCCCGGCTCGGCGAAGCACCAGTCCGCGAGGATGCGGTCGCGCGTGACCTTGGCGACGATGGACGCCGCGGAAACGATCGGGAAGAGCGCATCCGCCTTGGAGGTGACGGTGAAGGCGATGGTGGGGAAGAAGGACGAGAGCTTGGCTTGGTAATCGGCTGCCGGGCCGACGGTGTCGACGTAGCACTGCGGATGAGCGGTTCCGTCAGAACACGCACGAACGATGTGATCATGTCCTCCTATCGCCAGAATGGCAATGCAAGGTCAGAAGGAAGCGCTCGAACCGACGAACCTCCTTGACCTTGTACCCGCGCTCGACGACCTCGCGGATCAGGTTGATCGTCACGTCATGACTTTGCGCGTTGCTGCGGGAGGTCGGCGCAGGCAGCAACGACCATCAGCGAGCGAATCGGCGAGGAGAGTCGCCAAGGCGAGCGTTTCCACGCACAGGTTGTAAGGCGTCCGTCGCAGCATCCCCATCGAGATGTCCGCAGGGCTCATGACCGTCGCAGCGTACTTGACGTCTTCCGCATGCTCGAGGATGTCCTTGAAGAGCTCTTCGCGAAGCGGGTCGGTCAGGGTCTTGGAGTCTGCGCGCGGAAGGGAGGGTCAGCCGGGGGTGCGGAAGGAAGGCGGCTTTACCGGCGAGGCAAGGCGCACCGGCGAAGCCCATCTCCTTGAGCGTGTCAGAGTAGGAAAGGCGGCAGAAAGCGATCCCGTATACCTGCGGGCCTGCGAGCGAGATCCGACGACGAGGACGACGTGTCGCACAGGTAAGGTCAGCCTGCCAGGCGCGCATATCCGGCTACTCGTCAAAGCCAAGCACGCACCTAGCGCCGGTCCGCGCCCCGCCTCGTCCACGCCAAGCATCCACTCGCCCTCGACCTCCTCCCTCTCATCCTGCGCATCATGCTCCTCCAGCATTTCCGCGCGCTCCTTCCCCTTCCCCGTCGCCGAAGCGACAGCCAGACGAGCTGCCGAGCGCTCAGCGTCTACCGAGTGGAACGTGTACGAGTCGATGAGAGGCTCGCCGCACCGGACGGAGGGGAAGTGGAACGGCGGGGGAGGGGTGCGCGCGGGGCTGGGAGAGCGCGAGAATGAAGCCGCACGCTTGCGGGCGGGCATGGCGTGCACGTGCGGGCTCAGGTGGCGAGCAGGAGGGAGGCGAAGGGACGAGGGAGACGCGCAGCGACGCGCCCTCGACGCGTCGGACCGGAGAGGGGCGATGAGGGAGAAAGTCCGACTGTCAGCGCTGGTCTTCGCGACCAGCAGGATAGCCCTGCAAACCCCTCGTACAATTGCTCTCGGGCTGGCGCACCCCTGCGAGCCTTCCTTGCGAATCCGTCTAGTTGCGCGTGCATGCTCTACCTTCGTATTCCCATCTCCCGCCCGCCTACCTCAGTCCCACTCGAGCCCCGCCATGATCATCTCCTCGAACCTCCCCACGCCGTCCTCTTCGCCTCTCGCCTCCCTTCGGCCCTGGAGGAGCTCCTCGTCGCGCACCCGAGCAACCGCCGCCGAGGCGCCGTAGGTAGACGCGTGCCGCGTGCAGATGAAGACATACAGCTCGTCGGTCGTGCCAGGGGAGACAAGTGAGGGGAGGGACGCGCCGAGGCGGGCCCAGGTGAGTGAAGTAGTGGTGGTGGGTGAAGGGGACAGAGGCGTTGAGGGGAGAGAACAGGCGGCGGCGGCATTGGGGTTGCCGGATATTGGAGGAGAGGCGGCTGAGGAGAGTGGAGGAGCGGGTGGCGTAGCGGGAGTGCCGATTTGTACGGCTTCGAAGGCGAACCAGCGCCCTGTCGCGCGCGCAGTCATGTCAGTTCTGCTTTCAAGCATACCTCGCCGCGCCTACCCCACTACGTGCGAGCGAGGACATGGACGCACCGAATGCCTCCCAGAACGGCTGCTCCTTAACCAGACTCCTGATCTTGTACGCAAACACGACCGTCGCGCTCTTCCCTTCCGCATCAGGCTCCGTCAGTCCGAGCAGCGTCCGGAGCAGCGGCGCATACAGGAACTCGAAGTAGATGAGATCGCTCGCGAGGACGAGGTTGGGCTCGAGCCCCTCGTCTTGCAGAGCGGCGAGCGCTGCAGCGTCGCCCCAGGGCAGTGCGCGCACGACCAATTCTGCCGCCCTGGCTCCTCGCGCAGCCCAGCGTTCCCGCGCTGCAGCGAGATTCTCCGACAAAAGTGGGCACACGTTCGCCAGGTCGGTGACGACCAGCCGGTCGTCTGCAGGCGAGAGGTGCGGCGCCAGCGAAAGGGATAAGAAACCCGTCCCGGCGCCGAGCTCGAGGATGGTGCGTTTGCGGGGGCGAGGGACTGGGACGTAGTGCTCTGATGTGGAGTCGAAGAGGGGGCAGGGTGGGTCGAAGACGGGTGAGGAGGCGGACGAGGCAGCGAGGGTGAGGTACGAGCGGAGGAGGTAGGCCGCCTCCCACGTCCGACCGGCTATCCCGAAGCGTTCGACGTCTTGAGCGGCTGTGGACATTCTTCTGGATTAGCGCTACCTCCATCTTGGCCGAAAAGTGGACGGACCGTCATCCGAGTCGTCCAGCGAGTTGTCCTGGCCAATGCCGACATTGAGGACTGCGCGCGTCGAGGGCGCGATGGAGAGGTTCTGGGGGAAATTGGGATCGCCTTGGTGCATGCGACGGTAGGCTGGCGGGCTGGGGGGATAAGAGGTCAGAGGCGCGTTGTTCGAGGGGGAGTGGAGGGAGAAGAGCGACGAACGGGCGTGGGGTGGCTTACACCTGCTCCGGTTCCGTTTTAGCTACAGATCGTCTGCGGAGAGGCAGTACAGTCACTCGAGTGCAGCGGTGGAAGCGATGTGAGCGGAGAGCAACGCGCTGCACCGCCTCACTCGCCGTCTCCGTCCCTCTCTCGTGTAGAGCGAGGTTGGCCGGATCGGAAGCATCAAGCGTATAATACACAGCACTCGCGTGGACTCACCGTGCCGTGCGGGTTGCCGTGGCCGTGTCTCTCGCTCGCTCCGCTGGCGGTCGTCGCTCGCCGGCGCGTCCGTCGGCCGCCGACTGCGCTGCCCTCGCTCGAGACAAGAGCTGAAGGTACTGCAGCTGCCTTGCTTGCGCGTACACCCCGGCTCAACCCAGCCCGCCCTCCGCCTCTCCCCTCTGTCCTCGCACCTCGGCGCCGCGGCCGTCCACCGCCTCGACCCCTCCGCGTCGCCCTTCACCCCGCCGCGAATCCGCAGACCAGAGCGCAGACTGATCACACTGTCAGTACGCACCCGTATACCCGCAGACCGGCGCACCGGAGACGCAGGACGACGCTGGGCGGGGACCGCGCTGCCGAGGGGCCTACCCTCGGCCACAGCGTCCCATCTCTCGACGCATTGTTCGGGCTGACGACGACGAGTCGCTGCACGCAGAGTCGCTTCCTTCCTTGACAGCCGCAATGCGCAGACGCTCGAGCGTCGCCCTCCCCAGCTTCGGCACCCGCCGCGGCTCCAACGCCTCCAACTCGTCCTCGATCAAGGACGAGATCGTCAAAGACATCTTCCAGTGCGTCCCCATCTCTCAGCACGCCCGTCTTCCGCCTCCTGCACGTCCTCTCGTCAGTGCAGGCGCGCGCCGTCACCGCCCGACTGGGATACCGAGCTGACCTCCGTCCGACCTGGTCCCCCTCGTCCCCCTCCGCACCCCCGCACACAGCGTCGGCTTGGTCAATTTGGGGAACTCGTGCGTCCTGCGTCACTGGTTCTCTCCCACTCAGCTGCTCTCTCTAGCGAAGGACATAGCGAAACGAATGACGCCGTCCATTAAAGATCCGCCGGACTTACCGCCCGCACCGCCCGCAGCTGCTTCTACAATACCATCGTCCAGTCGCTGTCGGCGACTCAGCCTCTCAGCGACATCATCAATGCCGCGCCCGAGTCGTCGCCCGCCCTCCGCGCTCTCTCGCCATCGTCAGAGTCGTACAATCCCGACCTCGATGCGCTTCCTTCCCCTCTCCCCATGACCGCCGCGCTTCTCGTGCTGCTCGACAAGCTCAACCCAACCGCGAACGAGGACGGCACGCGCGGCAAAAAGGCCTTCAACCCCAAGGGCCTCCTCCGCCAGCTCAGTCTCAAGCATGACGAGTACGCCGAGGCGACACAGCAGGACTCTCACGAGCTCCTGCGCCACCTCATCGACGGCGTCATGATGGAGGAGCAGGATGTCCGCCTTACTTCCTTCCCATCTGCACCGATGCCTTCTGACCCGGCCGAACCGTCCACAGCTCATCAAGAAGATCGTCGAGCAGGAGCCCGACACATCCCTCCACCGCCCTGGTATGCCCGACCGCAACGCGACCGCCAAGCCTGGAGTCGACGGCGTTGCTCTCCCAGCCACCGCAGACGACACCGATGCCGACGCTGAGGACAGCGAGTCCGAGTCGGACGCTTCCTCGTCCTCGTCCTCGTCAAGCGACGACGAGTCTGACCCGGACGAGGCGGTTCTGACGCCGCGTGAGCGCAAGAAGCGCCGGCTGCGCCCGTTCGTGGGGAGCGTCTTCGAGGGCAAGCTCGCGAGCTTTATCATCTGCGACGAGTGTAAGAATGGTGCGTCGCTCTTCACTGCTGCGTAGAGGATGGAGCTGATGATGCGGTACAGTCTCGCTCACGAAGGAGGACTTCATGGACATCTCGCTGCCGCTCAAAGACGAGACAGGGAACCGTATGCGCAAGGTGTGTTTCCTTCCCTCCATCTCTTCCCTCCTCGTGCTGATGCCCCCCTGCCACCAAGCGCGACCGTATCCGCCGTACCCTTCAAGCAGGCTTTTTTTCCCGCAAGTCGGGCAAGACTTCTGGCTCGGACGCCGACTCGTCGTCCGCGGCGCTTAAATCCGCGCCGAACGGTGTACGCCCCTCGCGCGTCTCGCTGTCGGAAAATGAGGGCAGCGCGTCCCCTTCCGAGGCGGACGAGACGGACGAGGACCACATCCGCCCCCTGCGCCCCGGCGGTGCAGAGGTCATGCCCCGCTCGCGGCACGCAAGCCTCGACCCGTCGCAGCTCTCGCGCGAGGCGGCGCGCGCGACCCTCCGCCCCGACGGGCACAGCGCGACATCGAGTGCGGCTGCATCGCGCGACCCGTCCCCGCTCGGGCGCGCGCTCAGCGTGCTCAGCAACGGGTCGAGCCAGGGCGTGTCGCACCACCACCACTTCCACCGCCGCCCCAAGATCCCCAAGCCCACGCCCGAGCAGGTGAGGTACATCAAGCAGGTGTTGCACGACATCCCTGGGCCGGAGGCGCTTGGTGCTACCGCGACGGGGGGCATGCCTGCCGGGCTGCGGGTCGCCCGCCCGCCTGGCTCTCCCGCACCCCCGGACGCGTCCTCCTCCTCGCCCGCAAGCGATGCGGCCGCCGCGCTCGCCAAGCTGCGGCTCGCGAACGGCGCTGCGGTCGACTGGCAGCACACCGATTTGTTTGAGTGCTTCCGGCAGTTCACGAGCGTCGAGGTCCTCGAAGGCGAGAACAGCTTTGCGTGCCGCAACTGCTGGAAGTGGCTCAACCCGGAGCTCGAGGCCAAGCGGCGGGAGGAGCGCGCGAGGAGGAGGAAGGAGAGGGAGGAGAGGAGGGAGGTGCGCAGGGCGAGGAGGGAGGGGAGAGAGCCGGTCCTTCCTGTCGCCGCGAACGTCGCGGGTGTGGCTGAGGAGAAGGCGGAGAACGGGAACGGCGCGCCGCTCGAGCGCAAGGAGGGCGAGGGAGCGAGCAGCGACGAAGAGGCCGACCCTGCGGACCGCACTGCCCGCAACACGCCCGCGCACTCGCCCAAGGTTGTCGCGGCGTTCGCGCCTCTCGAGGAGGTCCCGCCCATCGCTCCGCTCTCGCCCCCAACCGCGAGCGAGGATAACGCCGTCACCCCGACGTCGCCGCCGCCGCAGGTTCCGATGCGCTCGTTCTCGATCTCGTCCGCGGCGACGAGCAACGCGCCCTCGACGAACTACGATGGCGGGATTTCGAGCGACGCGTTCGAGACGACCACGGACGAGGAGGACAACGGCTCGCCCGGGTTGGACGACGCCGCGAGCCTGAGCGGGAGCCTTGGCGCGCTGCCTGCGCAGACTACGGGCGCGCCGGCGCTTCCGCTCACGACGGCGAATGTTGAGGCCGTCGGTACGGGGCAGCAGGACCCGTCGCGCCTTGTGGTCCCGACGGACGCGATGCGCCCGCCTGCGCCTTCGTCCGGCGCGCCGCCGTCGCCCGCGGCGTCAGGCAAGTCGCTCCCATCGGTCAAGGCGGCGGGCGGCAAGCCCCCGCCGAAGAAGCAGCGGCACATCCTCCGCCGCGCGCACAAGCGGTACCTCATCTCGCCGGCGGACCTCCCGCCCGTCCTCGTCGTGCACCTCAAGCGCTTCATGCAGACGAGCAAGTCGAGCCTGTTTGGCGCCGCGTTCGTCAATCTCAAGAAGCGCGACGATCCCGTCTCGTTCCCCAAGGAGATGGACCTCAGCCCGTTCCTTGCGCCCGCGGGCAAGCCGCCGCGCGTCAGCCCGAACGCGTTCGGCTCGGCCGCAGCGGCCGTCACGGCACCCGAAGCGCACAAGCGCTCGAGCTGGCGCAGCGGCCTGCGGCACGCCGCCTCGGGTGCTGCAGAGGAGCCTGAGGTGCCCGCGCCCGCGCCGGTCGAGCTCGAGAAGGAGGCCCACAGTGCGCGCTACCGCCTCTACGCGGCGGTGGTGCACCATGGGTCGCTCGATACGGGCCACTATGCAAGCTACGTCTTGTCGAACCGATACGGGCGCGGGGACGACGCGGGCAAGGGCGAGCGGAGGTGGGTGTTCTGCTCGGACGAGGACGTGACCGCCGTGAGCGAGGCCGAGGTGCTGAGGAGCAAGGCGTACATGCTGTGCGCTCGCTCTCTTTCTTCTCTGTTGTCCGGAGCGGGCGGACTGATTCTCCACCTTCCTGCCCTTCCTCTCCATCTCCATCTCGTCTCGCACATTTCCACCTTCCTCTCCCCTCTTCCTTTCCCTTTCCCGCGCTCCTCACTCCCTGCAGATTTTACGAGCGTGTGCCGGTACTCACCGCCGCTGCTGCCGACGCACCGCCGCTTGCGCCGTCGTCTGCGGCGGGTCCGAGCGGTGTGAACGGGGGCGAGGCTGCGCCGCTGCCGCCGCTGGGGGAGGAGCCGGCGCCGGCGCCGGCCAAGATGTGAGCTGTGAGCACGTGTAGCTGAGTATGATATTGCATCGGAAGATGGAACAGAGTGGGCGATCTGAGCAAAGCGCGGAGAGGGGGAAGGCGGCTGCGATCGAGGCGGAGAACTCGAGCGAGGAGGCGATCGCGGCTTTACTCGTGCGCGGCGCCCGACCAGATCACCGCTTGTGCGTGCTCACGAGCCAGAGCGCGACCAGCCAGTGCACCTGCGCCTCTCCGCTTGTCGGCCCACGCCCACGCCCCGCCCGCGCCGCTGCTCCTCACTGGTCCGCTCCTCCGGCGTCTCCCCTCCGCCCGCACGTCTCTGCGGACGTCTAGCGACTTGCACGCAATCGGAATCGAACGCGAGGTATGCATCTCGTTTCTTCGGCGCCGGTCCGCGCAGTGCTCGCGCTTCCTGGGCGGCCGAGGAGCCCTGCTGTCGCCGGCGGATCTCGAAGCGCACCAACAGCGAAGGCGGGACAGGAGCGCGTGAGAGGTGTCGGACGTCTTGTTGGAGATATGCGTGTAACTTGAAGTCGCAGCCTGCCGGCGCAGGGAGGATTGGGACGGCACTTCTCGGCGAGCGGGGCGGGGGGTCCTCCTTGAGGGGCGGTTCACGCGATACGGCCTCAAATGGGAGAACACGCCTGACTGACACATTTGTACCTGTTCGAAGAGTGCACCACGCGACTCCGATCATGGCTGCGGAAGCGCCGCCGTCGCTCCCTCCGCTCGACGGCCCCGTCCCTTCGTCGCTCCCGACCAGCGCGCCCTACTCGTTGGCTCAGTCGCACCCGTCCCTTGGCACTTACGACGCCTCCTTCTTTGCTGCGAGCACCTCGTCGACCCCGCCCATTACCTCCTACGCGCCGTACCTCCCCTCGCATGCCGCCGCGGCTTCCTCCTTCTCGCCGTACCCGCCGACGCCCTACTCCGCCGCGGGTCTTCCGCCGTCCTCGCATACCTACTCATCCGCCCCGGTGCCCGCGCCTGCGCCTGCACCTGCGAGCGGCATGCCCGATGCGCCGCCCGCCTTCCCCGGCATCGGCCGCATCCGCTGCTACTGGACCATCCTCACGCCGCAGCTCGAGTACGTCTACCTCGACCCGATCCTGCAGCTTCACATGGGCGAGTGGGTGCACGCCTTTCGCGGGACGAGCGTCCTCGACTGGGTTCACCCCGACGAACGCGAGCAGCTCGCCGAGGACTTGCTGCCAAAGGAGGACGGCGTTGGCGGCATCGAGGGCGCGGGCGTGTTCGGGAGCGTTACTCGGTGCGCTCTTTGCCTTTCTGCTGCTCCCGCCGAGACTGATCACCTGCGTATGCCTCCTCCACAGCTGCCGCTACTCGCGCCTGACGAGCATCCTCCGCCGCCTGGGCTGCCAGCAGCCGCCATCGCCGCCTGACGCCTCGGCATACGCACTCGATGCCGATTATCTCAATCTCGACATCACGACGAGCTGGATCGCCGGCGACCGCAAGGGCAAGGGCAAGGAGGGGCAGCAGGGCGCTGTATTGGCGTTCTTCCACGTGACGGCGGGTGCGTCCAGTTCCCTCACGGGGCTTCTCAAAGCTCTTCTTCGTGTCAGCATTACTGATTACGTCCCACGGTCGCTGGACGCACAGACAAGGACCCGGTGCACGACAATGATTCGGAGCACCGCACCGAGTGGAGCAACTGGTGCGGCGCGTCGCACGACTACCCGTCGTACCTCACGTCGGAGCAGTGCTCGGAGCTTGTTGCCACGCTCGCGCGGATCACGAACCCGTCGTCATCCTCTGCTGGGCGGCCGGGCACATCTTCGGGCGAGAGCGACAAGGGCGCGCTCAATGCCGTCCTCAACGGCGTGCTGGACGACGGTCCGCCCGCGCACGTCTTCCAGATCCTTGATGCGAGCGGACGTGCGATTGTTACCTTCCCGGAAAGCGCGGGCGGGCCCGACGTTGGCAAGGCGTACGACGTCGAGCAGTTTTCGGCCCTGGCGAGGGAGGTCATGGCTCGCCCTCGCGAAGCGGTGCAGAGCAAGACGAGCTGCACGAGGCGGTACAGGAGCAAGCATCCTGTGTGCGTCCAGCTCCTCCTCTTCGCTTCCCCCTCTTGCTGACAGTCGCACACCGGAAGCATGCGCAACGGCACGCTTACCACGGTCGAGTCGGTCGTCATCATGTACGGCGCCATCACCTTTGCGTGCTTCCAGACCGGTGGCGTCTACCTCAGCTCGGCGCGCAAGGCCGGCCTGAGCCTCGTCACGAGCGACATCCCGGCCGACGACAAGCCGTCGTTCGCGCTCGAGGACGTGCCCGTCACACCGACTGTCGGGTCGGTCAATGCCATGGGCAAACGCAACTCGTACGGCGAGGAGGGCAACGAGGACGATGTGCCGTTGAGCAAGCGCTTCAAGGAGACGCCGCTGCAGCCGCCTGTCCTGCCACGCCTGCAAACGTCGGCGCCGTCGTCGAACGGCGGGTCGGCCTCGCCGCGTTCCGCAGAGCCGCTCAACGGACTGTCGATTTCGACGAGCGGGCGCATGTTCCGTTCGACGCTCGATGTCGACTCGATCACTGCGGGTGGCATATCGCCGACAGTCGCGTCCGCGTCCGCAATCCTGGGCTCGCTCGGCGAGGCGCAGCCGACCGCCGAGCAGCAGCAGCATCCGGGCGCGCGCACCTCGTACGCCGCGTTCTACAATGCACAACCGCCGCCGTTCGACCCGAGCACGGCGGGGCTGCAAGCGCCGCACGCACCGCCTTTCTTCCCTGGCCAGTCCCCGTACGGCACACCGCATCAGCTCCCGCATCCGAGCCCGCACCCGCTCTCGCAGTCGCACAGCGGGTACGTTGCCGCCGCGCCGCAGTCGCCGCACGAGCCTGCGGGTACGGGCGCCGCGCAGGCCGGCGGGCTCTTCCCGCCGACGTCGCAGCCATTCGACGCGCAGCAGCAGGCGGCATTTGCCGGACCATCGTCGCCCGTCCCGCCGTTCGCGCCTGAGCAGCAACAGCCTCAGCAGCAGGGCGAGGGCAACGCCTCGGCCGCAGTGGCGGTCCCGCCGCCTCCCGCCGCAAACGGCAAGGGCAAGTCGCCAACGGCGAAGAAGCCGCCAAAGCAGCGCCCCGACGGTCCCGTGTACAAGCCCAACCAGAAGGCGTGCGAGAGCTGTGGGACGGTCAATAGCCCCGAGTGGCGCAAGGGCCCGACGGGCGCGAAGAGTTTGTGCAACGCTTGCGGTGCGTCGCGCTTTCTCCCCACCTCTCCCTCTCTCTCTCTCTCCTCATCTTCGCTCCCGTCTCTCTTTCGGGATTTCCGCTTCTTATATCGAGGCTGACTTGCTAGGGTTCTTCTGGTAGGTCTCCGTTACGCCCGTTCGGTGGCGCGACAGAAGAAGCAGGCCGAGCTCGCGGCGAATGGCGGCGTCTCGGCGAAGAAGGGCAAGAAGAAAGGCTCGGCAGCGGCGGTCGCGGCGCAGAAGGCTGCGGCGGACGCGGCTGCTGCTGCAGGCGGGACGCCCTCGCCCGCCTCGTCGCTCCCGCCCGGCTCGCAGCCGCTCACGTCGCACTCCCCGCTTACCAGCGCGGCTTACGACCTCTCGGCGTTCACGCACGCCCCGCACTCGGCGCCGAAGCCGTACACCCCCTACTACGCCTCGGCGCCGCAGCTCCCGAGCCCTTACTCGCATGCGCCGTCCCCAACGATGACGCACACGCCGCAGTACCCCTCACCGGGCGTCTCTGCCGGAGGGAGCTACTTCCCGCCTATGGGCTATAGCGCCCCGATGTCGTACGGTTCCGCGCCGCCGGGCCACCCGGGCATGCCCATCCCGACCCATGCGCCGCTCCCGCCTCTCGCGCACGCCGCCGGTGGTGCATACGACTACGGGCGCGCGATGCCGTCACCCTTCCAGCACGGGCCGCACCCGGGCGCGCCACCGATGCACTCGCCGCACCTCGAGCAGCCGGGCAGCGGCGGCCCTGGCAGCGTCGGTATGTTTGCGATGCATTCCGGTGGCGGCGGCGGCGGTAGCGGCGGGCAGCTCCGGCTTTCGCACCCGCAGCAGCGCGAGCAGCAGCTGCAGCACTGGAGCCCGCACGAGGCGCCGTTCCCGCCGCCGCAGGGGCAGTTTGGCTGGGCGGCGCAGCACTCGGCTGAGCAGCGCGGGCCGAGCGAGTCGCACCAGCATGGGCAGCATGGCGTCGAGGAGCAGCGCTAGATGCTCGGCTAGAGATGGGAGAAGGGAGGCGGGGGCAGAGCGGGAGGAGGCGGTACTGCTTGTCAAGTCGAAAAGCCGCATGTTGTTCCTTTTCCCCTCTGTCTCCCTCCTCGGTCGTCATCGTCATCTACGGGGCTGTAGATTGTCTTTCGCCGCATCTGTGTCTGCTAGACTAGGCTGTACGGTTCTCCTCCCCCTCCGCCTTCCCTCCGCCTCTTCCCCTTCCCCTCGTTCTCGTCTTTCCCGCTTGTTTCGCCTCCTTCCATCTCTCCGCATCACGCGGTACTACACGCTGAAAAGTAGTGCCTCACCATGCACTGTGGTTTGCGCGGCGCCAACGCAATCTCGCGAGGAGTCGGGTCGTTCATCAAGGGGTAGTCTGCGCTGTCATTGGTAAAGGGACCTATGCACAGCAGAGTGCTACAAAGAAGCTAGCCGACCTGCTACCTACGCGTCCCCGACCGCGACGAACGCGCTCGCATATGAGACGCTACTGTCCCTCAGGCTCCTCACCTTGCTGCTCTGCTCATACCGCACCCATTCGCATCTGACCATGCGCTCGGCCCACTCGCCGCCACGCTCGAGCGCTGCGAGCGCGCCGAGGAGCACGCCGATCGGGTGCCGGCCGCAGATGGTGTTGCGCGTGGACTTGAGGTACGCCGCGAACTGGTCGTGCGCGGCCGAGGGGGTTTTCGTGCTGTCGCCGGAGGGAGAGAGCGCAAACGCGATGGCCTCCATGCCCAGCTTGTCGAGCTTCTCGATCCCGCGCCAGACCTCGCCGTCGGGGACCGTCTCCCTGACGTTGTTCGTGTTGAGCGCCCTCCCCGTGCCAAGGTCCGACGATGAGGGAGGGTGGTAGTGCGTGTAGCGGAAGCGAGAGCCCCAATGGCAAAAGTCGGACGAGACGACAAAGAGCGTCGAGGGGTCGGCGAGGTACGGCGCAAGGAGCGCGCCGAAGGATTTCTCGGACGAGGTCGAGATCGAGCCGACGAGGATGGGGACGAGCGAGATGTCGCAACTGCGAGACGGAGTGAGTCAGCACGGGTACGGCGGGAGAAGCTGGTGGACGAAGGGTGCCGCACCCCTCGAACACCTTGCGGATATATCTGTTGGCGGATTTTTGGGTCAATCGTTGGAATATCGATCATAGGAGGAAGAGCTACCACGTACGGGAGGTGCATCTCGATACTGTGCAGCAGATGGGCAACGTTAGGATCTTCCACATGCGAAGGTCGGCCCTAGTGGGAAGTAGACACACCTATGCTCATCCTCGTCTGTCTCGAGGTCCATCTCTTCGAACTTTCCCGTGTCTCTGAGCTCGGCAATGACTGCGCGAAGAGCGGTCAGCTTAGCGAAGTCAGGTGGAAGAAAGAGAAGTAACGCACTATCAAGGTCGAGCGGGAGGTTCCCGATGGGCGTCTCGTATTGCTTGCACTGGCTCAGCGCACAGCCGTCGAGGTATACGTGGTGGGACGGGCCAAGGACAAAGACACGGTTGCTGCGAAGGAGAGGGAGGGAGTGGTGAGTAAACGGGTCCTGTAGAAGAAAAGGCGCGGCTGGTGCATATCTGACCATACTACTTCCGGTAGTACAGGGTGTGACCCACATGGACTCGACGTCGATGCAGCGGTAGGCGAAGGCAGCAGCAGGACCTGAGTACGAGTAGCCAGCATGCCTGCGAGGGGGAAAAGAATTGGCGTGCGCTTTCCGAGCAGAGCAAGGGGGAACGCACGGTGCGATGATGGCCTTGCAGCCCTTGACGGGAGCCTCCGCGAGCGGCTCGCCTTCCTTGGGCTTTGCAGTTGCCTCGAGCCAGGTTGAGAGTTGCTGGTCGAGCTTGCTGCCTTTGCGGCGTGAGGCGGGGTGAGCGCTTCCGTACGCGGGCTGACGTAGTCTGAGATGCGCACCGTCGTTGGTGTACCAAGTGCCTGCGTGCGACGCCTGGCGGGTGGACGCGCGAGGCATTGTCGGGTGGTGGGGCCGATGACGATGAGCGAGGATGAGACGCGAGACGAGAGCGCAGGAGCAGTTGCGCGGGCGGTAACAGTGCAGCAAGGTGCTGCCCAAGTGGACCAAGCTGAAGTGCGCAAGAGATGATGGGAGGCGAGAAAGCGGCGCAAGCGAAGACCGGTACCACCTCGCGTCTCTCGCGCAAGTCGAACTTGACCCTGTGAGTTGTTTTGTTCATATCTCCATCAGCCCAAACGAGCTACGTTCTGCTCAGCTAGATTGTGGTGAGAAAAAGCGAAGCTGCGCCCGCGGAGTCCGAGGATGCCTCGACCTCTTCGCCGACTCGAGCCGTCTTCGCTCGTCTCGTCGCGCTTGTCGTGCGGTGCGAGCTTCCGCACAGCCTAGCCCGACCTACCAGGACTGCCCTGCACGTACACCTCTCCACCCGCTGCGCTCGTCACCGCCGCCTCGGTCGCCTCGAGTCCCCTCCTCTCCGCGCGCTCCATGGCGACGACGACCCTCACCCAGCCTCCTGTCGCCCTGCACGCCGCCTTGCCGACCCAGCAGCAGCCCACCATGCAGCCGGCAACCTCCTGCGTCCATCTGCTCGCGTACATCAACGCCAACCCCGACGGCGCTCTCGACCAGGTCAAGCTCGCCGTCACCGCAGATGGCTTCCCAGCGAATGAGAGCTCGTCCAAGGTGAGCAGCCATTCACGCCATGTGCTCACGACGCGCGCTGACTCCGCTCATGCCCTCAGGCGTCGCCCACCCCGTCCTGCTCGACCTGCAGCACCAGCCCTCTCCGCCCCTTCCTTTGCGTCGTCTGCAGCACCTTTTCATGCGGGCGCATCACTGGCCCCTCCCACGCCCTCCAGCATGCACAAAAAACGCAACACCAGCTTGGTGCGCCGTAATCCTGATTTTTTGCCAACCCGTGAACGCGCCTCAAGTGGGGTGATGCGCTGACCCGCTCCTTTCGCATGCAACTACAGCGTGGGACGTTCGGGCCCGCTCGGTGTACTGCTTCGAATGCGCAGAGTATGTCCGGCATCAAGCGATTGACCGCTACGCTGCGGCAGACCAGCTCGCGCGGGAGGAGAGCAGTCGGGAGGGGGACGCTCAGCGCGGTGTGCTCTCGCTCCTGCCCGCCGCATCCCTTGTCGACTCACGAAGCTGAAATTCTGCACCCTCCTCAGCTACGAAGCGGAAACGCGTTAGTATGAAGAAGTGGGAGCTCGTCGCGCAGGTTCCTGCAGTCGCAAGCGGTTCTGCCGTGCCAGGTGCCACTCCCCGCCTCTCCCCCGCTCAAGCGCAATACACTGACTTGATCGACGAGCAGCCCGCGGTATCCGCAACCTCGGCAACAGGTCCGACCGTCGGTTCTTGGTCTTCCCTACCATCGTCCCTGACCGCTGTTTCCCTCGCAGCTGTTACATGAGCGTTGTCCTACAGACCTTCCTCGCCAACCCGTACCTACGTACGCACTTCCTTGGCGACCGGCATAATCGCCTCGCATGCGAGAAGACCCGCAATGGCGAAACCTGCTTGTCATGCGAGCTGGACTTGCTCTTCTCCGAGGTTCGCAGCGCACTTTCCCCTCCCTATGTGGTCGACGAGACTGACAATCGCGCTATACGCGCAGCAATATTCTATTGACCCCATACCGCTTGCCCCGACGCGCTTCCTCCACTCGTTCTGGCAATCGAGCCTTGACGCGGCTGGGTACGCTCAGCAAGACGCGCACGAGTTCCTCATATCCAGTGCGCCTTTCGTCTCGGCTTCTCTTTGAACGTCACTCACGCCGGCCGTTCCTCCCCCTAGCGCTCAACCTCCTGCATTACTCTTCCCCATCACATACGGACAACCCCGCCCTCACCTGCCCCTGCGTCATCCATCGCACGTTCTCCGGCGAGCTACGGTCTAAGATTACCTGCGGACGGTGCCAACACCAGAGCGAGACGCTCGAGCCGTTCCTCGACCTGAGCTTGGATATCCGCGACCGTGCGAGCGGGCGGCTGGCGGAGACGGTGCGGGAATGCTTGAGCAGGTGCGCGCGCTCTCCTTTTTGCGCTCCGGATGCGCCGAGGCTGACGACGGAGTAAAGCTTCACCGCTCCGGAGCAGCTGCCGTCCAAGTACAGCTGCGCGGCCTGCGGCGACGGCGTGCCGTCGGCAAGCAAGCGGCTGAGCCTGAAGACGCTTCCACAGGCAATGTGCATACAGCTGAAGGTACGTGCGGTCCCCTCTGCTCTATCCCCGCAATCAGACCTGACCTCGTCTCGGATAACGCCGCCTGCAGCGTTTTGAGATCACCTCGTCGGCACACAAGCTTGACACGCCTGTCCGCTATCCGCTAGAGCTCGACATGGCGCCATACATGACGAACAACCTCGAGTACCCGGCGGCGTACAAACCGTGCGTCTCGTGCTCTACCCTTCTGCTGATGCTGGACCGCGACTGACATGCGCCGGATGAACAGGTCCGACGCGCATCGCTTCAACCTGATGGCGGTCATTGCGCACGAGGGGACGCTCAGCCAGGGGCACTATACGGCCTATGTCCGCGGGACGGACGACGTGCGTCCTCCCCCTCCTCTCCCTTGATGCCCACCCTAGCCTGTTTTCTCCTCCCTCTCGCCGCCAACCGCTCATCCCGCCTGCACCGTACGCAGTTCTTTGCCATCGACGACGACAAGGTCCGTCGCGCGCGGATCAGCGAAGTGCTCGCGGCGAAGGCGTACCTCGTCGTCTACTCGCGCGCCTAGATCCGCTCCTCGCGCCCTGCCTCGGCTCTTCCTCCACCGCCTTTTCCCCTCTTGCAGAATTGCCCGCACATTCTCTCTCCTCTCCCACATCGCATTACCCCGACTCGTTCTCTGCATTTGCCTTGGATTCCCCTCGGACTCGGAGCTTCGCCCTTCTCTTGCATGATCTCGTTCCCGTTTCTCCTCATCGTTGGACTCTGCTAGCATTGCCTTTCCTCTCCTTTCTTGCGCCCCTTCGCGGAGTAAAAAATGATTCCGCCATGCGAACTCGTAGCCAATCTCGAAGGTCGCGGCCCTCGACGTCGGCCCCGCAGGAATGCGGTCATCGGAATCGAGCCCCTCCCTCGCTGCGGCTCCCTCCCTTGTCCTCGCTCTTCCCCCCTTAACTCGCAGCCAGAGCTCCTATCATGCCCGCTTTTACCACTGCACTTGCCCGCCAGATCGCTGGCGCCGCCCGCACCTCGGCGGCCCGCTCCTCGACGCCGTGAGTCTCTGGCTCATCGAACCGCGGCAGCAGCGCACTCTGGGGGCTCTGCGCTCTCAGGGAGGACTGTGCAGTGCCTTACGCCAGCCTAGGATTTTCGCTGATCAAGGACTTGCCCCGCTTCAGCAGGTTCGCGGTCGCTTCCGTCACTCCCGCCCGCCTCTTCACGACGTCGCTTCGCACGGCGCTCCCGAACCACCCGTCGCAGTCCGAGGCGACGCTCCAGACCGACAAGGGTACCTCGCTGCCGAACGACGCGCAGGAGGGCACGCAGGAGCCGACGCTTGAGAAGACGTCGCAGACGACCAACACGTCGGCGACGGCCGACGTGAACAACCAGCCGGACCCGGCGCACCCGAACAAGGCCGGCGACGAGAGCGTCGCGGCGCACTCGCGCGGCTCGCCCTCCAAGACGGACAACCTCGGCGCGGGCGCCAACCCGCTCAAGCCCTCGGGCGTCGGGCGCGGCTTCCACACGAGCGCGCGCGTGCGCGCGAGCACGCCTGTTGAGGAGCAGAGCGCTCAGCACCCCGGCAAGAGCGACATCGAGCACCTCGAGAACCCCTCGCTGAGCGAGGAGGCGGTCCACGCCGACCGGGATGCCGCTGACCCGCTCAAGGGCACTACTGCCGCGGGCTCGGCCGGAGCGGCGGCGCACAACGTTGCCGAGACGGCCAAGAGCGCTGCGGGCAAGGTCGCCGACGCGGTCAAGGGCGCTGCTGGGTCCGTCGCCGACGCCGTTGGCGCGGGCCAGAAGCGCGGCTACCACGCGAGCGCGGTCCGCGCTGCGCCGGGCGGCAAGCCCGTCGAGGAGCAGAGCGCGCAACACCCGGGCAAAAGCGGGCACGACCACCTCGACAACCCGTCGCTGAGTGAGGAGGGCGTGCACGCCGACCGGAGCGACAAGGACCCGCTTCCGGACCACCACAAGGCCAGCACCAAGAAGGAGAAGGGCGAGGCGGCGGCCAAGAGTCAGGTGAGTTACGACAAGGACAAGCTGCCCGAGGGGGACGCGACTCGCAGGTCGATGGAGTCGGAAAGTCGCCCTTTTCGCTCGCCCGTGTTCGAGCTGGGGGTGCGCCGAAACAACGGCACTGACGCTCCTCTCTTCTCCTTCGCGCAGGCGTAAAGAGCCTCTTGCCGCTCTTTCCCCTCGTCCCTGCCGAAATCCTCCCCTCCTCCTCGACCTTCGCAAACCATACTGCCCATCATCCCCTCTTAGTCGCCCCTGAAGGCGGCTGCAGCTGGAGGCAATAGCTTGGAAGTCCACTGTAAATGCATCACCGTAGTTCCTCCTTGTCCTCCTCCGCCGTCTTACCTCGCGCGAGTTGCGCGGAAGTTGCGCGTGCGAGAGCTGCAACAGAGGTCGACAACGCTTCGCTCGTTTGTTGTGAGAACCGGCTCTGCCTCTCTGTGATTGCGTCGTATGATTTAGTCATAGGCCGGGAAGCTAGTCTGTGCGAGGAAAGCGACACCTACGGCGCGCGCGCCTCCTCTCTCCGCCCGTTCGCCGAGGACGCTCCTCGTCGTCGCTCGCTCCTCGCTCCAGACCCGGCAGAAGCGCAGCAGTCGCTGTACAGGGCGTCTTTCCCACCTCGCGCTCGCGCAAGCTGCGCTGCTCGCCCCTCTCTTGCCTCGCTCCTCGGACCAAGACCCTCCCTCACCCGCCTCCCCTCCTCCGACAGCAGCCCGTCTGCCGCGCGTACAACCCGAGATGAGGCTGTACCTCCCCGCGCCGGTCCGCGACCCGCTCCTGAGCGCCATCTCGCGCCTCGAGATCAGCTTTGACGTCCAGCTGAGCCTCCGGCGGTTGAGGCGGTACGGGTGGAAATGGAGCAGGGACTGGGAGTATGCCGTTGACCTGGCGGTGCGTGCGCTTTCGGTCCTTCTGTGCGGGTGCCGAGCAGGCGCAGAGGAGGAGGGCGCGGTGCGAGGGGGGCGGTGAAGCTGGATGTTGAGCAGGGGCAGGAGCATTCGTGCGGGCAAGGGAAAGAGTTCGCAAAGCTCTGCATGCTCTGCATGTCGAGCTGGCAGGATTTGAAGGGCGGACGAAACCCGTTTGGCAGTACTTGAGGGCTTGCTCTCCGTCTTGCCCTCCCGGCGAACAAGCACGTCGAGGTGCACTCCGAGCATCCTTACTGAACGCTTCGCACGTCTCCAGCTCGCTCTCTTTTCGCTCGGCGTTATGGCGCAGCCTGTCATTTTCAAGCTCTTCCTCGTCGCCGCCTACACCGCCGCCCTCCTCATCCCCTTTACCTCGCAGTTCTTCCTCCCAGCGACCCCCGTCTTCTCCTGGCTCCTCCTCTTCTACTCGTCGCAGTTCATCCCCAAGAGTTGGCGCCCGCACATCTGGGTCTCAGTCCTCCCGACCCTTGAGTCGATCCTCTACGGCGCCAACATCTCGGACCTCCTCACACGGTGGACAAACCCCGTCCTCGACGTCATGGCATGGCTGCCGTACGGCGTCATTCACTTTGCTGCGCCTTTCGTCGTCGCTGCCGTCCTCTGGGTCTTCTCCCCGCCCGGCGCGGTCAAGTTCTGGGCGGCCGCGTTCGGCTACATGAACCTCGCGGGCGTCGTCATCCAGATTGTCTTCCCGTGCGCGCCTCCATGTACGTCTCTCTCACTTTACTTCTCAACATCGAGAGGGTTGAACTCGTATCATGAGCAGGGTATGAGCTGCGAGAGGGCCTTGTTCCCGCGACCTACCACATGCGCGGCTCGCCGGGTGGCCTCGCCCGCATCGACGCGCTCTTCGGCGGACACGGCTACGACAAGACGTTCTCGGGCGCGCCTGTGCCGTTTGGCGCGTTCCCGAGCCTGCACGCAGGGTGCTCGACGATGGAGGCGCTCTTCCTCAGCCACTTCTTCCCCAAGGGCAGGCCGTTCTACTGGGCCTACGTCTTCCTCCTCTACTGGAGCACGATGGTGCGTGTTCCGACTTCACTCCCAGAGTCCCGACTGACACACCGGTACGTGCAGTACCTCACGCATCATTACCTGATCGACCTCGTCGCGGGCGGATCTCTCACCTGCGTCTATTTCTACTACTACCTCTCCAAGATGCCCGACGAGCTCCGCCACCCGACGACGCACGGCGTCCCCGCCGCGCCGTACCGCGCCAACTCGTCGACCGCGATCCCGCTCGACGAAGAGTCCGGCTTGCCGAAGTCGTTTGCGCACGCCGCCAACGGGAACGGGAACGGGAACGGGAACGGGCATGCGGACGGGTACGGAGGGTGGGAGGAGGACGATGACCTGAGCGATGAGGAGGACCTGCGCGACGAGGCGCGCGTGTTCGGGGGCGGCGGCGGGCGCGACAGCTTTGACGTCCCGCTGCGAGGCGACATGGGCGAGTCGGGCGGGTCGGGCGCAGGCCGACGGACGAGTCGGATTTGAGCGCGGCGGCTCAGGTCGGGAGATGGGAACTCGAGCGAGGTAGACGGCGGTTTTATGGCTCTCTCTTGGTGATACCCCCCTCCGCGCTTTGCTCGCACACTACATCTTGTACACCCGTACACTCGCCTGCAACGAACAGGCTTAATCTCGCATCGCACGATCTTGCGTCAAAGTAAAACGACGATTGACGAAGGTGGGCGGACGAGGGGGTCGAGCGATTTGTCTCAGCGACGGACCGAGCGTGCTGCTTCTTCCTCCACGCAGTTCGATCGCTCTCGAGCCCCGCAGTCGGCCACTTCGGCGGAGTGAAGGCAGCGCGAGCGCTTGCGCGCCGGCCCCGTCCATCTCGCGCTTTGCGAGGGAAGCGGCGGGTTGCTCGCTGATCGACGGCGGGATCGTGCTAGCATGCTGGACGGGCTGCGCAGAAGTAACTGCCGTGCGCTACCGTTGCGAACTGGAGAGGGGGACAGACGAGCCTGGCCTTATCTCGCGACCCCCCCCCCCTTCCCACTTCCCTCATCAGGCTCAAAGGCTCGCGAGACAGTCAGGAATGCTTGGCATTTGATCGGATGCGAGCCCTGCAGGACGAGCGCTCCGCCAGCAGGCGTTGCTGGGCGAGGAGACGGCGGCGCTATCGGGTACGTCGACTGGATGCGGCTCACTCCCTGTAACGCGCTGCTTGTCGGAATGAGCGCAGGACGGAGCGAAGGCAAGGTTGAGGGGGATGAGCCACGCGAGCAGGTCCACGATGCGAGAACCGGGGTGAATGGGCTCTAAGCGGGAGACCCGGTCCCCCGTTTCGCTCGGCGCTTCGCCTTGCCTTGCCTCTCCCTCTTGGATTCGATTGTCACGGTATCTTGCTCTTATCCCCCTTCCCTCTCCTTCTCTGCTGCTTGTCTCCCGTTTGTCGTCCTCTCGACACTCGAGCAACTCGTACGCCTCCCCCCGCTTCTCGACCCGCTACAGCGGGACGCGCGGTTAACTGGCCTCCAACCCAGATAAGAGCAACGATGGTCAATGCGAGCTTCACGCCCGAGGGCAATGTCCTCACCTATGTTGCAGGGGAGACAGGCGAGATGGAGCCCTTCGTCTGTACGCCCTCCCTCTCCCTATCCAAAGCCGCTGAAGGAGACCGCTGACCTCCTATGGACGGCAGTCAACAACGGCGACATGGCCTTCATCCTCGTCGCGTTTGTGCTCGTCTTCTCGATGGCCCCCGGCGTCGGGTTCCTCTACTCGGGTCTACTGAGGCGCAAGAACGCGCTCAGCATGCTCTTCCTGTCCCTGATGGTGTTCTCCGTCATCACCGTCGAGTGGTTCCTCTGGTGCGTCTTCCGCTTCCGCCTGCAAAGCCACTCTCAGCGGCTAAGCCTTCTCGCTTTCATACCACAGGGGCTACTCGCTCGCCTTCGCCGAGGGCAGTTCGTTCATTGGTGACCTCAGCAGTACGTCCACTCCTTCTCCATTCCATGACTCGCAACCGACGGAGACGTTACGCAGATGGCGGCCTCGTCAACGTCGACATCCAGCCGTCCGGAAGTCTGCCTACCCTCCTTTTTGCCCTGTACCAGGGCGCCTTCGCCGGCGTCACCGCTGTCATTGCCGTTGGTGGCGCGGCTGAGCGTGCTCGCATCGTCCCGCTCCTTGTCTTCATCTTCTGTACGTTGCCGCGCTGTCCTCTTTCACCTCCCGCTCGAAACGGCTGACGCTCTGGCTCTTTCCGTCCCTTCTCTGCTTTCTTCGCTTGTAGGCTGGTCCACCATCGTCTACAACTCGATCGCGCACTGGGTCTGGGCGTCGTCCGGCTGGCGTACGTGCTCCTTTCCCGCTTCAAGCTTCAAGCGTGGCGCGCCCGCGTCATGCAAGGAGCGCTCGCTCACATCGCCTTGCAGTCTTCAATCTCGGCGACCTCGACTTCGCGGGTGGTGGACCAGTCCACATCTCTAGCGGTACAGCTGGATTTGCGCTCTCCTTTTTCCTTGGCCGTCGCCGCGGTTACGGGACGTCGAAGCTTGCGTTCCGCCCGCACTCCGTCTCCCACGTTGTGATCGGCACGTACGCCCTTGTCCCGTCCTCCCCGCTTCTGCCAGCCGTGCCCCTTGGCCGTTCCTTCCGTTTCACCAGCTGACACTTCTGTGGTTGGACTTGTAGCCTCTTCCTCTGGTTCGGATGGTGCGTCGGAGAGGAAGGAAGGCTGGACCTTCTCAAATAGCTCATCCTCCCCCCTCGCAGGTTCGGCTTTAACGGCGGTTCCGCGCTCGGTATGAACCTCCGCACCATCCAGGCGTGCGTCGTCACCAACGTCGCTGCCGCCACGGGCGGAATTACATGGACCATGCTGGACTAGTCCGTCGCTCCTTCTCCCTCCCGCTCGTATCGCAGCTCACCCTCATAACCTGAGCAGCATTTACACCCGCAAGTTCTCCGCCATTTCGCTGTGCTCTGGCATCCTGGCCGGCCTTATCGGCATCACTCCCGGCGCGGGCTACGTTGGCACGCCCGCAGCAATGTGCATTGGCTTCGTCACCGCCATTGCCTCCAACTACGCTACGGGCATCAAGGTGCTCCTCAAGATTGACGATGCGGTTGACACGTACGCGCTGCACGGCGTCGGCGGCTTTGTGTACGTCGTTGTGCGCGCCCTTGGCTCAGCCGTAAGAGCGATGCTGACTCTCTTCTTCACTGTATTACAGCGGCGCCATCCTCACTGCGCTCTTTGCCGACGAGCGTGTCACCAGCTTTGACGGCGTGGCTGAGGGTGCGGGGTGGATCAACCACAATGTGTGTCGAACCTCCCGCTCGTCTCCCCCTCTCTCCGGACGATGTTGACCATGCGCTGCTTTTCTCCAACTATCCAGTACATTGCACTTGGCTACAACCTCGCCGGTGCCGTGACCATCATGGCCTGTGCGTCGGTGTCGTCCCGCCATTAGCTCGACGGTCTTGCTCACCTCGTGTCCGGTTGCAGACACCTTCGTCATGACCCTCATCCTCTGCTACCTGATCAATTTCATTCCGGGCCTCAAGCTGCGTGCTACGGAGGATGCCGAGGTCATGGGCATGGACGAGGCGGAGTGCGGCGAGGTTCGTCTCCTTCCCCTCGTTATCTTGCCTTTCCGCGCCCGCATCTTGCGACTGGACCACCAATCGCGCACGATCTGCGGTGCGCATCTCAAGGGTGCCGAGGGATTGCCGGCCCTGCGGGAATCAAGCGCATCTGGTCGCCTGCGCCCAGCGCCGTCGCAATCTTTGCACGGCACGACCCGCGACGCTGGGCACGCGTGCGCATCTCGCGCTTGACAAGCTTTCTCGCTTGTCGCGCGCGAAACCACGCGCCGCGATTGTGCGGAGGCAACATTGCCCGGATGGGAAGATGCAGGGTTCCGGTCGATAGCCCGATCCTGTTCGCTGCAGCTGCTGACCCGCCGTTCTCGCCGTGCAGTTCGCGTATGACTACCTCGCAGTGCGCAAGGAGGTCGAGGACTCAGGCCTCAACACGGCCGCGCCGTCGCTCCACTCTCAGGACTCGCCCGCGCACGAGAAGGTGCCGGCCGCATCGGCGCAGACGAGCGCGACGGCCGCCTGAGCGTGCCTGTATCTCCCACGAGCGGCAGGCGGCGGCGGCGGCAGCGGGCGGGTTGGCCGGCTGACTACCGGGCGAGGTTGCAGGAATCGACCAGCTCAAGGGGGTCGAGCGACAGGAGGTGGGGTTCGTCAAGTAGTTGGGACAGGGCATCTACTGCAGTCTAATCGTGCGTTCTCTTCTTCCGCGCTAGCAGCGCTGCGTAGCGCAAGATCCGTTGTCAAAGCCGCTATCGGTGCGAAACCTCGCTGCTGAGGGTTTCGCCGGTCGGTCGACTCTGAATCCTGGGCGGCCTGGGGGTGAATCAACGGTTTGCGCCCGGCCGGAAGGGACGGGCGCGACTCGCGCTGAAAGAGGTCGACCGATTTCCCAGTCCCGCAGTCCCTCCGTCTCTCTCCTCTCTCCTCTCTCCTCCTCACTCTCCTGTGCTTGCTCCTCCTCTCGCTGCTACTTTGCTTCTCTCTCAAACTCTACACACACAGCAACACACCCGTTCGAGGTGCGCTCGCTGTTCTCTCGCACACTGGGCGCCAATCGCCCGCCCTTATCTCGACTCGCAACTTACCCTCCCGCGTCCCGCAGGACCGCCTGAGCCTCCGCCTATCATGCCCAACGTCTCGTACACGGACGATGGCTCGCTCGTCGCCAACTTCGACCCCTCAGCGGGCGCAGACGGCGTCGCAGTCTGTCCGTCCCTTTCCCCGCGCATCCCGCCCACATCAGCGCTGACTTTTCCCGCCTGCAGACAACCCCGGCGACATGGCGTGGATCATGGTGGCGAGCACCCTCGTCATGATCATGGCCCCCGGCGTCGGTTTCCTCTACTCGGGTCTGTTGCGGCGAAAGAACGCGCTCTCGATGCTCTTCCTTTCGCTCGCCGTCTACTCCGTGTGCGCCATCGAGTGGTTCTTCTGGTGCGTACTTTGTGTTTTTGAAAACTCTGAAGACGCAGGAGCTCTGGGCATTCGCGCGATCGTCGCTCTTCATTCGCACCTGGCTGACCCCCTCACTCGCGACGACACAGGGGCTACTCGCTCGTCTTCAGCGAGACGGGCTCGTCCTTCATCGGCGACCTGAAGTACTTTGGCCTCAAGGGCGTTCTTGACGCGCCCTCCGTTGGCTCGACCAAGATCCCCGCTCTCCTCTTCTGCTTCTACCAGGGCAGTGCGTCGCTTCCGCCGCTACCCTCCACTTGAGCGCAGACTGACCCGTACCCTGGCAGTGTTCGCGACGCTCACGCCCGTGATCGCTGTCGCCGGTGTTGCCGAGCGCGCCCGCCTCCTCCCTATCCTCGTCGTCTCGTTCCTTTGGGCGACCATTGTGTACAACCCCGTCGCGTCGTGGACCTGGAATTCGACCGGCTGGGGATTCCAGCACGGTGACCTCGACTTCGCTGGCGGTGGACCCGTCCACATCACCTCCGGCACGGCGTCGCTCATCTGGTCGCTCTACCTCGGTCGCCGCCGCGGCTATGGCACGTCGAAGCTCGCGTACCGCCCTCACTCGGTCTCGCACGTCATCCTCGGTACAACGCTCATCTGGTTTGGCTGGTGCGTCTTACTCTTTGGTGCTCTCTTTCCTTCCTTCCCTCCCAGTCCTACTCTTTCCCATCGTTGCTTTCGGCACTACCGGCCGCTTTCTTGCCATTGCCACTGCCACTGCTTCCTACCGCTTGGCAGCCCCGGGCGCTGCGAGCCGGTGTTTACCCTTCTTGTCGCGCTCGCAGGTTCGGCTTCAACGGCGGCTCCGAGGCGGCAATGAACCTCCGCTCCGTCCAGGCTGGCATCGTCACCAATGTTGCGGCCGCGATGGGCGGCCTGACCTGGATGGTCATGGACTAGTGTGTTCCTTCTCTACTAGAACGTCCATGTTCCGATCTCTGACCATCCTCCTGCGCGCAGCATTTACACCCGCAAGTGGTCGGCAGTCTCGCTTTGCTCTGGCATTCTCGCTGGCCTTGTCGGCATCACCCCCGCCGCCGGTTTCGTTGGCACGCCCTCGTCGCTCGCGATCGGCTTCGTCACCGCGGTTCTCGCCAACTTTGCTACGGGCATCAAGGTCCTTCTCAAGATCGACGACGCGGTCGATGGCTTCGCAATCCACGGCATTGGCGGCTTTGTGTACGTCCTCTTCCATTGCGCCGAGCAGTCTGGCCCGCAGATGCGCGATGCATGGCAAAACCCCGAGGAGCAACGATGCTGACCTCTTGCTTCTCCGCCCCCTACAGCGGCGCATTCCTCACTGGCCTCTTCGCCGACACCCGCGTGACCGGCTTCGACGGCTACACCGAGGGCGGCGGGTGGTTCAACCACAACTACGAGCAGCTTGGTGCGTCTTCGCCATCCCGCCTTTCTCCCTTTCTCGTTCTCCCGTCCGTTCTTTCCGGCTGACCTTTCTTCCCCGGTTTGCAGGTTGGCAGCTCGCCTCCGCTGTTGCCGCGATGGCCTGGGCGGCGGTCGTCACCTTCATCCTGCTCGTCATCGTCGACCACATCCCGGGCCTCAAGCTCCGCGCTTCCGAGGAGGGCGAGATCCTCGGCATCGACGAGTACGACATGGGCGAGGTCGGCTACGACTTTGTCTCGCTCCGCCGCGAGCTTGACGAGGGCCACGTCGAGGCGCACGCGGGCCTCTCGCGCACGCCGTCGCACCTCTCGAACGAGAAGAACGGCCACCACGTTCCCTCGTCGGACGTGACGGAGACGTCTGCGCGCGAGGGCGCGGTCGCGCACGCTGCGCACGCGTAGTTGCCCTCCTCCGAAGGACGGACACTCTACCCTCTTCGCGTTTCTCCTCCTCCTCTTCCGCTTCTTGTGTCTAGCCCCTCTTCACCTACACCCCCCGTGCTTCCCCCTCACTCGTCTCTACTCGGTCGTTGTGCTTCGTTTAGGGTCTTTAATTCAGCGGTGTTGCCCGCCGAACGCTTGCAATCCGCTACGTGTTGCTTCCATATCGGGCTGTCCGCGTGAGGCGAAAGCCATAGGAATGGCCCGTACATCGCGAGCGAGAGAGGCGCGAAGAGCACGGACATGTTCGTCACGGGAGGAGGCAGACGACTTCTCTCTGGGCCAACGCGCCAACGGAAGATACTGCACAGTCTGACGAACAACACGTCTACGAGAATGCACGTCTACTGCACGACGCCCGCTGTTGTAGGCGGCACCGGCATCACCTTGATAGGCGTGAACGCGGCAGGCGCAGGCGCGTCGACCGGCGCCGCGCCGGCAAAGCTCCCGAGGACGGGCGCCCAGTCCGCTGCGGACGTGGGCAGGATGCCCATCGAGTTGCACTTCCAGAGACCGACGGCCTGTGCATGTGCATGACGGGAGGTCAGTATGAGCAGGGGAGGGTGGGGAGAGGGAGGAAGCAGGAACGCACGAGGAGCGCGAATTGGCAGAGGACGTAGACGATCTTCTGCTCCAGGAAGGACTGCGACGGAGCTTCGGAGGCGGGCGTCTTGGCCTTGGAGGCGGCTTCGAAGGGCGCAAAGGCTGGCCGGGGAGAGGGCGTGAGCGGCGAGTCTAGGCGAGGGAAGAGCGAAGGGAGCGCACCCTTGTCGACGCCCATCATGCCGCTTACGGCCTGTTTGAGGAGAAACCAGACGCTCATGATGCTAAAGATCTGGATGCCACCGCCTGACATGTACATCATGAAGGCTGCGCAGTGAGGAGACGGTGAGGCAGGAGGAGTAGGTCAGCCGTCGTCTCGGAGATCCCAATGGAAGAGGCGAGAGTGCACCCTGCATGGGTACGGCCTTCGCGGGCGCAAGTGCAAGCTCCCATGCCTTCTGCTGGCGCAGTGCGGCGAGGTCGACGTCCTTTGGCTTGATGAAGGCGTTCGCGCTCTTGGCCTTCTCCTGCGATGCGGCCAGTGCGTCAGTGTGATACCAGAAAGGCAGAAAAAGGGCTTAGTACGCACCTTTACGCTGAGCTGCGGGACATAGCCAGGAGGATTGCGGACCTTGGGTCGCGCCGACCTGCGCGCGATCAAAGCCACCTCGTCAGCCGGGACGAGCAGGGCACACGTGCAGAGGAGCAGCGCACTCTTGCAGCGAATAATCGAGAGTCCAGCGACTCGTGCTTGCGAGCGATGACATGGCGAGGGGCGACCGGCGACGAGGCGGTGTTGCCGCTGTTGTCCACCGATTTGCTTCGCGCGCTGGACTCTGCTGGTGCTCTGATCGCGCGAGACGGACAGAGAGGCTTGGACTGCTGGCTAAGACTACGACCGCGTTAAGCCGTCGCTCTCTTCTTGCCGCGCCTCCTCCCCCACTTCGCGATGGTTCCCTCTGCGCGCAAACGCACCACCTCGCCTGTCGACGACCACGACCGCTTATCAAAACGCGCACGGCTCGAGAAGCTCCCCGACAACCCGCTCCGCTTTTACCGCGAGCCGAGCGGGACTGTCCAGATCAGCACTTGGAACGTCGCTGGGCTCGCTACGTGTAACGCAGAGAAATGGCAGGCGCGTCGTTATCACACGCCCCCGCGGGTCCGTGCGTGACCCCTGAGGCATCCGCAGTTCGGCTTCCGCAAGTATGTCGAAGCGGAGGACGCCCACATCCTCTGCATTACCGAAGTGCGCTTCTTGGTTGTCCCTCCCAGCGTACTCATCCCTAACCTATCACCTTGCTCATAGGTCAACGAGCGCGACCCCGAGAGGTTTTTCGAGAACGAGCCGAGCTTCCAGTTCCTCCGCGACCGCTATCCATACCGTTACTGGGCGTCGAGGACCGCTATCGTCTCAAAGTTCCGCCCCATCGCCCCGCCTTTCTATGGCTTTCCCGCAGGCGGAAGGTACGACCCGGAGGATGGTCGCGCGCGTGCGTCGCCTTCATGACTACGGCAGCATCACCCGCGCTGACTCTCGGCGAGCAGGGGCGATCACGCTCGAATTCGACGAGTGCTACCTCCTCTCGACATACGTTCCGAACAGCGGCGCTGAATTCAGGGCGAGTCTCCTGCCTTCGCCCTTCTCGCACTTCCCCTTCGCAGCGCTTTGTCCACCCTACTGACTCGCTTGATCAGGCTCTTGACCGCCGCAAGGATTGGATCGCCGACTTTGAGCCGTACATTCGCTCGCTCGACGCGAAGAAGCCCGTCATCTGGTGCGGTACGTTTGCCATGCCCCCGCTCTTCACGCTCGTATCTCCCCTGTTTGCCTCCACTCCTTCGCTTCTTTCTTTCTTCCTCGTCTTCAGCCAACCGACCTTCTCAATCTGCGCAGGCGATTTCAACGTGATTCGCACGATCACGCCCGACACGAAGGTGACGAACGACCTCCAGTGGCCGCTCAACTTTGGCAAGGTCGCCGGCACGCACCAGGTCGAGCGCGACGCGCACGAGCGCCTCGTCGGCGACCCTGGGTGGCTCACCAACCCCAAGCGGCGCGCTCCGCGGTTCGTCGACATCTGGAGGCTGATCCACGGGGACGAGTGGCGGCAGTACACGTGCGCTTCGCTCTTCGCTCATTAGCTCAGCCCGCGGTGACGACGACGATGACCGCGGTGCAGGCACTCGAGCAAGAAGCTCGGCGGTTGGCGCAGTGCGTTCTCTCCCGGTCCTCGCTCCCCCGAACTTCACCTTCATTGACACTGGTGCGGCCGCCCAGTTGATGGCTTCATCGCATCGGAGCGTTTCCTGCACCACATCCGCCGCTGCGAGATCCGGCAGGACGTCAAGCGCAAATTCTGGCCGCCGAAGGACAGCGTGGGGATTGGCGCGCTGAGCGATCACTGGCCCGTGTGGCTCAGCCTCGAGATGGAGTCGCTGTAGAGCGCGCACACGTATGGCAGGGACTTGAGGAAGTGCGCTTCTGGTAGAGGACTGTTATGCATTGCCGTGCCTGCACGCTCCCTTGCGATCTAGTACCGGAACGTCCCCGCCGCACCGCAGTCCACCACAACCGACTTGCCGCCGAGCGCCTTGTACAGCTTGAGCTTGGTGACCTGCACGTCCTGCACGAGGTTCTTGACGAGGACCGAGGCAGGGCAAGCTTTCTGCGTCCAGACCGTCTGCAACAGGGTGGGGCGTGTCAGCCGAACCGGTTGTGAGCGGATGACCCAGGCGATCGGAGAGCATGGCAAGCGCGGATACAGAGCAAGAGGCAGGGGAAGCGAAGAGCTCACTTTCTGCGCACACGCCGTCGCCTGCGCGAACGCCGTGCTCGTCGTAGTCGTCACCGGGGTCTCGAGCGTGCGTGTGCTCGTCACCGTGCTCGTGACCGTCTCGGCCTGCGCCGTCTCCCACTCCGTCTCCAGAGGCTCGTCCGCAACAACGACGCGCGTCGTCTCCACGGTGACGAGCGGGGTCGGTGCCGCCGAGACGAGCGTACTCGTCGAGGTCGTGGTCGGCGTCGGGGCGGTGACGGTTGAGAGGTTCTCGACGTAGATGAACGACGAGATGGGGACCTGGGGGCGCGGCTCGTAATACGTCTCGTAGGCGGTTTGGGTGAGCGTCGTCGCGCCCGACAGGACGGTCTCCGTAATAGTGTCGTCACCCGACGCGGTAACAGTGTCGTCACCCGACGCGGTCTCCTGGCGGCGCTGGAGACTCAGGAGTCGGACGTATTCCGACGGGCAGCAGTCGGCGGGGAAGACCTGCACGCGCGCAAAGGAGTCAGTGTTGCGAAGAGCTTGTCGAGGATCAGGATGCATAGAACACACCAGGCGGTAGTCGAGGCAATCGGCAGAGCCTGTAGAGAGGCGAAGTTAGCGAAAAGGCTGAGCGAGCGGGTAGCAGCTGAGCGAGGCGCGCACCCGTGCTGGCGCTCGCCATGGCAGTCATAGTCGAGGTAGCCGGCTCCTCCGTCACCCAGGTCGTTTCGTATGCCGTGGAGGCGACGGGCTTGAACGTCGAGGTGAGCGTGCGAGTCGGCGGGGTCGAGGTGGACACCTGCTCGAGAGCGGCAGCCGCACGTTAACAAGCTTCGAAAGGCTGACAAACTAGGTCGAGCGAACTGTGGGAACGCACCGTCTCGCTGTAGATTGTAGATGTTGCGGGCGTGCTGATCGACGTCTCAAGCGCAAGGACAGTCGATGCCGGTCTGGGACGGCGGCATGCAAGTCAGTACCCTCCGCCTCGAATGAGGTGAGGGAAAACGCACGGAGTGTTGACGACGACGCGGTTGATGGTCGTCGTCGCGAACTCCTGCTGGGCCCAGTCAGGGTCCTCGTAGTAGTCAGGGCCTTCATCTATCCAGACCTCCTGCGTCTCGACAGCGATGACCGTCGTTGAAGGAACGTAGGTGGTGACTACTGCAGGAGCGGCGACAGCGAAGTACGCCTGCGAGAAGGCGCCGAGAGCGAGGAGAGCGAGAGCCGGGCGGGCCATGCTGAGCGAGCCGAGTGGAGTGGAGTAGAAGAGAACAAGAGAAGCGAGAGCAGAGCGGTGGAGGAAGCACGGTGCTTCTGCCGCCTCTTCGGAGAAGCGAGCGCAAGGTTCTCCTTGCTCAATTCCGCGCAGAAGCCAAGGAGGCGATCGAAGTGAATGCACGGAGGAAACGCCGGGCTGGGCGGTGGCGCCTCGACTCGGCAGCGCAAGGCACGCGCCGCACAGGGCTCGCCTGGCGGTCTAGCATCGTTGCGAGCGGGCGGGACCGATGTCGACGGACTCGGAGGAGGGGTGTTTGAGCGCGAAGTTCGTCGAGCGCGCAGGGCTGGCGCGAGAAGTATGACCGCACAGTACAGCAGAGCCCTCCTTCCGACCCGTCCGCGCGAGCGGCGCGTGCTTCGGAACTCCGGACAGCATCAAGGGGCTTCAAGTTGTGAGATGATCCTAGGCGAACGATCGCGGCGAGAGCGTGGCAAAAGGGGCGCGAGCGTACGCGTGATGTACACGCGCAGCCATCCGCTGGCGAGGCGAAGGCGACAACGCGCGACGGGGACGGCAACCCATGTCAAGTGCGACTCAGGCGCGACTCGGAGGACGGGAAGAAATCGTTCGCTGTCTCTCAGCGAACCTGTGGTAATGGATGGATGCAAGAGAGTACCGTATGCGAACAGACACAAACTGAACAGCCCTTCACACGACGCCCGCGCCAACCAAGCAGACCTTCTCCCCACCCTCCTTCAAGCTCCTGCCCGCCGTAGAGCTCACATGAACTTGGCGTTCTGGTTCATCCAGCCCATGTACGTGTTCGGCTGCAGATGGAGCTGAGGGTGAGCGCCAGCTGGAGAGATAGAAAGAGGACGTGCAGGCGCACCTGGTATTCGTATTTGCGGCCTGAACGGCGGCCCGATGTTGGCGGCACCTCGTAGCGCGGCAACTCGGGGTGTGCGATGTCCTGCGGAGAACGGGGACTGTCAGCAAAAGCGGGTGATCAAACGCAGGACGAAGACGAGGACGAACATGCTGCCGCTTCTGAACACCGGCCGCGATAAACGGACGCCACTTCATCAGCGCCGTCTTGAGCGCGTGCTCGCGGGTACCCTTGCTGTTGAGCCAGCTGAGGAGCGTGTCGATCTGCGGGCGCAGGCGCGAGCGCGTTGGCACGGCAAGAAGGCGGAGAGAGGAAGATCGCGCGACGCACCTCCTCTGAGTCCTCGTAGAGCGCCCACTCGTTCACGCCGAGCAAGCCAGCCGCATCGGGGACAACCTCCTCACGCACGCGCCTGCCAAGCATAGTCTTGGCGCCCTCGTCGCCCTTGCCCTTCGGGTCGCAGAGGACCTCCCAATCCTCGTCGCTCGGGCCCTGGACGAAGAGGCGCCCCGTCCCGTAGACGACGTTGCTTCCGTCGTCTTCAAGGACCTGCCCACCGTCCGAGACGAGCTCCATCCCCCCCACACCGTCGAACCACCAGTAGCGGCAGTGGAAGCGGTCCTTGCCGAGCGGGCGGATGCGCGCCACGTTCTGGTACCGGCGGAACTCGCGCTCGTACGCGTCATCGCGCCGTGCGTTCTCGCGCAGGCGCTCCTCGGCCGTCAGTGGGGCGGCAGGTTTCGCGCGCCCGCTTGCGACGCTGCCGCCGAGGCTCGAGCGCGCGCTCTTCCCGCCATGCTTCTCGAGGCGCTTCTCCTCCAGCGCGGCCTGACGCCGCGACGCGAATGAGAGCGACCCCGCCTCGGACGGCGCAACGGACGACTCGCCGTCCGACACGAGCTGGTCCTCGTCCTCGTCGTCGCCCTCGCCGCCGACGGGCTTGCCCGGCTTGACGGACGGCGCACGCGACGAGGGCGCATCCGCCTCGGACGGCGGATGCGACTCGACCTCGAGCGCGTGGCCGTTTGTCCCGCCGTTCGCGGCCTTCGCGGTGGCAGCAGCGGCCTCGCCGTTCATCGCAGCCGCGTCCGCCTTGCCCGCCGCCTTAGCATCCTCGATCGTCTTCTGCTCGACACTGCGGACAGGTGGAGAGTTAGCATGCGCCTAGAAATGGGACAGGACGCAAGAGGGAACGCACAGGGCCTTCCTCTCCTTGTTCACATCCGCCTTGAGCTTCCTCAGCTCGGTCAACTTGCCCTCACACTCGTCGACATACCCACGGACAGCCTTGGAGCCCATGACGAGCGTGCACAGGTACGCGATGATGTCGAGCTTGTCCTCGAGCGGCAGCGTGAGGTACTGCTGCTCGGGGTCGTTCTCGGCGGGCTCGGAGCTCGCACGCCGCGAAGAGCGGCCGTCCGTCTCCGTCTGCGCGGCGTGTGACACCGTCGGCACAGCTGCGGGAAGGTCGCCCTTCTCGCCCTCCGCCTTGGGCTTGACGTCCTCGTCCATCGCGGGATCGAACGCGTAGTCCGGCTTGGGGAGGTTCGGGTGCCCAGCAAAGAGGTGGCGCATGATGCGCACAAAGTTGTCGAGGTAGATCGGCCCGCCACGCTGGCACACGGCGCCGATGAGGTGGCGCTCCCACCCCTCGCGGCCCTCCGAGTATTTGAGCTTGGCCTGCCGGTCCCATCGCTTGGCGTAGGAGATCCCAATTCGCACGAGCTTGTTCAGCTCCGACTCTTCGTACGGGATCTCGTCGAGCGTGTCGCCGTCCGCGCCGCCGGCGCCCGCAGCAGCGAGCTGGTCGTCGCCTTCGGCGGTGGGCGTCTCGGCAGGCGTGCCCTCGCCGCCTTCTTCCGGGACGGGCGTCGCCGCCGCCTCGGCCTTGGCGCCTGCAGCACCGTGCGAGGGCACGGCGGTCGTCGAGCCGAGCACGCGCGAGTTGTCCGTCCCGATGATGTTGGTGAGCGAGGCGTGGATCTCGATCAGGAGGACGCAACGCGGCGAAGTCGTCGCGTGCGTCAGCGCGCCGGCGTAGTCGTCGAGCGTGAAGGGCGAGAGATTGAGAGACTTGCTGCAAGCGCGAGCGTGAGGCAATGAGTCCCACAGTCGACTTGAGCGGAAGAGGGGAGCACGACACACCAGAACACGTTGAGCATGTTCCACGTTTCGATGAAGCGGTCAAAATTCTCCGGCGGAACGGGCAGCGCGCGACGTGGCTGCGGCTTCGGCGGGAGGGTCGGCAGCTCCGCGTTGACACGGCGAAGGACCCGGCCGTCGTGGATCGACATCGGGTCGAGCTCGAGGTCCTCGATCGGGTACTTGATCGCCTTTTTGACCTCGGCCGGCGGGCGCGGCGTCGAGGCAGCGGCGGCAGCAGCCGGCGTCGACTCGGCTGCAGTGGGAGGTCTCGTCAGTGCCGTTTCTGACGACGTAAGAGGCACGACACGTACCCGTCTTGCGCTTCTTCGGCGCAGGCGTCGACTCGCCCTCCGCAGTCGGCTTCCTCCGCTTTGCAAGCTTGGCCTCGCGGGCCTGGCGGTTGCGCTCCTCGACCGAGTCGCTCTGCTGCAGCGGGATGTTGAACGCGCGCGCGATAGACGGCTTGACGATCCAGGGCGCGCCGATGGACGCATCGCGCATGAGGCATTCGCGGAGGTAGCGCTTGAGAATCGACTTGGAGAAGGCGAGGCGGTCGCGGCTGTGAACCGAGACTCGTTAGTATCGCTCCCGTAAGTGAAGAGGGAGTTCGTGGACTCACGAGAGCGCCTTGGCCCTGACCTCCATCGAGCTGCCCTCGAACTTGTGCTCTTCGTCCATGAGCTGCAGCGTGTAGAGGTAATCGTCGGGGTCGTCCGTCGAGCGCGCCTTCTTCGCGTCGACGTTCAGGTCGACACCGATCTTGTGCGCAAACGCCTCGTAATCGGGCTCGGGGGCAGACGAGGTTGACGCCGCAGAGGAGGCGGTCGCGCGGATGCTTGGAGGCGGGAACACCTTGGAGATGCGCGCAAAATACCTACGCGTGAGCGAGTGGTCAGTCTCGACTGCTCGCGCTACGAAAGAGACGAGCTGGGACGCACTTGTCGCCGCTGAGGTCGACAAAGACCTTCTCGCCGGGGAAGTAGCGCTCCTTGTAGCGCTCAAAGACGAGGTCGACGAGCGAGTCGAGGCGGCCCATGACCTCTGCGGGATGGGTCAGTTCAATGTGAAGGAGCATGAGCGAAGGAGGGGACACGCACGGAACTGGACGCTGGCGAGGACCCTGCCCTTGAGCGGGTCGGGGAAGCGTTCGCGAACGATGCGCGACTCTGTTTTCTCACTCTGAAGGGCAGTGAAGTAGTCGAGGGCGCTCTTGCCCGAGTACTCGCACTGGAACTGGCGGGTGAGGAGGAACGAGAGGCGGGCGGCATAGGCTCTGCACGCGGGATGTCAACGACGAGGTGGGGGAGGGGAGGGGAGCACAGGCATCAGTGGAGTCGCGAAGAAGAGACGGGCAAGGGCCGGGGACGCACTCGTAGTCGAGGAAGATCTCGCCCGTGGCCTTGAGATAGAAGACGGGGGCGTCCTGCGCGATGCCGTCGAGGTTGGGCAGAGGCAGGAGCTGGACAGGGCGACGGCGGAGGAGCGGCATCACTCTAGGCTGTGCGATCGCGGGTGAGGCGACACGAGCCGAGGCGAGAGGAGAAGCCGGCGAGGCGAGGCGGGGCAGGCGTCAGAAGCGAGTTGCCGGGTGCGAAGGTCAAGAGGCGGTGCTCTGCGGGTGTGCAGCGGGTGTGGGTGCGGGGTGCGAGGGTCCGGAGGGTCGGGGACAGGCGCGAGATGGGCACTGGCGGGGTGCTGCGAGCTGACGCGGCGGCGGGACGCGAGCGAGGGCCGTGGTTGGTGGGAGCGAGCGGGGTCGCCCTCGAGGAGGAGCAGGCGCTCGCCTGGCGGACGAGGTTCCGCTGGGAGGAGCGCGGTGGTGCCTGTGGGCGGGGCGAGTGCTGCGCTGCTGCTCGCTGGACAGCTGCGAGGGCGCCAGGGGCGGGAACGGCAGGCGCGAGTGGGAGCAGCGGCCTCGCTCCCCGCCGTCTCGAGGCGCACGCCGTCTCTCGTCCCCCGCCCCGCCCCGCCGCGCCGCGTCTTCTCCCCCGAAAACCTGCCACGCGCCCTCCCCTCCGTTCTTCCCGCTCTTGCCTGCGCTCGACTCGTCTCGCTCGCTGCCCTCTGCCTCAATCGACGCTGGCACTCCCCCTGTGCTCCCTCGCCCGCTCCTCCTCCTCGTCCCCTCGTCGAAGGCGCATACACTCAAGCTCGGTCGTCCCGCTCGCGCATTTCGCTTCTTTCGCTTCTTCTAGCTTCTGCTTTCCGCTTCATCGCTCTGCATCCGCCCAGGCGTGTCTCGGTAGCCACCTCAGCCTGCTCAGCAGCAGCAGCAGGGCCCGCCTGCACCGCACCGCCTTGCGTCGCGTTCGCATGTCCCGCTCCTCGCCCTCACCAGCATGTATCTACCTCGTCGCGCTCGCCTTCCGTCTTCTGAACGCCCTCCTCTCGCGCGCCTTCTTTCAGCCTGACGAGTATTGGCAAACCCTCGAGCCGGCGCACCGTTGGGTGTGGGGCTTCGGATGTGAGACGTGGGAATGGCGTGTGCAGCCTGCGGAAGAGGGGCAGCGCGACTGGTGGACACTACTGGCTCAAGGAGGGCGCGGCGGGATCAGGAGCCCGCTTGCGGTGTTGCCGACGGCGGCGGTATACGCCCTCCTCAAGGCAATTGGATGGGAGAGCCCGTATATTCTGGTACGCCGCTCGTTTCTAGAAGCCCCCGCTTGAGCTGACGAAGCGGACGAGAAGGCCTTCGCACCGCGGCTGGTCCAGGCATGCATCGCCGCCTCGACAGACCTCGCCGTCTTTCGCCTGGCGATTCGAATCCTCGGAGCCTCGTATGCCAATGCAGCGGTGCGTCCCACTTATTGCGTCAGCGCAAATGCACTCTGCACTCGCGAGGCCCAGTGCACTTGAAGTTGACTCTTCTGTTTGCCGCGCCCGCACAGCTCTTCGCCTCGCTCACCTCGTTCTTCAATCTGCATACCTCGACCCGCACGCTGAGCAACTCGACCGAGACGGCGCTGACGGCATGTGCATTGATGTACTGGCCGTGGGAGTGGCTGGAAGGGCGTGGAAGGCAGGCAGGAGAGGTCGAAGAGCGGGATAAGGGACATGGTACGGAGCCAAGGTGTGCATTCTCTTTTCGTCTTTCTCCGTTGGGCAGGCTGAACCTTCTCACATAGGCTCGAAAAACGCTCTCTGCCCGTTGCGCTGGCCTTCGCAGCTCTTGCGACCCTCATCCGCCCCTCGAACGCCGTCATCTGGCTGTTCCTCGGGGTCCACCTCTTCCTGCGGTCCGGCACGGCGCAGCGCCTTTGCGCCCTACAAGCCGTACTTGTCATCGGGTGTGTGCAGTCTACCCGTTCCAACTTTATTAGACTCACCCAATCTTTGGAATCGCAGACTCGCCGCCGCAGTGTTCACTCTCACCCTCGACTCGACCTTCTACGGGACATCGACGTTCACGCCCCTCCGTTTCCTACACGTCAACGTTTTGCGCTCCATCTCACTCTTCTACGGCGCCAACGCGCCGCACTTTTACCTTTCGCAAGGCATCCCCCTGCTCCTCGCGACGCAACTCCCTTTCTTCCTCGACGGCCTCTCCCGCCTCTTCCACTCCGCGCTTTCCATCCGCTCCCCTGTCGCCCTCTGCAGTCTCACCGGCACATTGGCAGGCACGACTGCGCTGTACTCGCTCCTCGCGCACAAAGAGTGGCGGTTCCTGCACCCGCTCCTGCCCATCATGCACCTCTTCGTCGCTCTGTCCCTCGTCTCGCGCTTCGCCACCTCTCCCTCTCGCCGCTCCGCGCTCGCGGTTGCCCTGCGCATCCGCCCCATCCACGCCCTCCTCCTGCTCGCCTCTCTCCCCCCCGCCATCTACCTAACCGCCTTCCACGGCCTCGGCCAATCCCGCGTTCTCGCGCACTTGCACGCGACTATGCCGGCAAGCGTCGGGTTCCTGATGCCGTGTCACTCGACGGCGTGGCAGGCGGGGATGCATGCGCCCTGGCTGGAGAGCGACGAAGGGATGGGCGAGCGCGCGTGGTTCTTGACGTGCGAACCGCCGGTGCTGTGTGTCCCCTTCCCCCGTACCCGCTTTCATCCCCCGTACCCGCTTTCATCCCTCGCCCGCGCGCTCGCCTGTCGCGCCACGCGCTGGAGCACCGGAATACTGACGATCTCATTCCTCCTCCTTCGCGTACCGCACTCGCAGCGGCCAGGACCGCGCAACCTACCTCGACCAATCAGACCACTTCTACGCCTCGCCCTGCACGTACCTCCGCACGCGCTTCCCCGCCGCCGTCGACCCGGCGTTCCCTCCCTCGCCGGCGCTCTCGCGCTCCCAGACCCGAACTCAGACGCAAAGGGACGACGACCTCGGCTGGCGGCACGCGTGGCCCGACGCGTTCGTGCTCTTCTCGTCGCTCCTGGCCGTGCCGTGCCCAGCGGAGAGGCCGGGAGCGCTAAGCGCGGAGGGGGACGGGCAAGGGACGGTGGGCGCGCTGCTCGCGGCGCGGGGGTACGAGGAGGAGACGCGGCTGTGGAACACGCTGGGCGGGTGGCACGAGGATGGGAGGAGGAGGGGGGACGTGAGGGTGCTGAGATGGCGCGGAGAGGAGCGGGGCCGGGGGAGAGGCCGGGAGAAGGAGGTCGGCGAGGAGGGGAGGCGGGCGAGGGTGGAAAGACGGGAGTTGTAGAGACGGGTGCTCGAGGGACTGCTAGACAGTCTCTCCCGAGACGTGTCTGTGAAGTTGGAGCAGACGGGCGTGACGTTCGCGACGTGGATGAGCGCAAGCATGGGAGGGGGAGTTCCCCTCCTTCCCTCCTGGCCTGACCCGCGCGTGGCGAGGCCCTCGCTCAGAGTGCGGCGCCCGTCGTCGCCGAAATCTGCGGATGCTCCGGACGCGAGAAGCGCAGGATATGCAGGTGCTCCCTCCCCGCACGGCGCTTGAGCGTGATCTGCCACTCGCGGTGCGTCAGTTGCGCTTGCACGGTGTACGAAAGGGGATGGGACCGCACCTCGCCGTGCAGCCCGCATGCGCGCATGTGCTCGATGATCTGCAGCGGCTTGTTCTCCGGGACGGCAACGAGGTAGAACACGCCTCGCTCGGACAAGAGCGTCTGCTCGCTCTCGCTCAGCAGTGCACACGCGAACAGACGGGAGGGGAGACGCACATCGACCTGCTCCAACAGCCTGTTTGTGACCCTCATTCCGCGCTCTCCGCCCGCCCACGCCCGCTCAATCACGCCCGCCTCTTGCGCCGCGACCGCCTCCTCGTCCTCGGTCTCGACGTAGGGCGGGTTGAACACCAGCACATCAACTGCGCGCTTCAGACGGGGGAGAAGCGATGCGGCGAGATCCGTGAGCAGCGGGTTGAGCGGAACGGCGTTGCGCTGGCCGGTGAGGAGGGTGCAGCGAGCGGCGTGCGGATTGAGGTCGGTGCAAAGGTAGACTGCGGACGGAGCTTGCTCAGTTCAGGAGGTGCTCTGGAAGAAGGGCGAATGGGCGCACGAGCGGAGGACGCGCCGCAGATGGCGCCGAGGAAGGCAGAAACGCAGCCAGAGCCGGAGCTATGCGCCCAGCACAACAGGTCAGCCGGCCGGCGGTAGGAGGACGAGAGGCTCGGCGGAACACGTACCCGACTTCGAGACACATCTTGCTGCCCTTGAGCAGCTCAGCATCCTGCTCGAGCGCATCGAGGAGGATGAACGTGTCCTCTGCAAGCGCCTCATCTCGATCAGCTCCGCGCGCAAGTAAGATGGCGACGTACACGCACCTGCGGGCTCGTACACGCTCTCGAAATCCTCAGCAGAGAGATGCGAGGTCGACGGAGTGGGGATCATGGTGGGGAGCTGATGAAGATGCAGAAGCGCGACGAGGGCTGCCGGTGGCGGTCTAGCTGTCGTAATCTGCTGATATAGAGCTTTGTAGCACGTCTATCTCAACAGATCGTGCCCGGCAGCGGTAGCGTTGGAAGCCGGCGGAGGACAACCTCGCAGCTTTGACCTTGCGCTCGTTGTCGTCGTCCACCCTCCGCTACACGCACGAACGATGGTCTCTTTCAGCTGCGAGGTCTGCAACGACACGATCAAGAAGCCCAAGCTCGACCAGCACGCCGGCAGGTGCCGCGGCGCCTACTTCACCTGTGCGTCCGTTCCTCTCGCTTTCCGGCTGTCTCGAGGGCTCGAGGAGCTCGAGGGATGCGCATGACGATGGCGCACCCGATGGGCTCTCCTTACGCGGCGTTGCCTTGATACTTCCGGGCCTCCCCGAGCTGACCCTCCCCTCCCGCTCGCCCAGGCATCGACTGCAACACCACCTTCGAGGGCACGTCCTACCGAGCGCACACGTCCTGCGTGTCGGAGGAGCAGCGCTATCACAAGAGCGTGTACAAGGCGCCCAAGGGCAAGGGCAAGAAGGGCCAGCAGCAGCAGCAGAACCAGAACCAGAACGCTCCCCCCGCGGCGGCACCTGCACCCGCTCCCGCTGCGCCCGCACTCGCGCCGGCGTCGGCGGTGGAGGTGAAGACGGACGAGGGGAAGAAGCGTGCGCGGGAGGAGGAGGAGCCGGTTAGGACGAAGGAGCAGGCGCCGGAGCAGGCGCTGGCACGAGCTGCGGATGGCGCGGACGCGGACGGCGCAGGCGCGGGCGCCGACGAGCCGGCCAAGAAGAAGAAGAAGAGCAAGAAGGCTAAGGGCGTGGCGGTGGCGTCTGAGCCGGCGGGCGAGGTGGCGTCGCAGGCGAACGGCGCGAAGGAGGGCGACGCGTCCGCGCCGTCTGTCAAGGCATTTCTTGCGGAGACAGTAGCGCCCCTCCTCGCGGGCGGCGACGTCTCGCTCGCGGAGGTGCGCGAGAAGGTCGTCGAGCAGGCGAAGGGCAAGGGGCTTAAGGTCGAGGATGTCGAGTCGGCGTTGTGGGCAGGCCTGAAAGTCGGCGGGAAGAAGCAGAAGGTCCGTGCCGAGTTCGCGTAGGGACGTAAAGTTCCAGGTTAGACCCTTGCACGCAACCGCATAGCATTTCCGGCGTTTTATCCTGGCTATTCAGCGAGGGTGTCTTCCAGCGCGCTCCCCTTGCCGCTCTCGAGTCCATGTGGACGGCATGAGAAGTAGCAAATCGTGAGGACGGACGAGAGTCGTCAGGTCATCTAGGCTACGTGAAGGGGTGGAAGGGAAGCCGCAACCGCTCGCTAGGAGGGAGGGCGCTCAATCGCCGTCTAGGCGAGAGCTACAAACAAGGGGACGCGCTGCGTCGCGCCGCTCGTTTGGAGCGGCGGAGGCGGAAAGGCAAAGGTGGGTGGCGAGGAAGGAAGAAACGAGGAGGCCGAGAGAAGTGCGGAGGAGGGGTGGAGGAGGGGGAGATGAATGAGGATGGGAGAGGTAGAGAGGCGAGTCGTGCTCAACGTGCAGCTGAGGCGGCGAGGGGTGAACGCGTGGGACTGGTGGGAGGGGAGTAGGGCGTCACATCGGCTGCACCGTAGGGACCAGTGGGCGCGACGTCCTGATTGGCGTTAAGCGCGCGAGTGTGCCCGCGATCGGCCTTCTCCTGACCGCCGGTTCGCACGCGCCGCTGCTGCTGCGCCTCATTCTCCATCCTTCCCAGCTCCTTCTTCCCTACCGCACTGCACCCCTTTCTCGCGAGCATCCTCGCGCGCTCGACGTCCTCCGCCTTCCTCGCGGCCAGCACAGCCGCGAGGCTCGCCTCGACCCCGCCGGGGAGGACCCCATCGCTGAAGATGCTCTCATCGGCCGCGGCGTCCTTCTTCGCGCGACTGGGCGGGGCGGAGGGGATCGCCGGTGCGGCGAGAGGGGTCGGCTCGGCGAGTGCGGCGGAGAGAGAGGCGAACGGGGAGGCGCGCTTAGTAGCGATGGGCGGGGCGGGAGACGCGGCGTCGCCATCGTCGTTGTCCTCGACAATGTGAAGGCGGACGGGGGCGGCCGGCCGCGCAAACGGGCGTTGCGGGTTCGAGGGCGACCAGGCGGCGGGGAGGATGCCCGAGGTGGACGAGTAGAGTGGGACGGGAAGGGCCATGCCCGTGTGGACGGCGACGGCGAGGAGGCAGGCGAGATAGAGGGTTGGGCGAATCATCCTGGCTTGTTGTTCGCGGAGGTGATTGCTCGGAGGCGAGGTTCGAGGCGCGTGCGGGTGGGTGGAAGCGTAGGCAGAGTGAGAAGAAAGAAGCAGAGAAGCAGAGCCGCCACAGTTAAGCCGAAGTGGGTGCGGTACACGCTTACAGCCATCCTAGCGGTTCAGCAGCGTGAGCTGGTCGCGGTCAAGCCATCTAGCATGAGGAAGGGAGAGGGCGGTGCAGCGAGCTCTTTGGCGGTTCTAGGTACTCGTGCGGCGTTGTACACGAGCTCCGACATGGTGCCGGCTGTTCTAGCAGTGCAGGATGGCGCAGGCGGCGAGCTGTCGGGAGCGGACCTCGAGGAGATGGCGCGTACGGGTTGCGTCCCTCGGAACCCCTCACCACGTCGAGCGGGGCTGTACAGAAGCTGTCACCGTGCACCAAGACTACTAAAGCAGCGTATCATCCTCGCGCCTGCTCCCGCTCCGTGCTCCACCTTCCTCCTCGCCTCGTCACCTCGCACCTCTCGACGACAACCAACCCATCCACCGCGTCCGCGGATGGCCAACCACGATCTCCTTCCGCTCCATGTCTGTCCAGATTCGGCAGCAGGTCGCTACTGCATCTTACGCAGAGGAGGAGAGGAGGGGTGGGGGAGAAGGAGGAATACCCGACATGCGAGCGCTCGCCCTGGACCTACGAGGGCTAGCACACCACGGCCCGTGGGCCGAGCGTGGAGCGCCAGATCCAGCTCGAAGAGGAGCGGAGGTTGCCGAAGTGTTCGCACGGAAGAAGGCGCATGGAGAAGTCGGAGTGGTTGACTTGACGGGCGATTCGGAGGAGAGCGCCGACGAGGAGGTGTAATTTGAAGCTGGTCTTGCATGCACGTCTGCTGAGCCCGACTGGAAGCGAGGGAGAGGCGGACCGCGCGCGTGAAACGCAGATCAGGGCGATTGATATTGAACTCTCTCCGCAGCCGCATTGGGTGCCGAAGGGCGCGCCAACCATTGTCGTCGCTCTCTTGTGCTCTCTCACTCATGCCGGCCCCTGCCATGGAGCTTCGCACACCCGCAGACGGGTACCGCTCCGTCTCTCGCGGTGCACAAATCGACGAAGACGACGCCTCGACCTCGCGCGGTCGTCGCGGGATTTCCGGGTCGCTCGAGGCTGTGCGTGCAATACGCAACGGCAAGCCCACCGAGTGGGTGGCGCTCCGCTACCCTACGCGCGACGACTTCATGCGCCTATGGGACGCGATCAAGGATCCGACGAGCGCTCGTGCGCGCAAGCTTCCGCTTGCCCGCGTCGTCTCTGTCGTGCTCCACGTCGTCGGCGGACTCGTGCTCGTCGCGCTCACCGTCGGTGGTGTCGTCGGCTACGTCAAGTACCGCTCGCTGATCCACCCGCACCACGCGAAACATGCCTCCAAGGCTGACCTAAACAGCGGAAACGTCGTCAAACCGTTCTTCGGGCCGCTGAGTGCGGAGGGGCTCATCGACCAGCTCGACGTCGGCATTGCAATCTGGTTCCGCGAAGGCAACTCGACAATGCCGCGCGACGGCGAGCTCGAACGGATCAGGGGTACGAGCTACCACAGTGGCAGCCCGGCTGAGGCAGTCCCGCTGTATCAGCAGCGCTGGCAGCTGTACTGGGACGAGCTGGGCAACCGTGTCGATGGAGAGGACGGGTTCGTCCGGAACGAGACGAGGCAGAATGCGTGGGAGAAGGTCTGGACGGCCGAGGTTGCGACGAGCGGCCTAGCGCAGGAGACTAGGCGCGCGCTGGGCGTGACGCTCCCTGGACGGATTGTGTGCGTTTTTTCACTGGCTCCATCTGTGTTTCCGTGGCCAGGCTCACACTCCTCGATCCGCGCGACAACAGCCATTCCCTCGTCACCAACCCGCTCTCACGACTTGTCGCTACGTTTGACGTGTACCCGCACAACACGGATCTGCTCAAGCTCGGCTCACGCTTTTCGCACCTCTCGTCCCGACCAGTCGACAAGTACGGCACGAATGAGCCATGGCCAGTCGCTTCTGTCCCGACCGCCTCAGTGTCCGACCCAACGCTCGTCAGCTTTCTCGCACATGCAGGGGTCGGCTATGACCTCAAGCAGCACCGACAGGCTCGGTGGGACGGCCTCCGGTCCTGGGATGATCCCGACATGCAGGAGAACGCTATCTTCACGCGCACCTGGCTTACGGCGGCGAACAACTATCCCGTGTACGAGCGCTCCAGCTTCCTTGCCGCGCTCGAAGGTCTGCGCAACCACAAAGTGGGTCCTTCTCCTTCCTCTCGTGGTAAACTGATCAGCGCGCTGACGGAACCGCTCGCAATAGGCGCGATGCGCGCAATCCCAATGGCGGCAAGATGGCTGCAAGCGGTCCTTCCTTCAGGAAGGGCACTTTGAGAACCTGCTCGTCATCGACGGCAAGCAGCAGTACTATGGCCCTTTCCTTACAACCCGCATGACCGCCACAACCACGAGCGACTACCACCTTTTGCCGCCTTACAGCGTCATGAACCGCACCTCGCCCGACGCAGTAGACGGTGCGTCCACGCTGACTCTACCTCACTTGCTCGAGGGTATGACCTGATCGCGTCCGCTTCTCATCAGACCTTCGCTACGAGTGGACCTTCACGTACTCGGCCATATCGCCCGCCAAGCTCGCGCTCACTGACCGCATGAACAACGACCTGTTTGACTCGTCTTGGTCGGAAAGCGAGACAGCTCGGCGTCACGACAACCTCGAATTCTACAGTACGTCTTGCCCTTTCCACTTTTTTTTGCCTGACGGAATCTGACGAGACTCGAGCTAGACGCCCTCATCGGCCACTCGTTCAACCCGAATGCGCGCCCAATCGCTCGCACCGTCATCGGCGGCTTTGCCGTGTTCCTGCGCTACCTCACGGTCCCGTGAGTGCCTTTTTTTCCTCCTCTTCGCTTGCCAAGGAACTGAGCTTCTTTGGCACAGACTCATTTTCCACTACTGGCTCACAAGGCGCACCACGACCGGCATCGTCCTTGCCTGGTGGTTTGCGCAAACCGTCTCGGACATCGTCTTTCACATCGTCCACTCCCTCACGAACCAGCACTTCTTCAACCTCTTCCTCTTCCTCGTCAAGCTCCTCGGCTTCATTTTGCTCGGGCTCGTTCAGATCCGACTGCTGACCGGGATTGAGGTGCGGTTTAGCAACCTGCTGCCGTCGGCAGTGCGCTTGCGAGGCTCGACGTCGGGCGAGCGTAAGAGCGCCGAAGCGGATAGCCGTCTCGACTGGCGACTGCGTATTGCCGTGCGTGCTCTCTGTTCTACCTTGCTCGCTCAAACCGACACCGTCTCTTTCGTAGGTCTTCCTCATCCTCTTCCTCAGCCTGCGTCTTGTACCGGCCATCCCGCCCCTGATCCGCGCCACGCACGAGACGACCGAGGACCCGCTCATTCGGCTATACTGGAACGACGACCAGTCTCCACTCGCGCTCCTCTGGCTGCGCAACCTCTCGTCGTGGTCGAGCGCGACATGGCTCGTTACGCGGGTCAGCCAGGTGCGTCTTTTCGCTCATCTCAACCCCATTCCGTACATTCTGCCTGATGAACGGTGATCCGCAGATCCACCTCAACTTCTGCCACGGCACCTTTGCGGCGTTCCACCCGCTCACTTCTTACCTCCTCCTCGCCTCGCTTCTCCTCTCGCACGTCACGACCGTCTTCGGGTCGTTCTTCGGGCGTGCACAGAGCCAGGGTCCACTCACGGCCTGGGATGTCATCACGCTCATTGTCGAGGCAACGCTGGCGGTGCAGGCGAGGAGGCTGCCGGTGGTCAAGCAGCGGGAGGAGGAGTTTCTCGGGTAAATGGCGCGCAACTGCATGGTAAGACTTGGCAGTATGAGTACAGTACACTTGAGCGAGTTGAGCACACCCTGCAAACCCCGGGAAAGACTGTGTACGGAGTAAGCGCGCCAGGGAGAAGCAGGCTTCGGAACTGACTAACCTTGCGATCCGCCGGGAGCTACTGACGAACGTCGCCGCCGCTGATCTTATGTCTCCACTGACAGCAAGCTTCCAGAACGCAGAACCGGCTATCCTGAGTCCCGCCTGCCAGACGACGAGGGGATATTTGAGCTCGCGAGGCACTCGAGGGGAGGCGGCGGCGACCTCGCCGCTCCGACTTGGGGCGCGCGCGGCGGCTTGACCTCCGCCTTGACCTCGATAATCTCCCAACAGCCATGGCGCCGGAGAAACAGCACCTGCTCGCGTTCGAGGACAAGCCGTACACGCAGACTTCGGCGTCTGACACTAAGGAGCACTACACGGCGTGCGCTCCCCTGCCTTTCGTCCTCGAGCCCCGCTCGGGGCGATCTCGCTCTCCTCGCTGAGCTCGCCCGCGCTGTGGCAGGATTGTGATGGGCGCCGGGCTCTCGGGCATGGCGACGGCGATCCAGCTCAAGCGCAAGCTGGGCCTCGACGACGTCCTTGTCTAGTGCGCTCCTCTCACTTCCCCACCTCTGTTCGCGGAATCGCCCCGGCACGCGTGCTGACCCCTGTCCTGCCCCGCGGGCGCACAGCGAGAAGACTGCGGATGTGGGAGGGTGCGTGCACGCGCTTCAGCCCTTGCACGGCCTCATCTCCGCGCGCTGAACACCTCGCGCTGACCCGAAACCTCCCCCACCTCGCCTGCTCGCCTGCCCCACCGTACTAACATTGCGTGTAAAACAGCACCTGGAACGTCAACGTACGTCGCAACCCCTTGCTGCTTACCAAGCTGAACTCGCTGAGCTGTTCCTCGTCCTGCAGCGCTACCCAGGCGCTGCATGCGACATCCCCTTCACTTTTTACTCCTTCTCGGTGCGTCCGCCCAGAAATCGTCAGGCAGTAGAGCTGACCAGTGTGCGCGAGGGCAGTTCTACCCGGCGTATCACGCAAAGACCGACTGGGCTGGGCAGAGGGACATTCTCAACTGTGCGTTCCTGCGCCAATTTCCCGCTGATGACACCACTTATGCGCACGAACCGCCAATTGCGCCGGCCCGCAGACCTCCACGAGGTGCAGGACAAGTTCCACCTGCGCAACATCGTTTTCCGCACTTCGGTCGAGACGGCCAAGTTCTCGCGCGACGACGGCCTGTGGCATCTTACCATCCGCGACGAACAGACGGGCGAAGTCCGCAATCGCACCTGCAACCTCCTCCTGTCGTGCCTCGGCGGCTTGACCGTCCCGAACGACCCGCCGTTCAAGCCGGAGGATTTCACCGGCGAGGTCTTCCACTCGGCAAAGTGGCGTGAGGATGTCAGCTTGAAGGGCAAGGATGTCGTCGTCGTTGGAAACGGTGCGCGGCTCCTGCTTGCATACTCGCCCACGCTGACCGCGTCTCGCGCAGGCTGCTCCGCTGCGCAGATCGTTCCCGAGATCGTTAAGGAGGCTGCATCCGTCACGCAAATCGCACGCTCGCGACAGACTTTCTTCCGTCGCATTCCGGTCCCTGATAAGCCGTTCATCCGTTTTCTCATGCGCTGGCTGCCTGGCGTTCGTCCGCCTTTTCTCGCCTGAACCGGCATCGATGAGCCTGACCCCCGCCTGCGCCTGCAGTTCGGCTTCATGATGCGCACCATCATGTTCTTCATTATTGAAGGCCTCTTCCGCATTACCGACATCCGTCGGGGTGCGAAGGACCGCCAGAAGGCCGTCGAGCACCTCCGCGAGTAGTGCGTCATCCTCGCTCGTCTCTCCTTAGTTTACCCATGTTGAGCCACCTTCACCACTGCACAGCATGGAGGAGGTGGCGCCCAAGAAGTACTGGAAGGATCTTGAGCCGGACTTTGACGTGGCAGCGAAAGTGCGTCTTACCCGCCTGTCTCCTTCTGCTTCTCCCGCTGATCTCCTCGCCCCGGCCCGCAGCGCCGGGTATTTGATACGGGCTACTACAGTTCGCTCGGTGCGCCAAACATGGAACTCATCGCCGACGACACAGTCACGTCCGTCCAGGGCGACAAGGTCTTCACCAAGGCGGGGCGCACTGTCCGTGCCGACGTGATCGTCCTCGCTACGGGCTTTAAGGTCCGCGACTGTGCGTCGATGCATTTCCCCGTTCGCACAGTGGGCACGGGTCTGACCTCCCGCTGCGCGCCAGTCCTCTTCCCGCTCAAGGTCTACAACGACAAGGGCGTCTCGCTGCAAGACCGCCTGATGGAGACGAACGTCAAGACGTACCAGTCGACGCTCATCGCCGACTTCCCCAACTTCTTCTGGATCATGGGCCCAAAGTGCGTTCGCCTCCGTCCTTCCTCGCAGTGCTGCGGCTGATCCGCCGCAATCGCCGCGCAGCTCCGCCACGGGCCACTCCTCCGTTCTCTTCACGTCCGAGGCCCAGCTCAACCTCACGTTCCACCTCATCCGCCCGATCCTCGACACACTGAAGACGAGCGGGGGCGCGAAGAAGCCTGCGCCGTATGTCGAAGTTAAGAGCGAGGCGGAGGACAGGTACTACTGGCGCTTGAGGGAGGAGATGAAGAACAAGGTGTGGGAGAAGGACGGCGGCGTGGTGCGTCGCGGGTCTTGCCCTCCTCGCCGTCTCATCGTAGCCAGCGGTCCGGCGTCAAGCCCGCCTTGTCCTGTGGGGTCTCGAGGACTAGTTATTGACACATCGTTCTCCTCGCAGTCGTGGTATGTCGACCAGAGCACCGGCCTCTGCACCGTGAGTCCTTCGTACACTCTCATTCTAACCCTTCTCCCCTCTCTCCATTCCCCCCCCCCCCCTCGGCTCTGCCTTGCTCTTCCCTCCCCGCCACTCCGATCGGCCTCACACCACTGACCCCTCGCGCATCCCCACAGACCCTCTACCCCTGGTCGCAAGTGCACTTCTGGCGCTCGTGTACCTTCCCGCGCTTCACCGACTTCCAGTGGACAGGCGCGGCGCAGCCTGCGGCGTGGCGCAGCTGGTTGGGGTGGTACTAGACGCGGATAAGGCAGAGGATTGGGGATCTATCCCGTTGATGATGGGAGGCTGAGCGTAGGAGCGTTGTTGTACACACATTCTTGTTTTCGTCCCGCTTGCTCATCGGCTTGCGCTGACCCCAGCTCTACTTTCGTTTTTGCGCCTCCTAGCTCTTTGCGCGCCCTGGCCTACTCCGCGGAGGAACCCGTGTCGGAGCCTGAGTGGCGATTGAGTCGAGTCGTGCGTGGTCGATGGGCTTCGCTTCAGACTCCCGCTTCTTGAGCTCGCACCCGCGCAAGATTGGTCACTTCGATTTGATTTCATTAGGCTAAGAGTCGTCGGCTTCAAAACGTCCACGTCGGGCGAGGGATGGGGCTGGGAGGAAAGGCAAAGAGGGGCGGATTCAGGGCGAGGAGGTAGCAGGCGCAGGCGCATGCGCTTAGAAGGCGATGACACCGACAAGGGCGGCGAGGCCCGCGAGCGCGGAGCCGGCCTTGATGGTGGAGGCGTCAGACTGCGGGCGGGAGAGGCAGCGGGTCAGACGGAGCGACTGGAGGGAAAGGAAGGGGGAAAGTCGCACGCTGCCGCTGGCCGAGGCCGACGGCGCCGACCCGCTCGCGGACGACGCGGCCGACTCAGCCGCCGACGACGCCGACGAGGCGACCGACGAGATGGAAGATGCGACGCTCGAACCCGAGGCACTGATGGCGCTCGAGACGGAGCTCGCCTGCGAGGAGATGACGCTCGAGATGGACGAGACGGAAGCGGACGCTACCGACGACGAGGACGACGCCGAGCCCGTCGACGAGGCGGACGAGCCACCCGACGCTGTGGGACCGGCAGAGGTGAGCTGGAGAGGAACGAGAAGGAGAGTCGGCGGGACGTACTGGCCGACGGGAACGACGTGCTGATCGAGACGCCGACGGCCGAGCAGGCGGATGCAGCGTAGGCGGCCGCAGACCCGGCGTCCTCAGCCGACTACGCGAGATGAAGAGTGGGCGGTCAGCCTCGCCCAGCCGGGGAAACTTGACAGGACGTGGAGAACGTACGCAGGTCGTCTGAATGCAGCTGGCGGTTGCCGACTGGAAGGATGCGTCGTTGCCTGATGAACGTGAAATCGGGCACGAGGAGGTCAGAGTGGGAAGCGATCGAGAGCAGGCAATTCGAGGGCGCACAAAGGCAGGCCAGGTCCGTCGCGCCGCTGCAAGACGACGACGACAGGTTCGACGTGTAGCAGGTGAGGAAGCACTCGGGCGGGGCGGCCTGCGAGGGGAGGGGGGCGTCAGGGCTTGGGATCGACGGCAAGGGAATGAGCAGGAAGCTCACCTGCGCGGAGACCAGGGTGGCGGCAGAGCCAAGAACAGCGAGGGCGAGGGCGGCGCGCATTGTGACTAGCGAGACAAAGAATCAAGCGGGAGCGGGAGGGGATGGGAGAGGGAGGAGGAAGAGCGCGAGAGCGTCAACTTCCCCTCCTCCCCTTGCTGGAGCACCATGTGGGGGACGCATGGGCCGAACGGGGAAGCGCCCGATTGCTCGATCTAGCAGGTCAAGAGGGAGGCCTGGAACCCGCTCGTTCATGCAGGTGACCCGCTCTCTCGCCCCCTCCTCTGTCGCTCGTTCGTGACACCAGCTACTGCCTCTGGTACGCTCTCAAAAGCACGCATCATCAACTTGTGCACGCCCGCCGCGGACAGCGGGAGCACTCGACCTCTCCGGTTGACCTTCTCAAACAGGGCAACCGGGCTCTGGACGGCTCACCGGCAACCTGCGATATCCCCGTTCGGCCTGGCTCCGCCTCTCCATAAGGGTTGCCTCTGCAGTGGAGTAGACATCGTCGAAGGCGGACAATCCGAGCTGCGGATGCCTCCATCTTGGCCTCCTCCACCAAGGCTGCGGCCGTCTTGCGCGAGCAGTCCAGCCCCTTGCTTCGGTCGCCACTGCTTACCCCCGGGCTCGGCGGGAGCACCGGAACGCAACAACGGTGACCGCTGCGTGTTGCTCGGACGGCCTGCGCGCGCCTCCTCTTCCCCCGCTGTCGGCCGGCAGCATCGCCTCCCCGGACCGCCTTTCTGCGCTGATCGGCTGTGCAAGCCGCTGACTGTACATCGCTAGTGCCTTCAGGAGTGCCGGACCAGTGTTCCGGTCGTTCCGCCATCGCCGTGCCCCACCTCCTCGGCACCGGTTCATGCTGGCTACTCGCGCTGATTGGACGCAACTTGCGCGATCGTGCACACCCTTGGGCACGAAGAACAACGATGAGCGCGGTGGGGAACCAACAGGAGACCGCATGTTCCGCTGCTCCTTCTCTGCTTGTTGCCTCCCTCGCTCAGCCTCCCTCTCTCCCTCAGCAACGCTATGCTTCCCGGTCTCATAAGCCTATCCCTCCTCGGCCTCGTGACTGCTTCGCCAGTGCAGCACGCCCCGATCTTGCCTCAGCTCCTTCGCTCCAGGCAAACCTTCTCGGGCATCCCGACTGTTTCGATCAAGAATGGTACGCTCGCAGGCCGTTATGAGCCAAACTTCCAGCAGGAGTTCTTCCTCAACGTCCCGTATGCGCAGGCCCCGGCGGGGACCTTGGCAAGTCCCCCTTCTTCTCGCTTGGCAAGAAGGCAAGGCTGACCTTCGCTATCTTCCCAATACCCAGCGCCTGGCCAACCCGCAGCCAGTCAACACGACATGGACCGAAACTTACGACGCTTCGGCATGGGGCAACGTGTGCCCCGGCACGGGTATCTCGTCCACCCCAAATGCGACACTTGGGCAGAACTACGTGCTTGACGAGGATTGCCTGAACATCAAGTATGTCCCTCGCCTTTCCCACCCTGCCATCCTTGTGACTGATTGCCACCACAGCATCATTCGTCCTTCCGGCGTCCAGGGGGGCGACAACCTGCCTGTTCTGTTCTGGATGTGCGTGACCCTCCTTTCCTCCCCCGCGTCCCGCCCGCCACTCCGGCTGATCCTCTGAGCTTCGCTCCATCCCTCTCCAGCTACGGCGGCGGCTTTATCCAGGGCACGGCAAACGACCCTCGCTACAACGGCACTTACCTGGTTCAGCGCTCTGTCGAGAACGGCGAGCCGGTCGTGCGTCTCCTTCCTCTCTACCTTCTCTCAATTAGCTCAGCCTCGTCGTGTACGCTAGATCTTTGCCTCCATCAACTACCGCCTCGGCGCGTTCGGCTTCCCAGCTGGCGAGGCGGCCGCAAACGAGGGCGTACTCAACCTCGGGCTGAAGGATCAGCGTGTCGCGCTGCACTGGGTGCAGGAGAACATTGCTGCATTCGGCGGCTCGCCGGAGAAGGTGACCATCTGGGGACAGAGGTGAGCTCCTGCGGGCTCCCTTTCCGGCACTACGCAGCTCACGTTTCGCGCTCCGTCAGCGCTGGCGGCATGTCCGTCACCTCGCAGCTGCTCGCATACAATGGGCGCAAGGACGGTCTTTTCCGGGCAGCAGTTATCGACAGCGGCATCTTCGCGTTCCAGAACAACAGCGTCGCTTCGCAAGCGAGGACTTGGGCTAGCCGTGCGCTCCTCCTCCTCTCTCTTTCTCCTTCCCGCTGACCCGCCTGCGCACAGTCCTCAACAGTACCGGCTGCGCGGCAGGCCCAGACGAGCTCGCCTGCCTGCGCGCCCTACCGTACGAGGACTACTTCAGTCTGTGCCGCCCGCTCCCTCCGCATGCTCAGCGCCTGCTGACTCTCGCATGACGCGCAGACGCCTTTGTCAACTCGAGCTACAGCGGCCAGCCCATCCCGGATGGTGACTTCCTCATGCAAAGCGCCGTCCCCGCCATTGCTGCTGGCAAGGTCAATCCCGTCCCGGTCCTGATCGGCGCGACGCGCGACGAGGCAACCTGTGCGTCTCCTCGCTTTTCTTGCTCAGTGCTCGAATGCGACTGACGAGGCGATGTGTGGGTGTGTGCAGCTGGCATCGGCGCACCCGTTGGGCTCAACAACGAGACGGCCCTGCGCGCGGCAGTCTCCCGTGAGCCTTCCTCCCAACTCCCCCAGCTATCGCAACCTGCTCATCACACATCGCGCAGGCGGGTTCGCCAACGTCGCCCACACGAACGCCTCCATCGACCGTCTCCTTGAGCTTTACCCCAACTCAAACCTGAACGAGCTCGGCTGCCCGTTCGGCACAGGCGAAGGCGTCGTATCCACCGGGCTGCAGGACAAGCGGTGCGTCCTTCTCTTTCCCTTCTTTGGCCCGTGCTGACATCCATGGGCGGGCAGCTCGAACGCCATGTGGACGGACTCGATCCACTCCGGCTCGCGCTTCTTCGCGCAGCAGCACAGTAACGCCGCGCCGGTGTGGAGCTGGCGGTTCTGGCAGGTCCCGCAGAACAGCACCATCGACGCGGGCTCGGCGCATGCGAATGAGCTGCCTTACGTGCGTTCCTCTTTTCCTCGTCCTCCGCAGATCAAAAGCGGCCTTCCTAAACCGTGCCGCTGGGTCGTACAGCTGTTTGGCGTCCAAGAGCGCACCCCTCGCACGCCGCTCGGGAATCGCGAGGGCGACCTCGACACCTCGCGGCGAATGCAGAACTACTGGCTCTCGTTCGTCAACCACCTCGACCCGAATGCTGGCCCTGGTGCGTCCCGCCCCGTCCCCCTCACATCTCGGTCGCTCTCTGCAGCAGTGCTGATGAGAAGGAGATAGGCACCGAGCTGTACTGGCCCAAGTACGACAAGAGCCAGAAGAACATGGTCTTCGAGAACGACCGGACGCGGTTGATGCGGGACGACGAACGCAGGGAGCAGATGCGCTTCCAGGTCCAGCTCGCGCTCGGGCAGGTGCGTGGCAGGTGTTTTTTTTCTTCTTCAAACGTGTGCTGATGCTCTGGATCTAGGCGGAGACGGAGAAATAGGCGTGCCAAGGGAGAAGACAGGACAAGTGAAGAAGGAGACGAAGCTGCACTCGTCGCTTGCCACGGGGGGAATATAACAATGTACCGCGCGATTGGCCGGCAGCAAAAGCAGTTACTGGGTATCATGCTGCGTTTTTTGTATTGCGACGCGCCCGAAAGAGCCGGAAGAAAAAGAGAGTCCTGCTCGCCTCGCCTCGCTCACCAGACCGTCTACCTCTGCCCCGCTCTAGCTCCTCGTCCGGCTCGCTTACCTGCAATGAAATCGTTCTCAACCTCGTGCGCACGGGAGGTCGGCAGGGAAGGAACGCACTTCTGGCGCTTGTACACCTTTGCGAGGAAGCTCTGGAACAACTCACGCTTGAGCCCGTCCGCGCTGCCCTCGGCGGGGATGGCGTCGATGAGCGCATTGATGCGCCGGTACGAGTCGGCCTCGTACTGCTCAAACTCGCGCGCGAGCTCGAGCTCCTGGTAGACGGCCTTGACACGCGCCTCGGACTCGGACGACTTGACGCCGTAGTTCTCCTGTACTCACGTAGGGCGTCAGCGCGGCGCGGGGCTGAGGTGGGAAGAGGGACATGTTCGTACGTCGAGGACCTTGCGCTGGTCCGCGCTAGCCTTCTTGAGCGCAAGGTTGACAAGCCAAGAGCACTTGTTGTCGAGGATGTCGGTGCCGATCTTCCCGATCTGCTCCGGCGTGCCGTAGCAGTCGAGGTAGTCGTCCTGCACCTGGAAATACTCGCCCATCGGGATGAGGATATCGAGCGACTGCTGGAACGCCGACGGCGCCGTCACGCCCGCCATGTGCAGCGCGAGTGCGACGGGCAGGTAGAATGAGTAGTACGCCGTCTTGTACACAACGATGAGGTGGTGCCTATGTCCGCGCATGCCGGTAAGCGGGGTCGTTCGGGCAAGAAGGGCTGTGGGACGCACTTCTCAAGCGAGAACTTGCTGAGGTCGACGTGGTCTTCCGGCGCGGTAATGAGGTCGATGAGCTGGCCGAGCTCCGTCTGGAACGTGACCTGTGTTCATTCAAATCGCGTCGATGTTGGCGCTGGTCAGCTTGACGTTCGGACCGAACCGCGAGTACTGCAGCGCACCTCGTGAAACAGCTCGAGGAGGTCGACGTAGTACTTCTCTTGCCGGAAGTGCTTCTTGAGGAGGTGATAGATCGCCGCCTCCAGCATGAACGCGTCGTTGATGGCAATGTTGCTCACGCCCTCCTGCGCTCTCCTGCCCGGTCAGCTCGCTCGCTCGCGACGCTGGAGGGGACGCGGAGGACGCACCACGCGGTACCAGCACGGCTGGCCACGGCGCGTGATGCTCTGGTCCATCATGTCGTCCGCGACGAGGAAGTACGCCTGGAGCTGCGCGTGCAAACACCGGTCGGATCGGGTCAGCGGTGCACCGCCTCATCCGCCTCGACAGGGAGAGGAGCGCGGCGTACCAGCTCGATGCACCAGCCGAGGATGGCGGCGCGCTTGTACTCGTCCTGCGAGAGCGCCGAGCCCTTGAGGATTTCGACAGTGTCGACGACCGAGATGCCGCGGTTGAGCTTGCCTGCCCGTCGTGTCCTGGTCAGCCTGGGCTCGCTCTCTCCGTCTGTAGTTATACCACGCACCTCCGGGAGTGTTGTAGTCGAGGTTCTGCGGGCGAACGCGGGGTGAGCCTTTGTGCTTGGAGAGGGGGGATGGAAGGGGGAGACTTACGCGCTGGAACCAGTCAACGGCGTCCTGGGGCATGCCCTCGCCGCGAAGGTAGTCGACGAGCTCGCCTGCGAGGGCGGGCCAGACGGCGAGGAACGCGTCGCGCTTCTGGGCAGACGACATGAGGGCGGAACTGATGAGGACGAGGGGCGAGCTGCACAGAGGGAGGGAGCGCGTCGGCGCGGTAGCCGAGCGTGTTAGAGCGTGAATTGAAAGCTAGTAGAGCTTCTATGCACACTCACGGGAAGAAGAGCGCGGCGGGGAGAGGGGAGAGGGCGGAGCGCGGGGTTGTGCGATGGAGCCGCGTCGAGAGAGGCACGAGCGGCATCCTCCCGAGATACAGCGCAGCAGAGCTTGTGGTTACGCGCTACGGGTAGACTACATCCTCCCCTCACCAGCAAGCACCCACCCGTCCTCCCTACTCGGCCTTCCACCGCTGCCCGACCGCCTCCTCCTCGTCGAGGTGCGCGCCCAGCCTCAGCTCAAGCGCCCACAGCGCCGCGACCCAGAACACATTCACCCACCGCCAGAAGACCTGGTCGCCCTCGGACTCGCTCAGGAGAAGCAGGTGCGTGTACACCGCGATCAGCAGCGGACGCGAGTAGGTCAGGACGACCGTCATCACCCGGGCAGCCTGCCGCGCAAGCGGAACATCAGATTCCACGCAACCAGGATGTCAAGAGAGGTACGGAATCAGGCAGAAAAGCCGACGCACCGGCTCCTCCTCGCTCAGCTTGCGGTTGTCCTCGTAGCCGCCCGTGCGACGCTTGAGCGCGAGCACCACACGCGTGGCGGCGTACATGACGGCGACGCGGTAGAAGAGTGTCACAATGACGGAGAAAGGGAGGGCGGAGGACCTGCGCGTGGCGAACAGCGTCAGTCTCGTGTTCCAGCAGCGCGAGCTCGAGGGCATGCGAGAGAAGACCCGACGTGTTTGTAAAAAGAGATAGAGAGGGGGAAAAACCCACGCGGCCATGACAAACTCGACACCAGCGCCAAACGTCTGGCTCACCGCGCTCGTCACCGCGTCGAGCCTGCTGCCCGCGTCAGCCTTCCTTCCTGTCGGCGACAAAGCGGAAAAGACGAACGACTGCAGCACAACGGGCGGAAGCGGCGGGTGGCCGTTCGTCCCGGGCGCTTTGAAGACGTGCTTGAGCAGGCCGGCAGTGTACATCTGCGGGCGGTTCATCGAGAGGTGGAAGATCTGGAAAACGGCGTAGCTGAAAGGGAGTGCAGTCTAGTCAGCCGAGTACACGAGAGTGCAGTTTAGACTGGCGTCTGCAGCAAAAGTACCGCAACGACCCGAGCATAAGCAAAGGAAGCCGAACGCACGCGAGCATCAACGCCGTCTCGATCACGTTGCCCTTCTGCATGCTGAACGAGATGCCGCTCAGGAAGAGGATCGTCGTCACCGCGACACCAATAAGCGTCGACGAGATGCGGTCGGGGACGGCGCCGTAGCTCTGCGTTCGAAAGTGGCCCTAGTCAGTCCCGCTGCGCGGGCGCGCCAAGGCAGCCGAAGAGGGACGAAGGCGCAGACGCACCTCCCAAAGGAAGTAGGCGCTGACGACATATACGCCGGCCGCAACGATGAGGACCAGCATCTTGAGCAGATCCGGGCTCCTGCTGTCCTCGACGCGGGCGATCGTGAACCTGCTGACGGCCTGAATGCACAGAAGCGTGCACAGACCCTCTAAGATAGTGAACACAGGCGACGAGGTGCGGAGGACGCGCTCCCACGCCGAGGGTGCTGCGCGCGCGAGCGCGACGAGCGAAGCGTACGCGGGCGAGGATGACGCGGCGGGGTGCGAGGGAGAGGAGGAGGAGGACGAGGAGGCGTGCGGGTGTAGGATCTTCTCGCGCAGGGATGGCGGGACGGACGGCGAGTTGGGATAGAGGTTGAGGGTGAGGAGGAGGAGGGCGGGGATGAGGAGCGGCGAGAGCCACGCGAGCACGGTCGAAAGCGGGCGGAGCTTGGTGTTGCGGACGATCAAGTGCAGAGTTGCCGATATACCGAACGAGACGGTGAGGAGGAGCGAGAGGGCGACTGTGCACGGCGGAGTTGGGTGAGCGAGGGGAGACGGCGAGGAGGACGAGGGGAGAGAGGGACGGACGCATGCACTCCTTGCCGGCAATGTCGAGGGTGAGGGGGAGATACAGGAGGACCTGCCCGAGGCTCGACACGTGGGCTGCAGCCCTGAGGACGCGGTCGACCACCGACGCCATCGAGGCTGTGCGACGAGGGGAGGAGGGGCGTCAGCACTTTCGAGAGAGCGGCGCGTGCGCCTAGGCTCTCGCACAAAAGCATGGAGCAGGACCAGCGACGCACCCTGCCCCTCTGTGCGCGTGCGCGCGAGTTGCCGGGTGATGATCGCTGCGAGCGGGACACTCGCCCGATGAGCGGCGCAACGGCGCGGGGCGCTTCAAGCGCAGCTGGAAGCAATCGAGAGAGCTCTCCCTATCAGGCCTGCGAAGGACAGACTCGCCCCAGCGCGAGAGGGGAAGCGGTCGGGGTGGATGCTCGTCGTCCCCCCTCCCCTCTCGTCCTGCACGTCGCCATGTCCGCCGCAACCCTCGCGTTCAACCTCGACGAGGTGCGCGTTCTCCCCAAAGGGCCAAGCTCACTCATGCTCACTCGCTCGGGCGGGCGCAGGAGGTGCGCCTCGCGACCAGCAACGCCGACCGCGAGCGCATCGAGGAACTCGCCAACCTCTACTCGCTCGTCGTCAGCCTCAACTACCTCGAGCGCGCCTATGTCCGCGACTCGATCACCGCCGCCCAGTGCGTCATTCTCCTCCCCCTCGCCCTGTCGAGCCATGCTCATGTGGGGCGGCCACTCCCCGCGGTGCCACGCAGATACGCACCCGCCTGCACAAAGCTCCTCGCGCAGTACAAGACCATCATGAAGCTCGTGGGCGACGCAGTACCCAGCCTCGACGCCTTCATGCAGGAGTACCGCGTGCGCCTGCTCCTACTCCACCACCGCCGACCCCACTGACCCTCGTACGTCCGCAGATGGACTGCACGGCTGCGGCACACCGATTGAGGGTCGGTGTACCTGCCACAGTGGAACATAGTGCAGAGGAGGGCGGCGTGGGGGGCGCAGAGACGGCCAAGTGGGTCGCAGAAACGACTCAGGTGCGTCGGCCGGCTCGCTCCTCTGCGCGCACCCTGGCCGCGGTCGTGGCCAGGACGCGCTTCGCCCTATGCTTAAGCCTGACAGGCATCTGTCCGCAGAACTTCATCACCTTTATGGACGCGCTCAAGCTCAAGCTCCGCGCCAAGGACCAGCTCCACCCGCTCCTCACGGATCTCATGTCGGGCTACACGCGCTTCAAGAACAGCAACGAGTGGGAAGGACGTCCAAAGATCCTACACTGGTGCGCGCTGGCTTCTTTGCTCTGTGAGCGAGACTGACGAACGGGAGAGGAGCAGGCTCATCACGCTCAACCAGATGCGCGCGAGCGAAGAAATCACAGAGGAACAATCGCGACAGGTGCGCGCAACGACATCGCATTCTTCTTCAGCGGAGCAGTCGATCTGAACTCACGATCGACACGCGCAGATGCTCTTCGACGTTGAGCACGCCTACTCAGAGTACGCTTCCCTCCCCATCCTTTCGTTAACGCGTGCTGATTTGTCCGACCCGCACAGGTTCTTCCGCTCGCTCTCCTCTACACGATAGCCGCACAGCCTCGGTCACCGCCAAACTTCCGGTTTGCGCATTCCCTCTACCGTGTCTCCCCACATCCGTCTTGTTCGTTTCCGTGCGCACCGTACCCGACCCGTCCCTGTCCTGTCCTGTTGCTTCACCACGCATCGCAGCTATATCGCCCATCAGGCATACTCCCGCTCGTCCGAGGCGGGAGGTTGCAAGTGGATGATTGTATGAGAGACAGCGAGCGAGCGAGAACAAGCTCTCAATGACCAGCAACTTCGGACGAGCTAGCTTCGTCAACACGCGCTTCCCGCGCTCGCGCGCATTGGCACAGCTCACTCTTGCCGAAGAACGCCCTTTCCGCTCAAATGCCTCTCCGGGCCTGCGCTCTCCATGCGCCGTCGCAGCGCAGTCCGTGTTCCTCCCCGCAGCCGTCTGCTACGTCGCCGCGTTGGCCGTGCACCCGGGACAGAAGCCGAGCGCGTCGTGCACAAGCTTGTCGCACTCGAGGCAGAAGTGGCCGGCGCACTTGGGGCAGCGGTACCGGCCCAGCGGGGAGAGGTCGCCGAGCTGCGTGGCGGGGAGCGCCGAGGGCGCTGGGGCGAAGGGGAAGAAACAGGAGAGGCAGGAGGGCGGGTCGGTGGCGGGGGAGGATCTGCGGGGAGGGGTCAGCGAGAACGGCAGCGGGTGAGAGGGAGGGGAGAAGGCGCACTGGAGGACGCGTTCGTAATTCGCGACCTGCGGGGGAGGTAGTCAGCTCCAAGCTAGCCGAGGAGAGAGCGAGAAGTCGCACCGGGAAGAGGTGCCGGTAGCTGCGCGCGAGTTGCGGTGCGTTGACAACCGTCAACCCGCAGACCCTGCATTCGGTCGGGACGTCGCACAACCGCGCCTTGCATCTCGGGCAACTATATCCGCTCGTCTTGAGTTTACCGTGACAGGAGCATACGCCAGGATACGTCGAGTGCACGAGCGCGGGGAAGCCCATCTGCATAAGGTCGGCGGAGGAGGTTGGCGGGGCGGAGGAGGGCCCGCCCAGGACGTGCGACCTGGAAGGGGCGAAGGTCGGCGGCGGGGAGACAAACTCGAAGAGGAGGTCGCGGAAGGCTAGGTCGTCGCGGGCGACGCGGTAGACGCCTGCGAGGAAGCGGGTGAGCGGAGCTGAGGAGGCGCAGCGAGAGGGCGCACCCTTGGTCTGCTCGGCGATGTCGCGGCAGATCTTCATGTCTGCGCTTAGCCCAATGATGTTGACGCGTATTCTGCGGGGCGAGATGAGTACGGAGAGCGGAAGAGGGGAAGGAAGCCGACGCACCGCTCCTTCTCCGTGTCGACGATAGTTTGGTGGATGTTGGTCGGGTCGCACGTCGTGAGCGAGCCGAGGATGATGATGACTTCCCGCGAGCCATGTGGCGGGAGGTGCCTTCGGGGGGACGGGTGAGCGGTGCGAGAGAGGAGGAGAAGGGAGAAACGCACGCCAGTCCCGTCTTTGCGAGCTGCAGCACATTCTGTAGACTCGGCGCGCCCCGTGCATCAAGCTTTTTCTTGTTCTGCAGCACCTTGAGGTGGTCTGCGGGATTGCCTGCGCGAGGGAGGGGGTCAGCCTGTGCTGGTAGAGGGGCGGGCGCGCTGGACGCACCGCTCAAGGGCGTCAACCGCTCTGCAAGGCCGTCGCGGGTGACCATGATGGCCATCTGGCCGATGGGATTCTGGTCGAAGAATTCGGTGACAAACTCCTGCAGGTCACGCAAGAGCGAATTAGTAGGGAGGGAGCGAGGTGGGGGCGGCAAGCGGAGGAGACGCACCTGGGCGTACTGAAGCGTGAGGTCGAGCCAGGTCGCCTTGTAGTCACGGACGAGCATGGCGGCGGAGAGGTCGATGACGAGGTAGACGTGGCGGATGATGCCGCGCTGGATGGACGCGGTGTCGCGGAGGACCCTGGGGTGGTGGAGGAGGACGAAGTGAGCCTCGGCATCTCCTCCTAGAGGTGGAGGGGAGGGCGGCTCCGCACCTGCGTGATTTTGTGGTGAGGAGGAGGTCGCTGACTGCGCCCTCGAGGGTCCCGCGTTCGTCCTCCTGGACCTGGTCCCAGGTGCGCTCGAACTGGCCCTCCCACGCCTTGCCCTTGCCCTTGGTCCTCTGCGCGTGCGCGCGCCCCGCACTCCTCGTCTTGACGGCCTCCGCGCGTCCGCCTGCGCCTCGCCCGACACGCAAGCGAGCGATGCCCTCGTCCGAGTATTCGTCTGCGTCGAGGTCGCTTCGGTCCTCGTCCTCGCGGAGGAGCTCGTCGTCGTCGTCGACCACAAAGTCGCGCTGCGAGACTCGCTTGCTCATCTCCGTGTCGCTGTCCAGCTCGTGCGCGGGTGTGGTCCAAGGTCAACCCCACCTCGCCTCTCGCCTCGTCCCCCGTCCTCTGCCTCTCACCTCGCCGGGTGCGCGTCTGCATGGCGATGAATGCTCCCAAGGGCAAGGGCAAGCAGGGCGGCAAGTCCAAGGGCGCAGGCAAGCCCCGCGCGGCGTACCAGTCCAAGCGGCCCGTCGGAGGAAAGGGCATCTTCGTCACCACCATCCGCGGCAAAGAATCGCGCTGCGTCGGAGAAATGTACGACCTCCTCGACGAGGTGCGCACCCTCCCGCTGTCCCCGCCCCGCCTCGTCGTGCTGAACCCGAGTTCGCTCATCTCCTCACGACCAGGCCGCAGACCGCCTGTACCCGCCAGAGCGCATCGAAAAGATGCTTGCAGCTCGCCAGGCCTCTCTCAAGGCCGATCCTATCGAGGCGGACGCTGGGGCGACTGAGGGAGACGACGAGTCCGCACCTCCCGCTGCGCCTGCGCCTGCACCGCCGCACGACTCGGACGACGACACCGACGACGACGACGACATCGAGGCGAGCATCCAGCGCGAGCTCGCCAAGCTGAAGGAGGGTAGGGGCGCGGGCAAGATGGCGCCAGGGAGGAGCACCGCGAGTGGGGATGCTCAGAGCAAGGGCAAAGCGAAGGAGCGGCCGCGCTTCCAGAGCATCGCGACCGACACCGAGTGCTGTGCGTGTCCTCTGTTCTCGCCGCGTGGATGGTACTGACAGCCGTGCCCGCAGTGTGCTTCATCGCGACGGCGTGGCCGTACGACCCCGTCGAGCTAACCGAAGCGATCGTCTCCGAGGTGCAGGAGACGGGTCAGAGCCGCACGCGGTACTTCGGGCCTGTCCTCCTCTCTCCGATACCGCTGACATACCGCCGATATCGCAGCTTTGTCCAGCGCCTCTCGCCAACGACCATCACCTGTCACTCGCTCTCGCTCGAGCAGGTCGAGCAGCAGTCGGCGCACCTGATCGAAAAGTCCTTTACCGCTTGGGCCGCTGCGAACAATACCACCACTGTGACCGTGCGTGCCATCCTCTCCCCTCCCTCTCCAGCCCACCTGACGCCCGCCGCACGCCCACGCAGTACGCCATCGAGCCCTCCCTGCGGTCGCACACCGCCCCACTCTCGCGGCATCTCCTCCTGCAGCTCCTCGGTGGCCTTGTGGGCAAGCTTGCCTCGGCGCCGACCGTCTCCTCCCCCGTGCCAGACCGCCCGATCCTCGCCGTCCGCGCGGACCTCAAGAACCCCGACGTCGTCCTCCTCCCGAGCGTGCTCAAGAACGTATATGGGCTCAGCGTCGTCGAGGGCAGGTTGTGGAAGAACAAGAAGTTCAACTTGGAGCAGATTGCGCTCGAGGTTGGGAGGAGGAAACTCCAAGAGCGCGAGGCGGAGAAGGCGGCGGCAAGCCGAGGTGCGGACGAGGGCGAGCGCGGGCAGGAGGGCGCGAAGGAGGATGCGCTTGTCGTGGCGGAATGATCGCGTTGCATGGCTCTCGCTACTCTAGACTTCAAGGCCGACGGCCGCGATACAGAGATAAAGTGTCCGTGTACACTCGCCTCCCACTAGTTCCATTCGCGCTTCGCGTACTCCTCCATCAGTGTGTTGGCCGTCACCCACTCGACGTACCGCTGCACCTCCTCCATCCTGTACCTCCCTCGCCCGTCCCTCCCGCCGAGCGCGTTCAAGCTGCGCACGACGTCGATCGCGATAAAGTCGAAAAACACAACGTCGACGCCGTCCTCCTCGCCCGCGCCATCGGGAAGCGCAGTGCCGACAAAGACGGGCTGTCGCGCGCTGCGGTAAGGCCGGTGCAGGGTGTCGTCGCCGAGCTGCTCGGCGGGGTCAGACCCGCCGCACGCGTCGAGCGTGACGTACCCCTCCGAGGGGCGGCGCATGCGCCACTTTTCGCCGCTCGCTGCGTCGTCGTTGGAGAGCGCCGGAGCTGAGAAGGTGGAGGAGAGGGCTGTGCGGCGAAGAGCGTGCTCTGCCGCTGCGGCGTCCCGCGCGGCGCGGGCGTCTGCCGGCTGCGCCGCGAGCCACGCCTCCTCGTCCGCACTCAACGCAGAGACCGACGAGAGCAGGCCGTGTTCGCCGACGAGGTTGAGGTGGTGCAGCAGCTTCCCGGCGAGTCGGCGTGGGACGTCGGGGAGGAAGAGGAAGTTGTTCGTGAAAGGGAGGATGATCCACTTCTCCCCCTGCGTCAGCGCTCTCCTCCGGCAAAGAAGAAAGGAGAAGGCACACCTGGTCGTTCCGCGTAAAGGGGCCAGCGAAGACGTCAAACCGGACGCTACCCGTGTTGAGCACAGTGAACGGCGCCGCCGGGCGGTCCTCGCGCATGATCAGGCGTGGAAGGACGTAGCGCGTAAGGAGGTGGAAGATCGAGTGTGGTGATATTGCCGGGAAGCGGTGCAGGAAGTAATCTGCGGGAGATGGGGGTCAACCGGGGGGGGGGCGAGCGGGAGACGAGGCAGCGCACCCTGCGGCGCGATCCCGAACTGCTCCGTCAGGTTGAAGCGCGCTGCCGTGTCCGCCAGCTCGTGCGTGATGGCCCTGCCCTCGGGCGTGTCGAAATTTTTACCTGCATGGAACTCGTACTGCAGGGGAACAGCCGGTGAGTTGGGTTCCGGCGCGACGATTGCGAGGAGCGTACCGAGTTGCGGTTCTGGTCGATATAGCGGCGCTTAAAAACGGGCGGAGTGCTCGAAGCGTTCAACCCGCTGACACCTATGCTCGAAGCGGTCAATTTGGGTGTTGAGGAGGAGACGAGGGGACGCACTCATGAACCCGATCGTTTCGAAATACCTCCCCGCAGCGAGGCTCATACTGAACGCGTCCTCCTGGACGCAGTCGCGGATCTACCAGAGGCAAGTCAGTACGCTCGTCGTGGGGGACCTGCAAGGGAACGCACGTGGTGGTGCCCGCCGAACACCAAGACTGGGACGGTCGGGTGCACTTCCCTGATCGCGCGGACGACGGCGGTCCACTCCGAGTCAGGCTCAAGGCGCAGGGACATGTGGCCGACTACGGTGACATTGGTCAGGAGGATGAGGAGGGGAGAGGTCGGGAGCGGACGCACCAAGGAGGAAGAAGTCCGGCGCGGAGGCGATAGCCTCCTGGAACCAGGGTTCGCGGACCATTGCGGGAGGCGCTTGCACGGAAAGGCCTTCAGCATGAGCTGTGGGGGAGAAGCATAGCAAGATCAGGCTGCGCGTTTACGTATGAGGCGAACGCTGCGCACCCTTGAAATCAAACAGCGGGCCGAACGCGACGACCTTGCGCCCCTGTTCCGTCCTGAAACTACGGAAGCGGTTGCCCAGCAGGCGCTCCTCCTCCTTCCCGGTGGTGATGTTGACGTTCGAGACGACCCAGCGCTCGCCAAACTTGTCGTGCATGACGGAAGAGACGTATGACGCGACCGGATACTTGTACAGCTCATGATTGCCCTAGGAGAAGCGTGTCAGAGCAGATCGCGGGTGACAGCAGCGGGAAGCGCACAGTAGTGACAACGTCGTACGGGACCTTGCTGAAGATGTTGAGCGCGGTGTAACCCTTCGGATGCGAAGACGGCTCGGCATCGACAAGGCCATTGCCGTCAACGCGATCGCCCGAGTCCACGAGAAGCAGGTCGACGCCGCTGCAAGCCCGAGCCAGCGGGGTCAGCGGGTGACAAGAAATTTAAGCAGCGGTGGAAGCGCACCGTCGCCGCGCATCCTCCTTCATGCGCTGCACGAACGAGTAGTAGTCTGCGAGTCCGGGGCGACACAAACGGATGAAACGGAATCAGCGAGGGAGGTTCGTGCAGATGAGCCACCACGGGAGGGCGCGAGCTCACCGCCCCAGTCGCCACTGAAGCTGGGTTCGTTGCGCTGGTGCCCGAGGAGCCAGCCATGACTGCGCCAACGGCGAAGAAGCGAGAGGAGGTGGAGCGCCAGGAGGTCAGCCGACAGTCGCTCAACGCGGCGTCCTCAGCAGCGGAGGACGCACGTATCCGTCGTCGCGAGGATGTTGACCTCTCCCCAAGGCAGCGGGCGGAACGGGCGGTCGACCGGCGGGGTCGAGCCAGGCTGCTGAGCGACGTCGCCCCACCGGCCGTCGCTATCGCCGTACGTCGGCTGGGAGAACGGGAGCTGGACGGCAGCAGCGCGAGCGAGAGTCAGGGAGCAAGCGGCGAACGTAAGAGCGGTGGCGGCGGTGCTGAGCCGCATCGTTCGGCAGCTGGCGAGCGGCGGGGAGGGAAGGCGCGAACTCCTGGCGGATGCACTGAACGGCGATATGGAGTGGTGCGGCAGAAATCGGCTCCAGGCAGGTTTTCTTAGCGCGGGGTGGGTGTGGTTCGATTGGGCAGACAGAATTTCCTGCGGGGCAAGAAATGGGGGGCGAAATGCGATGGCGCAAGCAGAGCGCGGCGGCTCTTGACTCTCTCCCTCCTCGTCGCAGCGCCCCCTTTACTCCCACCCACCGCCAGACTCGCTCCATCATGTCGGCGTAAACCCAGATCGTCCCAACAATACGCGCGCAACCCCCTCCAACAAGAACCATTAACCTCGAAGCGTGCGTGGAAAAGTTCGCCTCGTCTTCCCCGGAGTGCCCGCTCACCCAGTGCTCCTATCTCCACGCGGTCCTCGTCCTTCGTACACTGCAGACCTCGTCAAAGGTCTCTACAACAAGTAACAGCATCAAGATGAACGTCCCCGCCTTCCAGCAGCAGCCGTCGTCCTCGACCCCGTCACCTGAACCGTGCCCCTAGACACCCTCGTCCCGCACCCCAGCACGCCCGCCATGCCTGCCCCCACGCAGCCCGCTCCTGCCGCATCCGCCGCACCCGCTCAGCCCGCCCACCGCACCCGTCAAGCCACCCGCAAGATGAACCAGTACAGCAACCTCTTCTCGACTCAGCCGTCAGGCAAGGCTGGCGCCTTTGGTGCGGCCCCGCCTCTCCTTCTCCCGCTTCAGGAACGAGCTCTTACCTACCCTGCGCCCCGCAGATGAGGCCGCCGCCGACCTGACGGCCTTCCTCGACTTCTCGTCGTACGGCCCGACAGACAGCATCGTCGTCCCCGATGCGGCGCCTTCGACCGGCGCGCCGTTCAGCAACGCGTTCGGGGCGCCCGGTGCGCCCATGGGCGCGCTTCGCCCCGTCGACGACGCGCTGCTCGACTCGCCCCTCGACCTAGAGCTCTCGCCGGCCTCGTCGTTTGCGTCGTCCATCTCGGGTAGCCCGTTCGACCTCGCCGTCTCGTCGGCCGATTTCACGTCGCCGCTCTTGAGCTCGTTCGAATCGCCGCTCCTCGAGTCGTTCGCGATGCCGGCGTCGAGGACGGGCGAGCTCCCGAGCCTGTTCGCTCCCGCACCTGGCGCCGACTTCCTCGCCGCTGCAGCGTCGTTCGCCGTGCCGGTTGCGACGGAGCCGCAGTGGGTTCCGCAGGACATCTCCGCCCTCCCGGTCCTCCCGCAGCTCGGTCTGCCGCTGCCGACGTCGTCGCCGATGGAGGATGTCAAGCCGGTCATCGCCCCGTCGCCGCCCGTGCTCGCGCGTAACGAGTCGGCGATCTTTGACTCGCTCATCATCACACCGACGCCGGCTGCGCCCGCTTCAATCGAGGTTGCGCCCGCCGCCGTCCCCGCTCCCGCTGTGGCTTCTCCCGCGGGTAAGCGCAAGACGGTTGCGCAGCTCCGCAAGGAGGCGGCGCAGGCCCTGCCCGAGCAGTCTTTCAAGAAGGACAAATTCACGGGCGTGCGTAACACCAAGAAGCCTGCGATCGACTACGACGCGCCGACGCTCCCGAAGAACTACCTGACAGAGTCGGCGACTTCGAAGAAGCGCGCGGGCTCGGCCAAGGTCGCGGCGTCGATTGCGAAGCGTGCCAGGACGGCGTCGGCGACGCCTGGGCCTGAGCTTCCCGAGACTCAGCCCGAGCCGATCGATGCGGAGCAGCTTGACGAGGAGCAGCTGACTGCCATTGAGCTGAAGCGTCGCTCGAACTGCCTTGCTGCAAGGAGGTCGCGCGCTCGCAAGGCCGCGCACATTGCGGACCTCCAGGCGGAGATTGAGCGCCTCCAGAGCCTCAACGAGACGCTCCAGTCGGAGTTGGCGGCAGCGCGCGCAGGGTGCAAGTGCCAGGCGCAAGCGCAGGCGTAGGGCGGTGTTGGCGGTGGTGGTGCCCTGCTCTCCCCTTCTCATTCTCGTTCCGCTTTCACCCTGCGCCCGTTTCGTCAGGAGGAGCATTGGCCCGTGTTTACCCTCTCCTCCTCTTCTCGCTCTCCCATAGCTTTTCCTTCTTCGTCTGTACCTAATCCTCCCAGCGCTTGATCTTGCAACGCTTCTCTTCCCACATATCAGTTGGCGATTTCTGCGAGAGTTCGGCATGTAGCGGACCTTGGGAGCGATGTCGCCGAGGTCTGCCTTCCTCCACTCGCCATGTCCGCTGGGGTTACGAGCGCGCCTGCTGCGCAATCAGACAAGTCTCTGCTGCCGTCTCTGCGCCTCGGCAGCCTCGACGAGCTGCTCGTCGGCGCTGTTCTCAAGGCCGGCGGTCCCTCGACGGGTGCGCCCTGCTCGTCCTCTCCCCCTCGCCCTGGAGCAGCATTGATACCTTGGCCCCCATGTGACAGTGCAAGGCAGCAAAGAGGCGCTTTCGCTCGGCAGCACAACCGTCAACTTCCGCCGGTGCGTCGGCCTCGCGCGCAGCCCCACTTTGCAGTCCTCCTCGCCTGCGAGCACACTCGCTGACAAGGACGAACGGTGATCCGGACGCACAGCTTTGTGCAGAAGGCGGGCCCCATCTTCGTCGCGCAGGATGCGGTCGAGAGCGTGCTGAGGTGGGAGGACCCGGCCAAGACCGTCTTCTTCGCGGCGGCGTGGGCGCTTCTGTGTGCGTTCTCTCCGTTCGCGAGCCGGATCTCACGCTGACTGAGTACGGGCCCCGCCGCGGATGCAGGCTATTGGCCGTCGCTCGTCATCTTCATCCCGAACCTCGTCCTCGTCTCGATCCTCCTGTCGACGTACCGAGCTAAGCAAGCGGCGGGCCCGCCACCCGACAGCCAGGAGGGCCCGACGCCGCTCGCCAAGGACCCGCCAGGCGAGATGTCCGTCGACTACCTCTCGAATCTAGTACGCTCTCTCGCTCCTTCGCCCTTCCCGAGTGTGCACTCACGCTCCTCCTCGCGTGCAGCAAAACATCCAGATCATGATGGGCCGCGTCGCGGACTTGTCGGACGCTTTGCGGTCGACTGTTCCGCTCCTCACGTGGCGGGACGAGCGCCTCACGCGCGCCTTACTCCAGCTCGCCGCCGTCTCCTCCTTCGGTCTCGCGTTCCTTGCGCCGCTCATTCCCTGGCGGCTCGTTTTCTTCCTCCTCGGCGAAGGCACCTTCTTGTTGTGCCACCCGCTCGCGCAGACGTTCCTCGCGGACGCCTCGGCGCGGCTCCTCACGCCCGCGAAGCGCAAGGCGCGGCAGCGCGCGGTCCGCCTCCTCCTCGAGGACGACGCGCTCGGCGACGACGAGCTCGACAGCGAGGTCGTCGAGGTGCAGCGGCTCGAGGTCGACAGCCGCATGCCCGGCGCGAACCCGGCGGGTGCGGCGCCCGGGGAAGTCTGGAGCAGCGAGGCGATCGTCGGCGGGGAACTGCCAGCCGGGTTCAGGTGGCTCGGCGAATGGGAGGACGCGGCGCCGGCGGATGGCGCGGTGGATGCTGGTGCGCCGTGCTTTCCCTTTCTCGGCCCCAGAAGGCCCCTCTTCACCATGCTGCCTATTCTCCCCCACCAAGTCCCCAGTCAACTGACTCCGCATGGTGCGCGCACAGACGGCTGGACGTACATCCACCTCGACGGCACACGCAGCTCGACGCCGTTCGTCGTACAGGGCGACAAGGGCACGCAGCTATGGGCCCAGTCTCGCCGACGGCGCCTCACGAGGCGCGCAATAAAGAACCCGCTTCTTTGAGCGTGCTTGAGCAGTCGAAGGAGAGGGGTGTACGAGTCCGGAGGGAGGAGAGGAGCTGTGTGTAATGCGAGGCTGTTCTGCATATTGCCTGGGCCTGATGTCTGTAGGCGCAGCCCGAGCCCATCGATGCGAAGCAGTCCGGCGAGGAACAGCGGAATAGTATCAAGGCGATGTGTCGTGGTAACTGTCTTGCCGCTTGCTAGAGCTGGTGCGCGATTACTCCTAGGCCCCTCTTTGCCCTCTGTTTCTCCTTCCCAATCCCTTGAGATCTGCGGACCCACGCTTTCTCTCCTTTAACCTTTCTCTCCGCCGCCTGCAGCAGGGCTCGCAGGGTTGTGCTCGAAGCGAACAGAGTGAGGAAAGCACACGAAACAGAGACGAAACAGCCTCCTTCCAACCCTCTCCTCAAGCATCTAGATCTCAAGCCCAAACAGGTCCACCGCGTTCTGCCCCATAACCTTTGTCCGCTCGGCATCGCCCCACCCGGCGACGCCGGCGATTGCGTCGAGGTTCTCGTCGACGCTCTTCCAGCGGTCGCCCTGGCCCTCGAGAGGCGGGAAGAACGGGTGGTCGGTGCCTGGGTGGGAGAGGACAGCGGTGTGAGTATGCAGTGGGGGGAGAAGAGTGGGAGGGGAGGGACAGGGAGGATCGAAGGCGCACCGAACATGATCCGGTCGGTGCCGGGGAAGACGCCCTCAGGCGCGAGGAGGTCCTGCCGCCCGTTCACGCGGTCGACAAAGGCAAGCTCTACGAACATGCACGGTGGCAAGTGTTAGCGCAGACGGCAAGGGAAAGAGCGGGACGCAGACGCACGCTCGTCCTTGCCCTCGTAGTTGTTCGCGCGTGCGACGACACGCTCCGTGAGTGCAAGCTCCTCCGGTCCGTACGTCACGGCGTCGTAGTACAGCTGACCGAGGTAGTACCTGAAGTCGTTCTGGAGGCGGTCCTTCACATGCGGGTCGTGCACGACGCAGCTCGACAGGCGGGACGAGAGCGCCGGAAGGGCGCCTGCCGAGTGCGCGAGGAGGAGCTTGAGAGTGGGGTGCCGGTCGAGGACGCCGGCGAGGATCAGGCGCGCAATAGCCTGCGGAAACGGAGGAAGTCAGGCGGGCCGGAGGGGAAGAGGAGAGGAAGCGAAACTTGCGATGGTCGTCTCGAAGGGGAAGCCGAGGCCAAGTGCGAGCGCGTGACCGTTGTCCTGCTCACCGAACGCGTTCTCAATGCCGTAGTGCGGGTGCTGTAGGGTAGCGAGCGTGGTGTGAGTGGGCTTTGAGCAGAAGCGTGATGAAGGGAACGCACAACAAAGACGACGAGACCAGCCGCAGCGATCGCCTCGTAGATGGGCTCCATCTCCGGGTCGTCGAGGCCCTTACCGATGCCCTTCGTGCCCATCACAATGCCGCGAAGAAAGCTCAGGCTCTTGATCTGCTCAATCGCCAGGAGAACCTTCTTCGTCTCGATGCCGGGAACGAGCGGGAGCGAGCCGAACGCAAACAGGCGCTTCTGCGTCTGAGCTGCAAAGGATGTCGACTGCGCAGCCTGCTCGGGGCCGTACGTTTCGCAGTAGTTTTGCAGGTCCTCGTTGAGTTCCTGTGCAGCCTGGACCGCCTCGGCAGGTTCAAGGAAGTCAAGCCACGGATTGGCGAGCGAAACGACCTGTTTCAGGTGGCTGTCAGAGGCTGGTTAGCGGAAAGAAAGGCGGAAAGAGCGCACAGAAACGTCGATGCCGTGGGTGTCCATAAACTTGATCTTCTCCGCGCGGTCCCAGTATTGCCTGTTTGCGCCTGGGCTGCTCAGCGGCTGACCTAGATCGTGATGATAGAGGCGAGCAAGGCTTACGGGCCGACGGGCCTGCCCTTGCTGTTGGCGCCCTTGCCCTCCTCCTCCTTGAGGAGGACGACCATTTCCTGGCCGTCATTGCCTTTGATGACCTTGGGGATCTGCTCTCGCCGCCGCATGAGATCCATGTAGGAGGGCGGGTAGCTGCAGAAGCATAGCGTTCAGCGGACCGGAGTGAAGTCGGCCGAAGGGTTGGGGAGGGAATGCGGCGGAGTCAGCTCCTTCAGATGCCTAGCAGATCACGCTCTGTAGACACGACGCACATGTGGGTGTGAACGTCCACAAGGAGCGGGCGGGTTGCAGCGGGCATGGTTGCGGCGATATTAGCAGGCGAACCGAGGTGAGGAGGGGCAGGTATGACGATGAGGCTGCGCTGGTCGGCAAGTCCTGTGGCTTCGGTTGTAGCCCCAGCAAGCTGCCCTCGAAGGGTCACGCGAGAGCAAGGTGCAGCAGAAGGGGATGCGGGCGGAGAGAGAGGCGGATCCCCTCGCTCGCCCGCCTCGGCCGGCGCGGGTCAACCCCGTCGACACCGCCTATCTTCCCTGGAGGAGACTCTCGGCAAGCGCTGTGGAAGCGTACAAAGTTTAGGTCATGCGGTCTGGTCCGCTCGTGAGTGATTCTTGTTGCGAGATCACTGAGAGTCTGGCGGGAGCGACAGCCTCGTATTCGGGCACAGCCCTGACAACGGGATGCGTGGGCTTGCGAGACGCTTGGGTTCCAACTGTTGCTCTCTGCGATTGACGCGGGCTGTGTGCGCTGCAGCCGACCCGCCTCTGTGGCCTCGTCCCCACCTCATCAGTTCGGCTTGAACCTCGCCGATCACTTTCGCCTCCACCGCTCACTCGCACCCTACTCCTCTGCAAGCGCTAGCATCTCGATTGCTAGCACAGAAAACCCCAGGATCATCTAGACCCAGGCTCAGCTCTGCAGGTGTGCCCCAACCTCCCCACCGTCCCCTACCGACGCTGACCACCCGCTCTCATCGCAGAACCCGCATCGTACGACACGCCAGCAGACAGCATGCCACGCCTCGAGGTTGCTGTCGGGCCCGACCGCTTCCATATGGAGACGACGTGGGTTAACCACCCTTCACGCCCAACCGAGATCAACACGCCCCTCTTCGCCGGCCGCGTCCTCGTCTTTGTCCGTGACTTTGCCGGCGTGACACCCGACGGTTCGCCGCCAAAACGCGACGCAGCGTACTTTGAGGGCCGGTCGCGCAAGTTTGCGATTCTCATCGAGGGCAAGTTCAAGCGGAGGAACGGCGTCGAGCCGTACACCGGCGAGGAGGTCCAGTTTGGCTCCGATTTCGGTACGCAATACTGTTTTCAACCAGAGCTTGAATTATGCGGAGACAAAAAGCACGCACCTGCTGACCCTGTTCAACTCATCTCTCAGATTACCTCCCCGACTCGTTCCCTCTGTCGCCGTTCAATGCGGGCATGAAGGTGGCGCAGTGGATCGATCCTGGTGTGTTGCGCTCTGATACTGAAATTAGTGAGGTATGCGCTCACACTTGGCACATGCAGCGACGCATTACGAGTTCCGTCCGCCGCACGGCCGCCCCTATATCATGTCTCCCTGGTCCGCCTGCGTACACACCTTCGCTGCCTACCCCTCTCCCGCTGCCCTTTCGCGCGCCGTCGTCCTCTCGCACCACGACCCGGACCACCCGCATGTGGAGGGCGCTGAGGAGGGCTCGTTCGTCCCGACCGAGGCAATAAATGCCAAGCACAAGTGGGTCGAGCGCCCGCACTGGAGCTTCCTCGGGCTCAAAGGCGACCCCCGCGTCGACGCCTTTCTCGCCGAACACTCGGAGCTCGTCCTCCCGAGCGGCACGCTGTCTTCTCGCCCTGCTCTCGCAGCACGCCCCTCGTCCCTCGTCCTCGGTACCTCCCCTGCCGTGCGAGATCTCTCCGACCCACTCGCGCGTTCCGAGTCGCCCGCTCCGCCCGACACAAGCGCCGGCGCGGCCGGGCTTTGGGGCGCGCCCATCCCGAAGATGGACGAGAGCGAATCCTCGGGCGCGTCCACGCCTGCTGCAATGGGCAAGAAGAAGAAGAGCAGCCGGTTCTCGCTCTCTTCCCTCGTGCACGCGCTTGACACCAGCACGAGCAAGGACACCGCGGCGCTGCACGGGCACGACCACGTCCTCATGGCGGACCAGCTACTCGGCGCGGCGAGCGTCACGGGGAGGAAGAGGGCGCAGAGCAATGCGAGCGCGTACAGGCCGAATCCGGAAGTCGCGAAGGAGCTTGGGCCGTGGCGGTTCGCGGACGAGAGTGTTGATGCGGGAGAGGTGCGTCTCTCGCCTGCATTTCTCCACCTTGCTCTGAGCTGAACACGCCGCGTCTCATAGGACACAAACTTCGTTTTCCTCGACCCGTCACACCCACGCACGGTTGCTCAGCGGAGGAAGCACTTCTGCCGCGACGGCGGCAAGTACCGCAAAGAGTTCATCTACGACCCGGATATCGTCTACGCCGCGTCGTTCTTTGCGCCGTTCGCGGACCTCAACACGCTCGACCTCGCGTGCGTCTCGCCTCGTCCTTCTCTCGCGGGCTGAGACGTTCCGCCGCTCTTGCGCTCCCCGCTTACTTTCCATGCGCACGCAGACTCGGCCCGGTCAAGATGAATGTCGCCGAGTACTTCACCAAAATGCCGATCCGTTACACGCTGCGGTCCACTCGTCTTGCGCCGCGGCCTGACGGCAAGGAGGGCCCCGAGGAGGAGGAGGTGTTCGCGACGATCAGTTTCAGGCTGGTCGACTAGCGGCTCGTAGGCGAGGCGATAGGTAGAGCAAGGTGTGTAGATACTGCTGTGCAGGATGCTCCGCTGTGGATAGGAGTGCCAGAGGGCGAAAGGGGGAGCTGAGCTCGCGCGACGAGGCGCACGCGCATCTATCTGTTCGAGGAAGCGGAACCCTCCCTCTCTCCGCGGGCCATTGAGCCGCTTCTTTCCAGGATTACTAGATCGCCTCTAAGAGTATGTACACCGAAGAAAGCGCCTGCGAGCAGTTCGGTGCATCCCTCCCCCGCTCTTCTCCTTGCTCGGGCGGGGCTGCGCTCAGCCTTGTCCTCTCTCGGCTCCGACGCTCACGGGTTCCCGGCAGGAAAGGATGCAGGTGCTCTGCCTTCCATGCCTGCAGCTCCACAGGCTCGCCCAGTGCTGACTCGCCTCGCTCGCCTCGCCCGGATCCTCATCACGGCACAGCCCCACGCCTCGACCTCCTCCGCACCGTACGCCCCGGGTGCACAGCCTCAGCTTTCGTACGGCACCGCACGGATGACGGCGACCGGGCAGGATCGCACGAACGGCGCAGCGGGCGCGGGAGCGGCGACGGACGAGGTCGATTTGAAGGGGAGGAGGAAGCCTAGGGTGCTACTCATGGGGCCGAGGAGGTGCGTTGCCAGTTCTCTTCCATGGCTCTGTATTGGCGGACGAGCAGGTGCCGGTACTGAGTGGTCCCGCTCGTCCGCGCCGGCTCACGACGAAGCTCACCCCTCGATCTTGCGTGCAGCGGCGGCAAGTCGAGCATCCGCAAGGTGGTCTTCGAGGGCATGGCGCCGAGCGATACGCTGTTCATCGAGAGGACGAACAAGTCCTCGTCAGACGATATCAAGTACGTCCCGCTGCTCGCCCGTTGAGCGTTTTGGAGCCTTTGAATGGTCGACGAGACGGACTCTGACATTCTGCGAGAGCGCAGCTCCTTCCTCTCGATGCGGATGTTCGACCTCCCCGGTGGGCAGCTCGACCCGGAGCAGTTGAACCTCACGTTCGAGGAGACCGATGCCGTCATCTTCGTCCTCGACGCGCAGAGCACGCTGCACGACATGATCCGCAAGCTCAGCGTCACGATGCACAAGGCGTACACGGCCAACCCCAGCATCCAGTTCGAGATCTTCCTGCACAAGGTTGACGGCATGTCGGAAGACTACCGCTTAGGTGCGTTCCGCCGTCGGCCCTTCTCGCCGCGCCTCTCGCTCACCTTGCTCGTCCACAGATACGCTGCAGAACCTGCGGGACCGGTTGACAGAAGAGCTCTTCGACATGTCGCCCGAGCTTGAGAGCAACATGGACGTCTTTTACCACCTCACGTCGGTCTTCGACACGTCCATCTACGAGGCGCTGTCCAAGGTCATCCAGAAGCTTATCCCGGAGCAAGCCTCTCTCGAGCGATTACTCGATCTCCTCTGCTCGGTGCGAACTCTCCTCTCCGTCCGCGTCCGCAAGCTCACCTGCCTGTCCCGCACAGCAATGCTCGATGGATAAGGCGTTCCTCTTCGAGACCTCCTCGAAGATCTACATTGCCACCGACTCTGCGCCGCTCGACAACCAGACCTACGTGATCTGCGCCGACTACCTCGACCTCGTAGGCGACTTCACCCAGCTGTACGAGTGCGCCCGCTTTCTGCTCTTTCCACTCTGCCCGATCTCACACTCTCTTCCACGCAAGAGCTCCCGCACCAGCCCCCACCCCGCAGGGCGACGTCCCCCTCTCGCGTTCCGGCACGCTGACGCGCACCGGCCGCGTCAACGGCTCCGACCCCTCTCCCCGGCGGGAGTCCAGCACGACGCTCGCCGGCCCGAGTGCAGGAGGGAGCCGGCCTGCGAGCGTGCTCAGCGGGCAGAACGGCAGCGCGGTCGAGGGCGGCGGGAAGGGGAGGGCGAGGCTCCCGCACTCAAAGGTCCGCCTCGGGACGGGTGCGACGATCGCGCAGTGGAGCATCAACGAGTGCGTCACCCTTTCGTTTCCGTCTGTATCCGCGACTACTGCTGGAGCGGTCGCTGATGCACTTCTGTGGCCAGCCACCTATCGCTCGTCGCGCTCCTCCGCCCGCACACACAGGAGCAGCACGCCGCGCTCATCGACTACAACGTCGCGACTTTTCGGCAGGCGGTGCTCGCCGTGTTCGACGTGGGCGTCAGTGCGCCGGCGGAGTAAGCGCCCCCGCGCAGAACGCGCCTGGCACAGTGGGAGAGGCGCGAGCGCCGGGTGACCAGGGCGGAGAGCGGGGACACAGTAACGGTGCGGCGAAGGAGTGGGAAGCAACTGAGTAGTTCTGTTGTAGCGTTATAGCATTGCGCGCTGCGCGGTAAAGGCAGTTGAGATACCGGCTTTGGGACCTCTTTGATGGCGAGAAATGCGGCAAGAACCGTTTCGTTTTGGAGCGCTGCAAAAACTGTCGGCATGGCGCGGTACTGCAGACGGGCGGGACGTGACAGAGATGCTACAAATACGTCCGGGCATGCAAATCCTCCTCCGCCGCCAGGGCCATCTCCGCTTCTCCCTCCGAACGGTCAACTCAACCCGCCCGGACCAAGCTCTGCCGCGCGCGCCAAGAACCCCCTCTGCCACCCGCCGCGCCGTCTCACGCCCCGATCGCTGCATGCGGCGGGCTCACGCCCCTCACACCCCCGCCGACCGCTGCTGCGCGTTTCGGGCTCGGGCTCGCATTAATGAACAGCTCCCAGTTGGCCCCTGCTCCGCCGAGACTCGGCTGCCGCTGCCTGCCCGGCGTGGCGGGTGCGCCAAACACGCCGCCTTTGACGGGCTCGGTGGCCGAGGTCGCGAACGGGGCGTCGAGCGCCGAGTCGCCCGGGCCGCCGCCGTTGCTGCCGCCCAGCTCGCCGCCAAAGATGGTCCCCGCGTCCTGCGCGGCGTCGCCCGTTCCCGCGCCAGCGCCGGAAAACAGCCTGCGGCCCTTGACGGCGGTGCCGTCCCCGAGCGTGGTCGGGACCGTTTTACGGCTCTGAACAGGCGACGGCGACGCCGCGAGAAAGAGCATCAGCTCGGCGGCGCCCTCGGCCGTGCCGCTGTCGTTCCCGCCGCTCCCGCCGCCCGGTGCGCTGCCCTGCTGCGCGGGCAGCTTGAGGATCTGTCGCTCGGGCGTCGCCGGGCGCGCAAACGGCGCGGGTGCTACTCCCGCTGTGCTCGCGCCTGGACCAGCGCCCGGTGCGTCCGCCGCGCCGGTCCCTGCACCTGGCGGCCCGCCCTCGTCGCTCCCGCTCCCCGAGCTGGGGTCGCTCGGAGCCCTCGCCATCCCCGTCAGCGCCGTCGCAGCGTCCACAAAGCTGCTGAAGTGCGGGTCTGAGCTCGAGAGCGGTTTTGCCGGCGAGGAGCGGCGCGACGAGGCGGCCCGGCGGGCGTGCGGCGAGCCGAGCGGCGAGGCAGCCGCTGCGGCGCGCTGCTTGCGCGGCGTGGGCGCGTCGACGTTGCCGACGGGCTGCGGGTCGAACGGCGAGCGCACCGCGCCCGACGGACCGGCCACCGTCCCGGCAGGGGGAGGCGCACGCATCCCCGCCGCGAGCCCGTGCTGGTACACGCTTGCGGTCGAGTACGGCGAGACGGTCTGCGCGGGCTGCGGAGGTGGTGCGTACACGCTGTGCGCGCTGTACAGGTTCGGCTGCGCGAGGCCCGATGCGTGCGGGTAGGACGCATGAGGGTCGTCCAGCCGCGCGCGCTTCGCCGGGTGCGGCTGCCCGGTGCCGTCATCAGCGAGGACGGCGTCGATCGCGTATGCGCCTGCGTGCACGGATGCGTACATGGCGGGTTGACTCGCGTACGCCATCTGCTCGTGCGAATGCGGGAAATGCGCGGGGGGATAAGGGCCGGGAGGAAGGCGCAACGCCGCTCCATCGGGCCTGCCGCCGCTGCCCTGACTCCGCCGGAGCGCCTCCTGCTCAAGATGGGGCTCGATCGTGTCGAGACGGACGTCCTGCCACCCGCGGGCGGTCTTGAACGATGCGAGGGCGAGGCGGTCGCGGAACGCACGCGCAAGCTGCGGGAGCAGCGAAGTGTCAGTCTGAGCGCTTCTTCTTTGCAAAGAAGAAAGGAGAGCGCACCTTCGAAGCCTCTGCACGCTTGATGACGCGCTCGACGCGCCTGTGCCGCTCGTCCGCATCCTCCTCCCCGTCCGCATGACCCGCCGCTGCGTCGCGCGCCACGCCCTTGCCCTTGTCGGCCCTTTTGGGCGTTCCATTAACGCTGCCGGCCCTGCTCATCGCTTCTGCGCTCAGCTGGGCACTGCTGGACCCGTTGCGCGCGAGGGGAGGCGCGCCAAACGCCGCTGATGCGGTCGACGCGTCTCGGTCGGGGCCGGCGGCGTACGCGCTTCCTGGGCCTGATGCGGCGGCGAAGGCGTGCGTGGGCGTGTTAGCCAAGCTGAGGGGAGCGGTCGAGTGCGCGCCCTGCGGCTCATGCGGAGCGGCGTGCGCGGGCTGGAAGGTGGACGCGTCGAGAGGCGAGGCGGTGAGCGACGAGGGGGTCGCGGGACCGTGCCGAGGCGGGAACGACGAGTGGGACGCGCTGCCGGTTTGGAAGGGCGCGTCGGGCTGCTGCATCGCTTGTTCGCGGGGCGATGTCCGCGAGAAGGGCGAGGGGTCGGGCGCGGGAGGCGCGACGAGCCGCGTCCAGGTTGGCGCGCTCAGAGTTAAGGCGACGGCAGGGACAGAGCTGTGCAGACTCCGTCGTTCTACAAGGGCTCTGGCCGTGCTCTGAGTGGCTTTCCTCGCAGGTGGCGCTTGACTCGAACTCGCTTCACCTTCTCACGGGGGCTAACCCCCATCCCAAGTACGCGTTAGCGATCACAAGACGAGGTGCGGTAGGTGTCGTACCGTCGAGAAGATCAAAGGAGTAGTGCCGCCTTATCGAACCAAGGCGGCAAGGGCAGCGACCGCGCCGCAATTGCGTATGTTAGGGGGGGGGTTGAAGACGCGACAACGCAAAGGCCTGGGTTATCGGGTAAGCGGTCAGCGCATACACAGAAACAGTGCTCAGAACGATGAAGGGAGGCAATGGCCGTGAGGCTGGCACTCGCTGGGGTAGTGCGTCGAGCAAAGCGTCGAGGGCGGCGAGGGCGAGACCACGGCGGCTTGCACTTTTGGGAAGAGCGCGAGCCCGTCACGCCCCTCAATGATCGTGATTGGGTCTAAGGACGCGCAGGAATGACCGAGCCGGGAGGCATGAACGCGAGCGAGAGCCCGAAGAAAGCGGTGGCAAGGTTGCGACGGAGCTGCGTGACTGCTCGACAGCTCTTTCCGCTTGAGTCACGTCGCAAGAGCATACCGTTCTCCAGCTCAGCAGAGTGAGCGGGTGCCCACGGTCTCGCAACATGTGTCCACGTCGCACGAGTTCGGCGAAGGTCGAGCGAGCTGATGAAAACGGGGTGGTGGGAAGGCCGCGTCTCTCGGAGCAGCAAGCGAAACGCAGCTGGAGCTATGCAATCCTCGGAGCCGACTAGCAAGCGGATGCTCTGGCAGAGGATGAAGCGGGCGAAAGGGCGGCGATGTCGGCGGGACGAGGTTCCGCTCGTCCGCGTCGACCTCGCTCTCCTCGAGCATCCTCCAGATCTCAGAAACCTGTGCGTACTTGGCCTGTCACACCTGCCCGACAGCCGATACCCCTTCACACGCGCCTCGACCTGCGCTATGCTCTCGCACGCCGTCCCCGCCTCGCCTTTTCTCCGCTGGCTGCGGACGATACGGTTGCAGCGAGCTGACCTCGGAACGCCTTCCCGTGCCCCGCTTTCTAACATACTACTCGAACTCGATCTCTGCCTATCAAACCGACCCGCCCTTCCGCCGTTGTGCGGCTGCAACATCCCTATGAATACACGCTCCCCTCCCGCGGCTCTCGACACGTGCGCTCGTTCCCGCAGATCATGGCTGCCGCTACCTCCGCCCCTGCCTGCTGCCCGCCCTTCCGCGCCGACCACATCGGCTCGCTCAAGCGTGCGCTCCCTTTCCTCTCCTCCTCGCCGTACCCGACTGACCCCGCTCGACCCGTCTGCGCAGGCCCCGAGGCGCTTCTCGCCAAGCGCAACGAGTACCACGAGGGCAAGTGCACCCGCGAGGAGCTCAAGGCTGTGGAGGACCAGGCCATCAAGGACGAGGTCAAGCGCCAGCAGGACGTCGGCATCAAGTCGGTCACTGACGGCGAGTTCCGCCGCCACATGTGCGTTCCCGCCGCTTGTTCTCTCGACTCCGCGTGCGTGCTGATGCGCGTCGTGCGATGACAGGTTCTGGGACGGCTTCCACAACAACCTGCAGGGCATGGAGGTCATCCAGAACCCCGGCCGCGAGCTCTTCAAGATGTGCGCTCTCTCTTCCTTTGCCGGTATCACCACCTTGCTGACTTCACATTTCGCGCGTAGGTACGTCCCGGACATCAAGGCGTTCTTCGAGGCACGCCGCCTCGCCCATTCCCTCATCCACATAACACTGACCCCTTCGCTCCCTCCAGTCGCACGCGTCGCGCCCGGGTGACACGATGATCTGCACTGGTAAGCTTATCCGCAACAAGCCCATGTACCGGTGCGTGCCGTGCTCGTTCTTCCTGCGTCCCCCAGCTCAACCCCGTCGTTGGCAGCCCGGAGTTCGAGTACGTTGCGTCGCTTGTCAAGCCTGAGGAGGTCAAGAACGTCAAGATCACCCTCGCTGCCCCGGAGTGCGCCGTCTCCGCTCTCACCCACCGATCCCGCGATTGACCAATCCTGTGCAGGTGGTACCACCTCCGTCACGGCGAGCACGCCTACAACCGCGACATTTACCCGTCCGAGGTCGAGTACTTTGCCGACCTTGCCAAGGCGTACCGCGAGGAGCTTGCCGACCTCTATGACGCCGGCTGCCGCAACGTCCAGTTCGACGACCCCCTCCTCGCCTACTTCGTGCGTTTTCGCTTGACCTTCTCCCTTTTGAGGCTGTGCGCTGATGCACTCGTACGCAGTGCGCTACGTCGATGCTCGAGGGCATGAGGGCCGAGGGCCAGGACCCGGCCAAGGTCCTCGACTCGTACATCCAGCTCTACAACGACTGTGTCCGCGACGCGCCCGCCGACATGGTCATCGGCCTGCACCTGTGCAGGGGCAACGTGCGTGCTCTCGCTTCTGTCCGGTCGGCTTCGCCCGCTGACCTCGCCACGCGCTCTCGCTTTCGTCCTGTCGACTTCCCCGGCTCACCTCGCCACGCGCACTCGCTTTCGTCCTATCGACTGCCCGGCTCACCGCGACAACAGTTCAAAGATGGAATGCATTTCAGTGAGGGCGGCTACGAGCACATTTCCCGCAAGCTCTTCCGCGAGCTCAACGCGCACGTCTACTACCTCGAGTACGACACCGAGAGGGCCGGCGGTTTCGAGGTACGGTGTCCTTCAGCGTTTCCTCGACTTGTACTAATCCTCAACGCCTGCCTATAGCCGCTCGCGGACCTCCCCGCTAACAAGGTCGTCGTCCTCGGCCTAATCACCTCCAAGTTCCCGCAACTCGAGAACAAGCAGGAGCTCATCCAGCGCATCAACCAGGCGGCCGACTTTGTCGCTCAGGGTGCCGGCCAGACGCGTGAGGAGGCGCTCAAGCGTCTCTGCATCTCGCCGCAGTGTGCGTCCCTTCCCGCCTCTTTTTCCTCGCCCACGCTACGCAGCTAACACATCGTCCTTCGACACCCACAGGCGGCTTTGCCTCGCACGCCGAGGGCAACCCCGTCAGCCGCGACGACGTCCTGACCAAGCTCGGCCTCTGCGTCGACGTCGCCAAGGCCGTTTGGTCGGACGCGTAAACGCCCCCAGCGCCCCTCCTTCCTCGCCGCAAAACCAAACTCGCAAAAGCAGCATCCTCAAGCATCTCAACATGTCGTATCGTCTGTAGGTTATCGAATCTGGGTTCTACGCAGTCATGGCAATTCAACACTGCCCGTTCATCTCTCTCCTTGTCTCGTCTTTATCGCTCGCTCTCGCTTCGCTTCCGCTTCTCGGTCATCCATGCTTGCGGCCCAAAGCTGGTCATGTTAAAACTGCAATTCACGACGAGGACGATACAGCTCCTCCTCCTCACGCCTTCACCGCTCTCATGCTTTGGCGCCGACATCGCGGCCTCTTTCTCCGGACCCGACCGACTCATCCCCTTCGATGGCCTGGATACGAGGGGGTTGATGTCAGCTACCGCCGGGGACAAGTGCAAGCAGACGCACCTTGACCGTCTCCTCCCCTCCCGCTCTTACCGCAACCCAGCTTCCGATCCACCGTCCTGTCTTCACTTCACCCGAGCGACGGCGCCTGCTTCGATGCCTCGACCTGCGCGTCCTTCGGCGTGAGGACCCTCTGGAGGCGCTTGTCCACCTCGCACGCAAGCAGCCCGCCGAGCGACAGCGCGAGGAGGTACGCCGGCGGGACGGCCGCGAGCGCGAGCGTGGGCGGGGCGAGCCACGCCGGGTGTGTCGCGGCGCGGCGGGCGGGCGAGAGGAGGAGGAGCGCTGCGGCCCAGGAGAGCGCGTGGGGCGCGCCGAGGAGGAGCGTGAGGGGGATGAGGAGGGCTCCGAGACTGCAGATGATGAGAACGAGGAGGTAGAGCGTCTGGCGGAAGAGGTAGATCGGGAGGGCGAAGGGAAGGGAGAGGAGCGAGAGGGACGGGAAGGCGCCCGGAGACCAGAACTCGATCTCGGGGAGCACGTAGGAAACGCAGAAGGCGCGGTACGTAGGGAGGTGGTACAGACCAGCGAGAGCTATGCAAAGCGAGCCGGCGGCGGCGACTGCAGCGCAAATGAGCGACTCGCGCAAGTCGGGGGTCAGGTTCCCGAAGGTCTGGCAGCCCCGGCGGTAGCAGTACGGGTCGTCGCCGCTCCCACAGCGCTCACTGCGCTCGTGTCTGCGGTAGCGCCGTACCTCGGCTCGCCACGCCATGCGGGCGATGAGCTTCATGATGCCCCACTGCCCGCGGAGGATCTCGCCAGCGGTGGGGTGCTGATAGGGCGGGCGGGCCTCGTAGATGCTGTAACCCATGGCAGAAGCTCTGCGTGCGAGTGCGAGTGATGGGAAGGAGGGAGAGAGTGAACGGGTCGGCGGGAGGGAGAAATGGACGGGACGGGTGGCTGGGTGCATTCCTCGAGGAAACCTTCACCAGGCGAGACCCGACTCGCGTGTCCTCCCGCCTCCAAGCTCTACGACAGCTCAAAAGCTTGTACCGACGCTCTGAGAGACGTTTCTAGTGCGTGCATATCGCTGGGTCAGCCGGACTGAGCGTGACCAGGAGCGAGCAGATGAGCTTGAAAACGACGCGAGGGACTCGAGTGCGCTCTCACGGGCGACCAGGACCTGTCCGTTTCCCCTCTTCCCGACTTTACAGTACAGATAAGAGCATGCAATGCACAGTTCTCTCAAACCGCCTCATCGTCCTCTCCTCGAACCGCCGCCCACCCTGCTCTCCGCACCTTGCCCCCCTCACACCCCGCTTGCCGCGCTTGCTATGATCCAAGTGTCAACGCTCATTTATAGCCAAAGTTGAGCGAAAAGCTTAACGCACCCGTGCTGTCAGCCTACACCCTCCCGATCCTTGCCTTCCCTCCGCTGCCGCCGCACTTCTTCAGCCCGTTCCCGCCGCCGTACGCCGCCCAGGCCCTCGCCATCGCCGAGCCGAAGCTCCGGAGAAACAAGGAGCAGAGGAGCGTCCTGCCCGCGACGAGGGCTATGAAAGGGAAGGGCGCCGAGAGGAGCGGGCCAGGCGACATGAACGACGTCGAGGGAAGGCGCGACACGGGGTCGAACGCGTCGAAAGTGCCGGTGAAGGCGTCGACGAGCGTGCGGAAAGGCGGACTGAGCACGCCGAAGTGGAGGAGGAGGAGCGTCCTGCCCAGCATCGCGGTCAGGACGAGGGCGAGCAGTCCAGCACCGCCGGCGAGGAGGGGCACTGTCCGGGCGCCTGACAGCGCCCATGTGGTAACGGAGTGCTCGAACTTCGGCTGCGCAAGGCGCTCCATCTCCTCTCGCCATATTTCGCGGATCTCCTCGCGCACCGCCCGCTTGAAAGCGAGCCACTGCTCCTCGACCAGCTGGGCGAGGCAGGCGCTCAGGTCGAGGGAGGAGCGGCGGCGCTGCGAGCGGTAGATGATGGGCATGGGCGGCGAGATACAAGCGGGAGGGTGGAGGGAGAGGGAGGAGGGAGTAACTGGGGCGAGGGAGGTCGCGCTCGGCGCAGTTGATACGGCAGTCGAGGACTGAATGCGAGCGCTCTCGCTCTAAATTGTGGGACACAGATTCTGGAGCAGCGGACGCTGATCGCGCACGGGAGTGCTAGACGCGTTCCAGAGAGGTGGGCTTCAGGGGATCGGGAACAAACGAGGAATGCGCGAGCGGGAGGACAAGGTGACAGATCGCGGGAAGAGCGAGAGCGCCGGAACAAAAGTATACACACGCATCAAGCGGAGCGCCTCTAGAGAATAGCAATCGCGGAAGAACGCGCTCATTCGGCGTCGGCCTGGGCGTTGCTCGGGCAGTGCGGCCAGTACCTGCGGGCGGGTCGTGCGAGGTCAGCCCATCTCGCCGTCGTCTTCCTACCGACGGCGCGGGAAACCGAGAGCAAGCTGTGGTGGATGAGCGCACCAAAACGGCCCACACGGCCCCTCCTCGGCCCTGTCCGCCGAGCTCCACACGCCGACCACGCCCGCCCTGCTCCTCGGTCCGCCAACCTGCACGCCATTCATCGCCCACTGGTCCTCGCCACCATACCGGATGATGTACTGCCACCGGACGTGGCCCTCGGGCGTGCGCTCGACGGTCCCGCGGATGGAGCGGTCGCGCGAGGGGAGAGAGGGCGGACCCGCATTCGTGAAGGTGCCGCGGAAGCCAAGCCGCGGGAGGGACGTGCCGTGAAAGGCGAGCTTGGGGTACGCTGTCGAGGGCGAGGAGGTGCCGGGAGCGGCGGGACGAGCGGAAGAGGAGGGTGCGCCGGATGGAGTAGGCGGCAGGGAGGGCGGGCGGAAAGTGAGGCATGGCGGCGGGTACGCAGCGCTGGCGGTTGTGTGCGGGGCGGCGGGCAGTGGGCCAAGCTCGGCGGGCATGGCGAGCTCTGCGAGCGCCGCTGGCGAGAGGAAGACGGCGTCGTCCAGCGGATCGTCCGACGGCAATGCAGGCGATGGGCCCTCGTCGTCCCCGCCCGCTTCCACTCCCTCAACGCCCGAGCTCCGCGATGGTCGGCCTTCGTCGGTCCCACCTGTTGTCCCGAAGTACCCAAACTCGTCCTCGCTGCTCTCCTCCGCGCTCTCCTCTTCCTGCGCGCTCCCAGCGTTCCAGTCCTCGTCTTCCTCGTTGTCGTCGTCTTCGCGAGCTAGCGCTTCGGCGCTGAGGTCTTGTTGGCCATTCTCGTCCGGCCACTGCCCCTCGGGCAGGAGCTCAAGGCGCAGCTCCATGCAATCGCCAACGGCTTCGTGCTCCCCGACGAGCGAAGGCACGAACCGCCCGCTGCGGTGGTGGTTGAAGTGGTGGAACACGGGGAAGTGCAGGAACGCGTACGTCCCGCGCCAGCCGGCTGTGTGGGTCACGCCGGCCCAGTCGCGCGGATCGACGTCCACAGCGGGTCCTGACGAGCCCGCGCGCGTCGTTGCCCACCCCCGCGGCGGCGCAACGGTTTCGGCTTCGGCGTCGTCGGCGTCGTCGTTCGGGGCGCCCCAACCAAAAGTCTGCGCCTCGCCGAGGTTCGCACTCATGACGATTGCGATCGCCTCGACTTTACGCCAGTCGACGCGGCCGGATCCGTCGGCCATGAACGGGCCGTAGCACGATCCGCGGCGAAAGTTGGCGTATTCATAGACGGTCTCCATCGCCGAGGTACGGATCGCTGCAGCAAGCGCGAGCGGCGAGGGCGTCGCGAGGACGTGCAGCTGTGCGGCGAGCTGGGCGACGCGTGCGGCGCGGAGTAGCGCCGAGGGGGAGAGCTTGCTCGCTTTCGCTGCGGCGGAGCGGAGGGAGCGCAGGGGGGAGCGCGAGAAAGTGGGGTGAAGGGCGAGGAGCGCCTCACCTGTGCCGCAGGTCGTCGAGAGAAAGTGCTCGAGCCAGCGCTCATTGAACGAGTCGCTTGCGGTGTCGCCTGCGACTGCGGGGTGGTCGTCCGCTATGGAGGAGGAGGCGGGAGGGCGGGAGCGGGCGATGTCGACGAGGGTCTCGAGGAGCGCTTCGAGCTCGGCTGGTGGGATGGGCTCTGTGCGGTCTTTGAATGCGCGGAGGAGGGCGTCGGCGCGGGCGCGGCGCTTGACCTGGGCGGGGAAGTCGTACGCCAGAGTGGAGGTGGGGGTCGGGTCGTCCCACCGTGTGCGGTGGAGTGCTCTCCAGAGGGCGGTGCTCTGCGCGACAGTGCAGGCGGTCTTGCAAGTGCGAGCAAAGGCTGCGCATGCCTCTGGCGTCGCCTGTGCGAGTGCGTGGACGAGGATCTGTCGAGGCGAGCGTGAGCGAGATGAGGGGAGTCGAGCGAGAGAGGGACACACCTCGGGCGGGAGGCGGAAGATGGCAGGCACGGGCCGGTTACTCGCCATCGTTACAGAAGCTCAGGGGCCTGCAAGAAGCGGGGAGTGCGCGACAGACGGAGCGAGCGAGGGCCTCCATCATCGCCGGCGCGCGCCAAGTCGGCCAGCGAGCGGGTCAAAACCGCACTAGAGAAGGTGCAAACGGGGAAGCGGGCCTCTGAGAGTATCATAGTACGGCTGGTGTTCCTCACCTGGCTTCCGCGCAAGATCCTGGACGTGTGTCTGTCCGACTTGGGCGGTCTCGCAGACGCTCAAGTTGAAGGCCATCGTCGCTCTCCTAGACTCGCTCGCATCGGCACCTGCTGCCGAGCAGAGCATCGGAGCGCAGCTGCAGCCACTCTTGAGCGCTTCTCAGCACAGCTCTTCAAGCCATCGACCGCCTCTCGGCCAAGATGGCGACGACCTCTGCTCCCTCGCAGATCACCATCCTGCGCAAGCGGCCCCATGGCCAGGGCGGCGCAGCAGACCATGCCTACTTCCGCAAGACCGCTCGCGGAAAGCTCATGCGCGGTGCGCTTTCGTCTTCTGATACCCTCGAGCTTACCCTCCCCTCGCTCGAGCCGGGCTGATGAAACTGTCGAAGAGCCGGACTGACCCACTCGACCTGCACAGTCGTCCGCGAGCACTACCTGAGGCCTGCTGCCAACTTCCCCGCCCCGCCAACCCTCCCCGTCGGCGTGTCGTGGGTCCTCCCCGACACCAACGCCATCCTCCACCAGTTCGACCTCCTCGCCTCGCCCTTCTTCCCCGCCCCGCTCCTCGTCGCCCAGACCGTCCTCGACGAGGTCCGCCACCGCAGCCTCCCCCTCTTCAACAAGCTCCGCACACTCCTCGATGAGGATTACGAGCCCCCCTCCGAGACGGGCGCGGCCAAGATGAAGCGCGGCTGGACCGTTTGGAACGAGGCCATCGAAGAGACCTTCCTCGAGCGTAACGAGGGCGAGAGCCCCAACGACCGCAACGACCGCGGTCCGTTGGCTCCCTCGTTGCATCCCCACTCCAGCTCACTCTGCTCTCTCCCGCAGCTATCCGTCACCTCGCGTCGTACTACTCGGCCATCTTCTCCTCGAGCGCCAACAAGCGCCAGGAAACCTCCTCCACGTCCCCGTCGCGCGTCCCCACCTCCGACACGCCGCTCATCCTCCTCACCGACGATGCCGCGAACCTCTCGCTCGCGCGCTCTTCGGGCCTGACCGCCCTCACCGCCAAGGCGTACGTTGATTCGCTTCCCGCGGCGCAGCAAGAGAAGCTCGTCGATCTCCTCGCCGTCTCGGGCGCGGGCCTCTCCGGCCGCGGGAAGGACGCTGCTGAGGGCCCCTTCTACGAGGAGCACTTGCCGACCAGCGTTCTCCAGGCTGGCGTCAAGGCGGGCAAGTTCCTGCAAGGGCACTTCAACCCGAGCCCGTACAACCCGCTCGGCGAGGTGCGTCCTTCACCTCCCTTCTTTCCGCCCTTCTCGCGCAGAACTAACGAAGGGAGCGAACAGGCAACGGTCAATGCCGCGAACCGCGACAAGCCCATCCTCCTGCCATCGCGCGAGGCGATGAACCGTGCGGTCGCGGGAGACCTCGTCGTCGTCGAATTGCTGCCGGAAAGCGAGTGGCGCAGCCCGAACGAGAAGGTCGTTGACGCGGATGGTGCGTTCCCACTCATAAGGGGCATGATACCTCATCTGGAGAAGTCGGCGCATTGCTGACCCCTCGAACCCCAACACAGCGAAGGATGAGGACCCCGACGCACCTGTCGACCCGGCCGAGGACGGTGCCGACGCTCCCGCGCCATCCGAGTCGTCACTCTCGCGCCCTTCTGCGCCCGCCTCGACGCGTGACGTTCAGCCTACCGGCCGCGTCGTCGGCATCCTCCGCCGCGCCTGGCGGCCGTACGTCTGCACCTTGCGTGTGACGTCCCTCCTCTCCGAGGCGTTCGCGACGACCTCATCGCGGACGGTCACCGCGACGCCGGTCCAGCGGGGGATCCCGTCGATCCGGATCCGCACGAGGCAGGCCGCGCAGCTCGCAGGGCAGAAGTTCCTTGTCTCGATCGACCGGTGGGGCGTGTCGTCCCGCCTGCCCGAGGGGCATTTTGTGCGCGTCTTGGGCGCTGTCGGCAGCAAGGAGGGCGAGGTCGAGAGCTTGCTCGAGGAGTGGGAGGTCCCCTACCGGCCGTTCTCGAGCGCGATCCTGAGCTGCCTCCCCGAAGAGGGCGACTCGTGGGTCGTTCCGCCCAAGGGCGACGCCGACACGAAGAACGTCTGGAGGAACAGGGTGGACTTGCGCGACGAGATCATCTGCTCGATCGACCCGCCTGGTACGTCCAGCTGTGCTCGCCTGGAAGACCGGGCTTCCTTTGCGCACCACCTGTTGTCGATTGTGTCCCGAATGGTCTGCGCTCATACTGATGGACGGTCTCCCACAGGCTGCCAGGATATCGACGATGCGCTACACGCCAAGCGCCTGCCGAACGGCAACATCCAGGCAGGCGTCCGTATGTCCCGCGCTCTCCTCTTCCCCGTCACTCCGCCACTGACTTTCCGATCCCGCGTGCGCGCAGACATCGCCGACGTCTCGCACTTTGTGCACCCGGACAACCCCATGGACGCCGAGGCGGCGTCGCGCGGCACGACCGTCTACCTCGTCGACAAGCGCATCGACATGTTGCCCAGCTTGCTCGGGACCAATTTGTGCTCGCTTAGGCCGTATGTTGAGCGGTTGGCGTTCAGTGTGATCTGGGTGCGTGAGGCGTTCTTGAGGCTCTCGGAGGGCGCCTCAAAGCGATGGTGCTGCAGCGACTGACTACGTTGCCGATACACTGATGACGCGCAGGAGCTTGATGACGACGCCAACATCGTCGACGTCAGATTCACCAAGTCGGTCATCGCGAGCAAGGAGGCGTTCACGTATGAGGCGGCGCAGCGGAGGAAGGACGACAAGTGCGTTACGGCGCGCTCGCTTTTCAACCGCAGAACCTGACATTCCCGCTCCGGCAGGTCGCTCAATGACCCACTGACGGAGGGTATCCGTATGCTTAACTCGATCGCGATCAAGCTCAAGGCGAAGCGCATGGCCGCAGGCGCGCTCAACCTCGCCTCGCCCGAGGTCAAGATCCACCTCGAGTCGTCGGAGCAGTCTGGGCCCGTGGACATCGAGCACAAGGAGCTGTTCGAGACCAACTCGCTCGTCGAGGAGTTTATGCTTCTCGCCAACATCTCGGTCGCCGAGCGCATCTACAAGCAGTTCCCGCAGACGGCGGTGCTGCGCCGACACGCCCCGCCGCCGAAGACCAACTTTGAGGTTCTCCAGGACGTCCTGCAGAAGCGTCGCGGGTTCAGCCTCGACGTCTCGACCTCTGGCGCGCTCGCCGATTCGCTCGACAAGTGTGTGGTGCGTGCCGGTCGTCCCCTTCCTCTTCGTGCTTCTCGTTGACAAAGGCCCTCTCGCGGATAGGACCCGTCGTTCCCGGCGTTCAACACGCTCGTCCGCATCATGGCGACGCGGTGCATGCTCTCTGCCGAGTACTTCTGTTCGGGCTCTCTCCCCGCCTCGCAATTCTCGCACTACGGCCTCGCATCGCCAATTTACACGCACTTTACCTCTCCAATCCGGCGCTACGCCGACGTCCTCGTCCACCGGCAGCTCAGCGCCGCCATCTCGGGCCAGCCGCTGCACGCCGGGTTGCAGACGCGCGCATGGGTCGACAAGACGCTCGAGGTTGTCAACAAGCGGCACCGCGGCGCGCAGGGCGCTGCCCGCGCGAGCATCGAGTTCTACGTTGCGCTCGCGATCGAGCGTCGCGAGGAGGCAGCGCAGAAGGCCGCGCTCGAGGCGGTCAAAGGCGCCAAGGGCGAGGGCAAGGTCCGCGCCGAGGCGTTTGTTATCCGCGCGTTCAAGAACGGGTTGGCCGTCTTTGTCTCGCAGTGCGTCCTCTCGCTATTCGAGCTGTGCCGCGGGAGGAGGAGCTGACGGGCCCGGTATGCGCACAGGTTCGGCCTCGAGGGCCTCGTCACGTTCAAGCGCGACCTCGAGTACGACGCTGAGAGCTACGAGATCACGGCTGCGAACGCAAAGGGCGACAAAGTCACCATTGGCGTGTTTGACAAGGTCGAGGTCGAGATCAGCGTCGAGAAGGTGCGCAGCGTTTCGTTCATCCTTCTCGCATGACTTCCCTGTACTTACGGGGCTTGCTCGCTGCATGTAGGACCGGAATACCCAGCGCGGCAAGGTCGTGATGCACCTCGTCGACCCCGTCGACTCCCGCGGGCTCTGAGCCGCGGGGCTTCCCTCCTCTCGCGGCGCGCCGCAGATCGTCTTGTAGCTCCGAAGAAGGATGGAATGAGCTGTTGTGTCACTTTGAGCGTGCTTCGGCGTGGGTGACGAGAGAGGGGAGGCGTGGGGTGGTGCAAGCGATCCCGAGAGGGACGTGCGAAGACGACCGCGGAACGCGGTGGGCGGCTCCTGCATGTGTCCATGAAGGCTTCAGGAGCCGCTGTTCGCTGCTCTGGACCCGCGCTTTGAGGTCGAGTGGCGGAACATGCGTCGGCACGGGGACGGCGGCCGGTGCCTTGGGCGCGCTGGATCCCTTTGCCGCCGAGCGCTCCCTCGGAGTCCCCCATCGCATCGACTCGAAAGGCTTGCCGCTCGCGCTTCTCTCCCTCTTTCTCCCCACTTTCTGCTGCTCCACGCTCACACACTCGGGCTTGAGCTTCATCGCGATACCTCGACTGCCAGCGTGACCCCCACTCCCCGCGACGCTCGACCTTCCCATACAGCTTCATCGTCTCATCTCGCTCACCTCCCACCGCACAAACGCCATGCCCGCCGCCGCTACCAAGGACGAGATCCGCCCCGAGTCGGAGTACGAGTGCGTCCGCCGTTCTTTCCAGTAGGGAGGTAGCTGCGAAATGAGGCAGGCCGCGGGAGGGGGTCCTCGTGCCGTGGTCATGAGCGGTGGTTTCTTGCTTTCGGGCACGGCAGCGACATCGATGGACGAGTCAACTTACCTAGGGAGACGAGCACGTGTCGAACGTGCCCGAGGAACACGCGCTGACCTTCTCGCCTCCCCACTCTCCCTCAATCCTCCCGCATTCCATGCGTCTATTTGACCCCACCCGCGTTATCTTCCGCCTTCCAGCGTCATCATCGTCGGTGCCGGCCCCGCAGGATGCATGGCCGACCTTTGCTTGACTACTTTTGGCTACAAGGTTCTCCACATCGACAACCGCCCGACGACGACGGAGGCCGGTCGCGCCGACGGTATTCAGCCCCGCACGATCGAGGTGCTTCGCAACATCGGCGGCGTGTACTACGAAGAAGGCAAGGCATCGCTTGCGAAGCGCATGATTAACCAGGGCGTCCGGTGCGCCTCCTGCTTCTCCTCCATCTCGCCTTAGTCCGTTACTGATGTTCTTTCTCTACCAAGCGTCTACGAAGTTGCTTTTTATGATCCGACGCCTGAGAAGCAGCTCGCCCGCACCTCCCGCGCGCCGTCGTGCCCGGACTTCATCGACGTCGTCGACAACTACACCCTCCTCCTTCACCAGGGCCTCATTGAGCGCTCCTTCCTCGACGAGATTGAGGCTGTGCGTCCTCTCGCCCCCTTGGCATTCGGAAGAGTGAAACTGACGATCCTTTCCCGGCGCAGCGCCGCGCCCATCTCCCCGCCGACAAGAAGGCTCCCGCTCCCCACGGCGGCGTCTTCCGTCCCTACGATTTCGAGACCTGCTCGACGGACGAGTCGCAGGAGTACCCTGTTTCGGTGACCTTTAGTCACTCGGAGACCAAGGAGAAGCTCACCGCCCGCGCCAAGTACCTCTTCGGCGTGGACGGTGCGCGGTCGCTCGTCCGCCGCGCCATCTCCGGCGGCGAGGTCGGTGACGGCGAGTGGCAGGGCAAGATTCGCATGCTCGGCGACGCGTCCGACATCATTTGGGGCGTGATGGACGTCGAGGTCAAGACTGATTTCCCCGACATCATGTCCAAGTGCCTCATCCACTCCAAGTCGGACGGCTCGATTATGGTCATCCCGCGCGAGGCCGGCCTCGTTCGTCTCTACGTCCAGCTCCAGGCCGAGGCCGGGCCCGACGGCAAGCAGAAGCACTATGGCCGCGATGCGACGGAGGACATCTGCAAGTCGCGCGCACGCAAGATCTTTGAGCCGTACAAGCTCGAGTTTGGCAAGACTGCCTGGTTCTCCGTCTACCGTGCGTCCCGCTTTGCTTCAGAGGAGACGAGCTCACCCGACTGACTCGCCTTTCCTATCTCCTCGCAGAGATCGGCCAGCGTATCGCTTCCAACTACACTCTCGACCACCGCGTCTTCCTTGGTGGCGATGCGACCCACACGCACTCGCCCAAGGCCGGCCAGGGGTGCGTCCCCCTCCGACCTTCTCGAATCGCGCGCCTAGCTGACTCCCTGCTATCGCACAGCATGAACATCTCGATGCTCGACATGTACTCGCTTGCCTGGAAGATCAACATGGTCGAGAAGGGCGTTGCAGACCGCTCGATTCTCCTCCCGACTTACGAGCAGGAGCGCAAGAGCGTCGCCGAGGAGCTCCTCAAGTTCGACAAGGCGTACTCGGCGCTCTTCTCTGGCCGCTCGCCCAAGTCGGACCAGCTCACTGCCGACGCGACCAAGGCTAAGGCGCTCGGCGCGGTCGACCCGGAGCTGTTCATCGAGACGTTCAAGAAGAACGCGTTCTTCACCTCGGGTTGCGGTGCCATCTACTTTGCCAACCCGCTCAACGCCCTCCCCGACTCGGACCTCGTTAAGAACTACCCGAAGAAGGGCGTCTTCAACCCCGAAGGCAGCAAGCTCACTGCTGGCCAGCGCCTCCTGCCCGGCAAGGTCACCCGCGCGATCGACGCGAACCAGGTCCGCATCCAGCAGGAGATTAAGATGAACGGCGCCTTCCGGTGCGCCTCTCATTCCTCGCTTGCTCCTGTCCTCCTCCACTGACTCGCGCTTCTCTCCCCCCCACAGCATCCATGTCCTCGCTGGCGACTACGAGAAGTCGAAGGCGCAGCTCGCCGCGCTTGACAAGTTCATTGACTCGCCTTCGTCGTTTGTCAACCTGTACCGCCCGAAGAACGGCGTCAAGTCGTCCGTCTTCTACAACTCGCACGACACGCGCCACATCGAGCCGGAGCGCGGGTCGCGCGAGCCCAACTACAACCCCTTCTTCGACTTCCTCTACATCTTTGCGACGCCGCACACCGAGTGGGACGTGCGTCCTGCCCCTTCCTCGCCCTCGCCGTGCTCGCTCGAGATTGACCTTCCCGCTTCGCCCCGCCTACAGATCGAGGACCTCCCCTACAACGCGCGCATCTACCGCGAGAACATCTACTCGGACGACATTTACGACCGCCGCGTCGGCAAGGAGGCCAAGGCGGCCGTGCACGCCAAGTGGGGCGTCTCGACCGACCAGGGCGGGATCGTCGTCGTCCGCCCGGACGGGTACGTCGGCGCGCAGGTCCCGCTCAACCAGGACGGGTTCGAGGCGCTCAATGCGTACTTTGCGGGCTTCATGAGCGGGACGCAGAAGGCGAGCCTCTGAGCGCGGCGCCTCCCCCTCTTGATTTGAGTTCTCCGTGTTCCGTGGCAAGGTGAATGGTGCCGGCTTCCCCTCTTCTATCGTACTTAGCATCGCCTCTCGTATTGGTAGTCTCTCGCACACCGTTGTAACCATACGCGCAGCTTCTGTTCCATATTTACTCCTAATCCCGCCCCGCTCTCGACTCGCCACGCTTCGCTCCAGTCGCTCGCTGCCAGTTCTTTCGGCAGCGACGGCTCCGCCATCCTCGACCCAATTACCGGCTCAACAGGCACGCACGGCGGGAAGTGTCTGTTTGCCACAAAATTGCGAGAACTACGAGAGCACAGGGAGGACGAACGACGACTGCGAGGGCAAGCGGTGACGACAGGGGATCACGAGGCAAGCAAGGGGCGTGACCAACGTGCGCGGCAGGTCGAGTACTTAGAAGAACGACGCCGGCTGCGGGCCCTTGCCGAAGCGGTCGTGGACGATGCGCGCGACCTTGTTGGCGAGTTCTGCGCGCATGTGTCCTTCCAAGTCAGTCACGCGCGCGCGCGAGAGACAAGGGGAAGGGAGAGACGCACGGTCCGCAGTCGACCGCGTCGCCGCCTCTGCGTACACACGGACACAGTCCTCCGTCCCGCTCGGGCGGACAAAGCTCCTCCCGCCGACGACCTCGTTGACCGCCTCGTCGATGAGCTGCTGCACGCCCTCGGGCTTGTCGAGCCTCCGCTCTGCGTCACTCGTGACGAACGCGTGCCGGTCCGCGACGAGCACCTTGACGAGGCGGTTGGGGAAATCGGTGTAGGCCGCGTCCCACTGCGCCGGGGTCCACTGCCGGTGGAGGAGGACGATTTCGACGAGGAGCATGTCGCTGATCGCGTCGCCGACGGTCTGGTTGATGAGGTCGACGAGCGCGCGGAGGTTCGCCAGCGCGGCCGACTCGGAGGGGGAGGAGGGGGAGTGCGTGGCGATCGCGGCGAGGGTGGGCGGCGAGAAAAGCACCGTGCCGTGCCCGTTCGCCTCGAAGTAGACGCCAATGTCGTACGACTCGGCTGCGTGATGCAAGTGCTTGACGCCCGTCGGGACGCAGGTTACGGGCACCCCCTGCGAGGGACGGCAAGGTCAGTCCAGGCTGGCAGGACCGTTCATCGCAGGCGAGCAGAACGCACCAGGACGTCGGTAAGGTACTTGGTCGACGCGCCGTTCGCATACGCAGTCTGCACGACGCCAACCTTGACGCCGAGGCCGGCGTCTTTGACAAGGTCCATGATGAAGCCCGCGACGAGGCCCGCAATCTTGTCACCGTCCAGGAGGTGGAAGGTGCCCGTCCCGTCGGCGTAGTAGAACACGATGCGGTCCGCGTCGCCGTCGAAGGACGCGTAGCGCTGCCACGGGACGAGATCGACGTTGCGCGGAGGGCGCTGCTGCGTCTTGACAAAGTCGGCGCCGCAGTTCAGGTTGAGGTTGCCCGCAAGCGTGTGGTTGTCCCGAACGGTGATGATCGGGAGGAGGTCCGCGCCGACAACCTTGAGGAACTCCTTGAGCTTCGGTGCGCCGACGCCGTTCGCGCAGTCAACCGTCAGCGCGGGCAGGAGGTGGCGGCCCGTCTGCGTGTCGACACATTGATGGAGCGTCAAAGGGTCAGAAGAGCTCGAGGGAAAGAAGTGGAGGGACGGGACGTACGGCGAGAGTTGTGTACGCCGTGGCGAGCTTCTGGTAGTAGCCCTCGATCGTCGGCTCGCCGTACGCCTGCGGGGTGCCCGCCGTGTTGTAGCACCGTACGAGGTAGTGCAACTGCGGTGTCGTCACGAGGCCGGCGTTGACCTGCTCAGCATCGAGCGCAGATAGGCCATCGACCACGGCGCGGACGAGCGAGCGGCACGACGGGCGCGAGTCGTGCCCGTAGACGACCTTGGCGGGTACAGCGAGGTCGACGCCGGCGGACTGGACGACTTGCTGCAGCGTCGCGACGAGGGCGTCGTCCGTCGCAGCGTTGGCGAGCAGGGTCGCGTAGGCCTCCCACGACGAGTGGAGCATCTCGCCATGCGGGTCGACGAGCTTGACGCCGTTGTCCTGCGGACGGATACTTTTGAGCGTAAGTCGGGCTCAAGTGCAGTAAAAAGGGAGAATTTGCACCTGCTCCGGGTTGTGCGAGGCAGTGACCATCACTCCGATGGTCTGTCCTGCGAGTTTCTTGCTCCTCAGGGCGGCCAGGAGGCCGACGCGGAACATGGTGCTGTCGAGGGTGTCTGCACTGCGGATTCATGCGGGTCAGGCGGGCTCTCGGAGCGAGTGCGGTGAAGGGAGGCGCGAGTTGAGGGAGAGGGGCGGGCGCACTTTGCCCTGAAGCCTGCGGTGCCGTAGGAGAAGGTGGTGTTTTGCGGGCGCGGGTGAGCAGCAGAGGCAGCGCGGACCGCCTGTTCGTTCAAGCTCATCTCTGCAGCGCGAGCGGGAAGCGGTGGAGTCGTCGAGGGAGACCCCGGGGAGGAGCGCCGGCGGACGATCCCCCTCGTCCCGTCCATCACCCTCGCGCCGAGCCACGAGAAGATGCCTGCCCCGCAGAGTGCCATCCCCGACAACTTCCTCGGTCAGTCCCTCCTCCGCCCGCGCTCGTCTCGCCTCGGGTGACCCCCCCATCGCCCACATCGCCCGCCCTCATCACCACCGCGGCAACAACGCCACTTGCGGACGAGCGGGCACCCAAAGAGGTCCTGTTGCTTTGGGCTAGGCATACTGGGCCGGTCGGAATTGGCCGCAGAGGCCGAGAGGGGCGTGCAGGAGCTTCCCTTCCTCCGAAGCCAAACGCCGCGGCGGCGTACGTCCACACGCGCACGAGGGCAGGACTGGGCCACGAGACGCCGCGCAGAGCTTTCGGGCTTCAGGGGCCGCCTGACAAGCCCGCGCGTGCGAGTGCCGCGGTTGACCGCTCCTCTTCCCCCTTCGACCTGGCGAGACTCGAGGGACTGGCGACGACGTAGGCGGCTGTAGGGCGCGCCTTGCAGCGGCGATGCCGGCCAACTCCGCTTCCCATTCGACGAGCCGCGCGCTGACCCTTGCCGCATCCTCGTCCCCGCTCTCTTCCCCTGCCTCCCCTGACTTCCCGCTTCGGTAAACGCAGAGGTCAAGGCGGCGCGTGAGGAGAAGATCCGCCAGTCGTGGATCGGCGTAATGGAGGCCAAGCTCGTTCGCGAGGAGCTCCAGAAGTGCTGGCGGACTGAGGGTGCGTTGGACGATTCTCCTCCCTTGTCTGCGTCTTCCCAATTTTGCGAGCAGCGCTAATTCGTAAGCAACATGAATCCTACAGGCGTCAACCACTACGAGGTGTGCCACCCGCTGACGGAGAAGTACCTCGACATGCTGCGGACAAACCGGGTGCGTCTGGCCTCCCGCTCGCGCTTCTCTTGAGGCTTGCCCTGACTTTTAGGCACGCTCGATTTCCCCGCCGATAACAGGTCGAGGGCTACATCAAGCTGGATTTCAACGCATGAAGCAGGGCGTAGAGCGGCGTGGTGATTGGCGAAGACGGCGGTTTCTCCCATAGCAAGCACGAGTGTGAGGACAGGCGGAAGCACCTGAAATCGGCTCGGAAGCGCAGAGACGGCTTGCCGGAGGGCCTCATGAGTAGTTTGAAAACGCATGAAGCTGTCCTGGCAAGCCGGACGACTTGTGCGAGGTTGACTTCCAAGTCGCGCGGTTTGCATAGTCTTTGCTCGTCCGCAACAGCTCGCCACCTCCTGAGAGTATGTTGAGCCATACAAACAGGACACAAAGTGTGCTTCACTGACTCGATCGCTGCTCGCAGGCGATGCGCGCCCGCCAGCTGTGCTCTGCCTCGAGGAGGGCGGTGCTCTCGCCGGCAGCGCACCCGTGCGTGCTGCTCGATGTGCTCGCGCCTGCCGTGACCAGTAGACCAGCACGGCTGTCTGCGCGCCCGTTCTCGGCTTCCGCAGCTGTTCCCGCCGCCGCCGCTTCCTCGTCCAGGGTCCGCCTCGACTCGGGTGCACCGCGCCAGGCGGGCGCGTCCAGGCCAGGCAAGACTGCGCAAGCCGATCAAACCGATGCACAAGGCCCTACAAGGAATGCCAGTCGCACTTCCCGGGCGAGCAAGAAACCCTCCCCCTCCTCGTCGTCCCGCACCACCGCGCGCCGCCCTTCCGCCCCCTCCGCCTCGGACCTCCTCGCCCAAGTCCGCCGCGTGCCTCCCTCGACCTCTTCCGGGCCCCCCAGCACACCGCACTACATCCGCCCACCGAGCGCAACCGCTCAAGCGCTCACGCACGTCGCGCAGGGCCTGCAGGGCAAGCGGCGCGACTTTGCGCGCGCATTCGCGCAGGGGTGGCTGCCCCTCCGTCGCGCGGGAATGGCGGGTCGCATCCCGCCAGAGGAGCTAGGGAGGCTGTTGCAGGCCGTCGCGAAGGAGGCCAAGGACCATCCGGAGCGCGAGGGCCAGGACGACGGCTGGCGGTGGGAGGACGTCCGCGAGCTGGTCCTCTTCGCTGCGGGCGAACGGGACACCCGCGCGGTTGCCGAGTGGGCGTGGAAGACGCTCGAGCTTGGGTGGGTTGGCGCGGAGCGCGTCCGCGAGGTGTACGATGCGATTCGCCGAGGCGAGCACCGCACCCTGCGTGAGGCGAAGGACGGACCGAGCGCGGCGCACTCGTCTGCGCGGACACCGTTCACGCCGGAGGGTGAGCCCGTCGCTTCGCCGGCAGAGGGCGCCAAGCCTCCCGTGCAGCTCTTCGCGGCGTACCTCGTCTCACTCGCGCTTTTACGCGCACGTACGCCCCCTGCCGCGCGTGACCCGCTGTTTACGCTCGTGTCGCTCTGGGCGAACCGGAACGCGCCTTTGCTCGTGCCTTTGCTCGCACGCGGGTCGACCGCCGCGACCCTCCTCACGCGGCACATCTCCACGTCCGCCTACTCTGACCTCCACCTCCCCGCCCCGGCGCTGCACGCCTTCGCTTTCCACGCGCTGCGCCAGGCGGCGCTCGCGCAGCTGCTTTATGCACGGCGGGACGCCGCGCCCGGCTTGGAGCTGCTCGCGAGCGCGCGGGAGCTGTTCCGCACGGGGAGGGCGGCGGACGCGTGGGCATTGTGGGAGGACGTGAGGAGTGCGGTGGATGGGATGGATGGGAAGGAGGGGTGGCTAGGCACGGAGGGATGGGAGGAGAGTGGGAGGGAGAGGCGGCTGAGGGGCGAGGGGCGGCGAGCGCCTGTTGGTGAGGCGAGCGCGGTGGAGCGCGCGGGCGAGAGCAAGGCGCCGCATGTCGCTGCGGAAGAGCAGGCTGCGCAGGCCGCGGGCGAGCAGGCTGGCGCCGCCGCCGCTCCCGCCGTCGAGGACGAGCCCCTCCCGCCGGCGACGCTCCACCAGGCTGTCGTCGCGACGTTCATCGGTGGCTTCGTCCAAGCGCAGGCGACCGAGCACGCTAATGCGATCTGGTCTTGGCTCCTCTCGCGCTCGCCGCCGCTTGTCCCCGGCGTCGTCTGCTGGACGGGCCTCCTGCACGGTTACGCTGCACGTGGCGAGGTCCAGGCTGTCGAAGTCGCGTTCGCGGATTTGCAGCGCTCGGGCGTCGAGCCGGACCTGTGGGCGTGGCTCGAGCGCGTCGACGCGCACTTTGCAGCACGCAACCCTGACGAGGCGATGCGCCTTGCGCGCGAGATGATGCGCGACAAGTCGCTCGCGCGCCAGCGCGGCGATGCACCCTTGCCTGAAGAGGCGTGGAATCGGCTCATGGGTGGGCTGCTCACGAACGGACGGCGCAGCGAGGCCGAGGCGCTCCTCGAGGAGATGCGCGCTGCGGGTGTCCGCCCGTCCATCTACACCGTCAACGGATTTTTGCGCTCGTACATGCGTGAAAGCAAGCCCGACCTCGCGGCGGTCGTGCGCGTCCTCAAGCTCATCTCGGAGCTCGGGCTCGATGCGAACATTTACACTTTCACGATGGTCCTCCAGGCGCTGCTTGCGGGAGGGCTGAAGGACGCGACGGCGCGGACGGTCGCGATCATGGAGCAGGCGCGCGTCAAGCCGACGGCAACGACCTACGGCGCCATCATTCACGACCTTGTCCAGAGCGGCAAGCGCGAGCATCTCGATGCCGCGGTGCAGCTTCTCGACGAGATGGAGGCCAAGCGCATACAGACAAACGAGATCATCTACACCTCGCTCATCCAGGGCTTCCTCCGCGCGATCCCGTCCACCCCGGTCCTCTCGCCGTCGTCCACGGCGCACGGCGTTGTCGGCAGCGCAGGTGCAGGGCTCGACGCCGAGACGCAGCAGCAGCACCCATACATGGTGGCAGCGTTGATGCTGAAGCAGCGGATGGAGAAGCGCGGCCTCCGCCTCAACCGCGTCGGGTACAACGCCTTCCTCGCGGCCTCGCTGGCGATGCAGTCCGAGTGGGGCACCGACTTTGCCCTGCGCCTCTTTGCCGACATGCAGCGCGAGCGGTCGTTGCACGTCCGCCCGACAGCGGAGCCGGACCCAGCAGGAGGGGAGGACGAGCTGAGCGCGCGCGCGGCGCCCAACACCGTTGCCGATACGTGGTTCGTCCTGCTGGACGGGTTCGTGCGGATGGGCGACTTCGGGCGCGCGCAGGCGGTCGTGCACGAGATGCGGCGGAGCGGGTTCGAGGTGCGCAACCGCGGCCTGCAGAGGCTGGTGAACCAGGTTCTGCGCGGGCATTGTTAGGGAAGCATGCGCGGCTGCTGCAGTGCACGATAAAGTCGTTTTGACAGAGTGGCCGTCTGGGTAACCGCCGAGGCGCGGGAAATCAGAAAGCGCCACCCCTCGAGTCTCGGAGAGGGAGGGTGGGGGGGAGGCGCGGCCCGGCAGCCTTCCCCGCGTCGAGTGTTCCCTCCGCCTCTTGCCTTGCAACGTCTCCTCCATCCGCCGCACCAACCATGCCGTGAGCCTCAGCTGCACCTACGAGAGACTCACTGCACACCGCTGACCCCGCCCGCGCTCTTCTCGCCAACCTCGACCCCGCCTGCCTCGACTTTCCGCCAACGCGCTGATAGCTCCGTCGCCAACGGCACCTCTGCGCTCCTCAACGCCTCGACCGTCCCGGGGTACCTCAACGGCCAGCCCTGGACCGGCGGCTCGGCGTCGTACGAAGTAAAGGACCCGCACAACCCCTCGCGCACCATCCACACCGTCTCGTCCATCACCCGGGACGATGTCCCGCACGTCGTCGACGTCGCTGCCAAGGCGTTTAAGACCTGGAAGACTGTGCGCCCGTCCCTCCGCCTCGTCCTGGAAACCCCACTCCCGCGCTGACCCGCACCTTCTCCTCCCCGGGCAGTCCTCCGTCGCCGAGCGCCGCAGGATCTTCCTCAAGGCCGCGCAGATCATGCGCGACCGCCTCCCCGAGTTTGCCCAGATCGAGCACGAGGAGACGACCTCGACGATGAACTGGGCGGGCTTCGACGTGACCTTGGCGATCGAGTCGTGCGTCCGCCTTTCCTCTCCCTCGGCGTTTGACCTCGTTACTGCGAGGCCACCGCGCTCAAGCTCTGACAGACGCGGGCACCGTCCGTCAAAAGGCGTTCAAGGAGGAATGCGTGACTGACAACTCCGAACGCTCGCAGGATCGAGGAGGTTGCCGCGGCCGCGACGAACGCCCTCCGCGGCGAGATTGCGACAACCGACTCGCACCAGCGCGCCCTCATCAAGCGCTGTCCGTTCGGCGTCGTGCTCGGCATCGCGCCTTGTGCGTCCGCCTCCCCCGCTCTCCTCCGCATGCTCCCTGCATCCTTCTCTCGCCCTACGCTGTGCTTGATACACAGGGTTACCGCTCACATCTGTAATCCGCTCTCCGCGCAGGGAACGCCCCGCAGACGCTCGCGCAGCGTGCGGTGTACCAACCCATCATGGCGGGCAACACGGCGATCCTGAAGACGAGCGAGATGAGCCCGAAGACCCACACCATCATTGCGGAGATCATGCACGAGGCTGGCCTCCCGGCGGGCGGTACGTACCCGCTTCCTCCCTCCCGTTGGTTGGCTGGATGGAATGCGGTTGTGGCTTCCCTCGCTCCCCTGTCCCGCCGCTCTGCTTCCTCCCGACGAGCGTGACCAAATCTGGCACAGCTTACTGACTCGACTCGTACTGTCTTGCAGTCCTGACCGTCGTCCATGTTGCGCCGAAGGACGCTCCTGCTGTCACGGAGGCGCTCATTGCCCACGACGCGATCAGGAAGGTCAAGTGAGTCCGGCGCTCGAGCCCCTTTCCGCGCCCCCCCCCCCCCCTCTTCACTGTCCTTTACATCGAGGTCAAGCAGAGCACTGACGGCGCCGGCATCTACCCCTGCAGCTTCACCGGCTCGACCCGCGTCGGCCAGATCATCGCGCAGACTTGCGGCAAGTACCNGCCCCTTTCCGCGCCCCCCCCCCCCCCCTCTTCACTGTCCTTTACATCGAGGTCAAGCAGAGCACTGACGGCGCCGGCATCTACCCCTGCAGCTTCACCGGCTCGACCCGCGTCGGCCAGATCATCGCGCAGACTTGCGGCAAGTACCTCAAGCCTGTGGTGCTGGAGCTCGGCGGCAAGGCGCCCGCCATCGTTTGCGAAGACGCGGACCTGAAGCACGCGGCGAACGCGATCAAGTTTGGCGGCCTCTTCCACTCCGTTCGTCCCACTCCTTCCCTATTCTTTCACCAAAGGAGCGCACAGACTGACTCGCTCTCATTCTTTCGACTCATAGGGCCAAATCTGCATGGCCACGCAGAGCGCGATCGTGCACGAGTCGATCGCCGACGAGTTCCTCAAGCTCCTGACTGCCGACTTCCCGCGCGCGTCCGCCTCGATCGACGACGGCGCGGCGCTACGCGGGCTGTTCACGGCCGGCAGTGCCGAGCGCGTCAAGGGCGCGATTGACGACGCGCTGAGCAAGGGTGCGCAGATTGCGGCGGGCGAGAACAAGCTCGAGGGGAACGTCATCCAGCCGTGCTTGCTCAAGGGCGTCACGGAGGACATGCGTGCGTTGCGCTCGTTACCTTGCCCATCTGACTAATTGCTTACGAGTTGTGTGTATACACAGGCATTTACCGGGAGGAGATGTTCGCGCCCGTGTTCAGCGTGCTCACGTTCAAGGACGACGAGAAGGCCATCTTCCTCGCCAACGACAACGAGTGTGCGTCCCGCTCGTCGTGCTTGCGTCCCTGCACAAATCACTGAGTCATCTTGACGTCCACAGACGGCCTCACATCGTCCGTCTTCACTAGCAACCTCGAGCGCGGCCTCCGGTTCGCCGACGTGCGTTCCCTTCCTGTTCTGTCCCTCTTATGATGCTTGCTCTCGTCCACTGACGCTTATTTACCGTCTTCGTAGGCCATCGACGCCGGTGCAGTGCACATCAACGGTGCTGTACGCCCCTCTCGCGCGCTCACTCTCCGGCAGCCTGACTAACCGTCCTGCCCTTTCCCTGCAGACCGTCCACGACCACGGCCAGGTCCCCCACGGCGGGTGGAAGAGCTCCGGTTACGGCCGGTTCAACGGCGCAGAGGGCATCCGGTGCGTCCCTTCGCTTCCCTGCAATGATGGTTTGCTCGCGCAGACTAGGGACTGACGGTGGAGGGGAGGGAGGCAGCGAGTTCACGCAGCTCAAGTCGATCACGATCAACACACCGCATGCGAGCTACCCTGCGCCGTCGGCGTGAGGAACGCTCAGGCAGGTCATCCCGCGGGGGGGGGGGGGTTCATCGTATTCTGTCTGATTGAACCGAATCAAGGCATTCCTCGGCTGCGCCTCTCGGCTAGTGAGAAGTGTACGGAAGTTATAGGGCGCGCACGGTGCGACCCCTACAAGGCACTCGGGGGAGATAAGAGGGCTACGGACGTGAGGAGGAGAGAATGGAGAGTGTGGCCCGCGACGGACTGTGCTTCAGGACAAGCACGATGAAGGGGACTTGAGACGTATCTACGCTGCGGAAAGCTCTTCACACGAGGTGGGCGCTAGCGTAGGCGCTCTCGACAGAGCGAGGAGAGGTTCGCTCATCTCCTTCCTCGTCCGCTCTCGTCGCTGCACTCCGGTCGGCGCACAAAGCCGTGGAGGTTTGAAGAACAGTCCAGCAGCGCTTGTACACGCGGCGTGCGCTCCTCCCACGCTGCGAGGCGGTGTCCCCGTTCTCATCAGTTCGACCATGGCCGACGCCTGTGCGCCCCGTTCCCGCCCGCTAGAGGCCGCGCGAGACTGACAAGCACGGTGTAACATACAGTCCAAGACCCCGCCATCGTCTCGTCGCAGCGGCCCGATGCAGTCTACACCCGTGCCCAGCTCCTCTCCCTCTATGCCTCGCCTCTCGTCCCCAACAAGCTCGAGGGCATGAGGGAGCTCGCAGAGTGGCATGGGTGCGTCTGTTGTCCTTCCTAAATCCGCCTGGAAGCATGCGCTGACTTCTCCCTCCCTGCTCCTTCTCCTCTCCTCTGTCCCCGCACGCCCCTTCGATCCGCCTTGCACTTCGCTCAACACACACAGCGAGTTCACTGATCCTCCCTCTCCGCCCCCCCCACAGCGACACGGCCTCCCCTCACGCCCGTCCGACCGCGGCGAGCGCGGCACGCCCCGCCGCCTTCAAGGCGACAGCTCTAACTCGTCCCCCTTCGCTAACTTCGGCCGTTTCGGCGTCGATGGCGGGCTAGGAGACGGCTCTCTCGAAGGCGGGAGTGCGCGGCGGCGTGCGCGCAACGATCGCGAGGCGGACAAGGACATCGCGCCGCACCTGCGCGGCGGGCGCGGCGAGCCGGGCAGCCCGACGAAGGAGCGCGCCGGGTTCTCGCTCGCGAGCGAGCGCGAGAGGGGCGAGCGGCTGAAGAGCCGCGTTGGCGCTGGAGAGGGCGCGAGGGGTGACCGAGAGCTGAGGAGGAGAGACGAAATCGAGCTGGGGCCGGGGCAGTCGAAGAGGGACATGCGCAGGGGTGTTGGGCCTGCGGATGAGGGCGGATGGAGGAACGTCGGCATGAGCAGGGAGGGTGCGTCCCTTTGCCGTCCTCTCCCTCTCGTCTTCTTCCCCTCGCTGCCGCGCATGCTCTGTTCTCTCCATCGTCTCGACTCGTATGCACCGCTGACGGACTCGTCGACACAGAACGCGAGAAGCGACTCATTCGCAACCAGTCGTCGACGAGCTCCAGCACGCTCGAGTCGAACCGCCGCGAGCGGGGTGAGCGCGGCGACCGGGACCGGGACGGCCCCTCGCGCTCCGGCCGTCCAGCCTGGATGGATGACGACTCGCCTTCCGGCTCGGGCGGTACCTCCTCGCCAGCGTGGATGGACGCGCCTGCGACGGGCAATCTCTCGTTCGACGGAACGGGTCACGTCCGCGACAGCGAGGACAAGGCGCCGACGGGCGACGTGCTGCCGAAGGCGTCTCTCGCTACGTTCAGCCCTGGCGCGGGGAAGAACGGAATGGACGGCCTGCAGGCGTTCAAGGCGCAGATGAAGGAGCGCGAGCGCAAGGACCGCGAGCGTGAGATGCGTGCGGCGGGCCTGCCCGTCGACGAGCCTTCCCTGCCTCCTCCTGCGGCGGCGGAGCCGTCCCCCGCGCTTATGCCCGCCAAGTCCATCTTCGAGGACCTTGGCATCTCACGGGCGACGATGCAGCCGCCTCCTGGGCTCGGCGCTCCTGCTGCTCCGCCCGCCGGGGAGGGCGGTCGCTCGTCCCGCTTCGCGCGCTTCTTCGATGGCAAGCCCGCAACGCAGGCGTCGCCGACCCCGTCGGCTCAGCAGCCGCCCGCTAGCGCGTTCAGCTCGCTGCTCGGCGGGATGAGCGGCGCGGACCCGTCTGCGGGTGGCCCGGCGGGTCCGAGCAAGGAGGATGCGGACAGCATGGCGCGCCTGCTCGGCATGCTCCAGGTTTCGGGCGCGAAGAGCGCGTCCCCGCTCCTTGGCGCCGCGCCGCAACAAGCGACGTCGCCTTCCCCGCTTCCCTCCCAGGCGCCGTCTGCCCTTGCTTCGCCTGCTCTGACCAACTCGTCAGCGAGGACGGGCGACGAGGGCCGCGCGTCGAGCCGCTTCAACTTCTCCAGCAAATCGGCCGTTGCTTCGCCCGCCACGCCCGCTGCGCCCGCCGCGCCTGGGCTGCAATCGCCCTTCCTTTCCGCGCCGGCGCCTCCGCCCGGCTTCGGCCTCGCCTCGCCGCAACCGCAGACCGCTGCGCCGCCCGCCAACGCAGGCTTGACGCTGCAGCCGCAGACGCAGGCGCGCCCGCCTCAGCCGAACGGCGACACGCCGGGCGGCGGACCGAAGGGAATGTCCCCGCCGCAGGCGCAAGGTCGGTTCTCGCCGCAGGGCCCGCCGCCTCCGCAGGGCATGCCCCCGCAGTTCTATGGGCAGCGCTTCCCGCCGCCGCTCCCAGGTCAGCTCCAGCCGGGCATGCCTCCGCCCTTCGCGTTCGGGCCCGACGGGCGCCCGCTCCCGCCGCCCCCGCATCCGGGCATGCTCCCGCCGTTCGCGTCTCCGCCGCTCATGCGCGCAAATGGGCCGCTCTCGCCGCCGCTCGCGAGCCCGAACGGCGCGCCCGTCTCGCCCGGCGCGCAGCGCCCGTTCCTGTCTCCGGGAGCGCCGCTCCCGCCGCAGATGATGTTCGGGCCGGGCGGGCCCATGCCTCCGCCGCCGCCCGGTGCGGGGATGCCCTTCCCGCCGGGGCCGCCGCCGCCGCACCTGCAGGCGCAAGGCCGTATGCCGCCTCCGCCGCCAATGTTCACTACGGGAAACAACCCCGGTGCGGATCTCATGGCGCTGCTCAACAGCGGTGCGGCGGGGCAGCGCATCGGCGCCGAGAACCCGCCGCAGGGCGTGCAGGTCAGGCCGATGTGAGAGAGGAGGAGTGCTTGTTCGTACTTTCCCGCTTTTCCGTCGACCCTTGCGCGTGCAACACTAGCGTGATGTTTGTAGTTTGTCCTGCGTGCGTGTTCCGAGGGGAGGCTGCATAGGCCCGCCGATAGAGAGGCTCCTCTTGACTTCTTCGCGCGGTCTCTTAGAACGCTTGCATGCTCGCTGTCGTATGGAGACAGAACATCACGTTCACAGATCAGACAGCTACGAAACCAAATCTTGTCTACGCCGCCGTCGCCATCTCTCCTTGCCGCTGTCCTTCCTTGCTCGTCCCTTCTTTGACCCCTCGCCGCTTACTGCGCCGAATAGAATTCCTCGGTCGCCCTGCGCTGCTCGAGGTGCTCGGCACGCTGCGCCCTCTCCGCCTCGACGGCGAGCTCGTCGTCTTTGTCGAGCGAGTCGCCCGACCGCACCGGCGACGAGGCGCCGTTGCCGTTCTCGTCGAACGAAATGACGAGCTGCGCTTGCGCGCGACGGATGTCGCGCTTGTGCAGGTAGAGTGTGAGGAAGATCCAGAAGACTGCGCGAGAAAGAGGCCGGAGAAGGAAGGGAGGGAGGGAAGAGGTCAGCGAGATGATGGGCCAAGGAAGGGTGACATGGCGAGGGGATAACGGAGGGGCGACGCACAGAATGCCAGCGAGAGGCCGACGGAGTAGTAGAGCCCGATCGTGCTTTTGGGGTAGTCCGTCGTTCGCCAGGTGATATTCGGGACGGACGCCTGGATTACGTCTGCGGACGGTAGTGCGATCAGATACACTTGACGACTCGGAGACAGGGAAGCAAGACTTGCAGGCGAGATCGTTCATCAACGCGATGACGAGGGAGCGCTCCTCGTTGTCGGTCGAGCAGATCTCGGTCGCCCAGGAGAACAACAGGCCCGACATGCCGCCGCCCAGATTGGTAAGGTCTGCGCGCGAGAATCAGTTACTTTTCCGGAACAGCGTTGAGTAATAGGAGGCGACGAACAGTAGAGGCCATAGTGGGCAGCAACGTGCCTATACAAGGGGAGATTGGCAAGCGCAAGGCAGACGGCTGCGTGAAGAGCGAGTAAGCGGTCGACGAGGACGGAGAAGAGGCGCGACAACCAGTAAGGGAGATTGCGAGACGCACCCGCGTTGACAAGCGTCGTAAAGAGGGGCCACACCCAGCGTCGCCCGCGCAGGCAGGCGTCCGACGTCCAGCCGAAGAACCACGCCGAGACGATGTACACCGCCTGGATAGGCATCTGCGAGGCGTAAACATAGCATTAGGGGGAGATCGCTCGACGAGGCGAAGGAGGGGGACCGAAGGAGAGAGGAGACACACAACGTAGTGGTTAATCTGCTGTACAGTGTAGGTGATGCCCGTGCCAGTGTCGGTCGTGTTGAAACTCTTGAGCCATAGCGGCATGATCGACGCCGCGTTGAGGGAGTTGTTCCAAAGGATGTAGAGGATGGGCAACACGTAGATGTGCCACCCCGACGCCCATCGCTTGAGGCGCTCTTTTGTGATCGGTCGAGCGGGAGCACGGCCGATCTCCGCGATGCGGCGGTCAATGATGGACCATTCCTGCGAAGGGAAAATTGCTGAGTCTCTGCTAGTGATGAGGGGCGCTCAAGAGGTACAGACACGAGAGAGGAGAAGCGCACCCGCTCGCTGAGCCAGAACGTTGCCTTGTTCGCCTCCTTCTGCCCAGGAAGTGCGGGAAGGAAGACGTAGCCGGCCAGGGCGATGGGCAACGTGATGCATGCATCGACGCAGAACAACCACTGCCACCCCGCAAGCCCGTGAACGCCATTGAGACTAGAGTAGACGGTCGCCTGCAGGGCGGAGGAGCAAAGCGTTCCGACACCGGCGAAGGTGTGAAAGAAGACGGCACGCTTGCCGAGCTCGGCGGGCTTGTAGAAGCTGCCAAGGACTGTCCAGGATGGGTTAGTTTGAGTGCTGCGGCAAATCAAGGAAGACCCTCACTGAACTGGGCACCGGGGTAGAAGCCGGCCTCAGCCAGACCGACGAAGAAGCGGCAAACGTAAAGCGTCTTGACCGACTTGACCTTGTAGGTGAATAGCGTGCAGAGGCCCCAGAGTAGCTACTCGGACGTAAGCGGTCGTTGAAAGCAAAGCACGGCGTCAGGGGTGTCGACTGCGGCGGTCACGGCTGAGCGCACCTCAAGGGATGGAATCCACCAGCGAGGCGAGATGCGCGTGAGGAGGAGGTTTGAGGGGACTGCGAGCGATCAAAGCGTTGGCGCGTGCGATTGCTTTGATGAGCGGAAGACGACGAACTTTGACCAATGACGTAACCCACAGTCCACACTGCACATCGTCCAAGGGTCAGTGTCAGTCAAGTGCTCAAACTGTGCCGCGACACAGGGGAAAGCGTGTACCGGTGATGGCCGTTGTGAGCTCGTTGCCGTACATGTCTGCAGATCCTTGTTTAGCAGGACACGAGAAGAACAACGGAGAGCTCGACGCACTCAGATCTTCCTTCATCCCGCTCACGAATGCCGAGTTGATGTTCGTCTGGTCTGCAAAGCGAGGAGCCGGTCAGCTGCCGCCGTGAGTTTCCGCTCGAGCGACTGGCATGCGTACCAAGGTACTTGAGGAAGTATCCTGCTGCGCAGAAGGTGACGAGCACTGCATCAAGCTTGTACAGCGTGCGGCGTTCCTGCGTGGGTGAGGACGATGAGCGTGAGGAGGCATTATGGCAAGGTAAGTGCCACGTACTTCAGGGTCATCGACGTCGACAACGTCGTAGATTGAGCCCAACCAAGAGGCCTTGCGGGCCTTCCGGTACTGCGGCGGGAGGTCGACCGCCTCGACGCGGGCAATCTCGTCCGTCTTGCCCATCTATGCTTGGTGTCGATCGGGCGGTGCAATATCGAGTCGACGGTTTTCACCTGGCGGTCAAGAGAGCAAGTGGCAGTGCAAGCAGGAAGCGCGAGAGACTGCAGGCGTTGAGGATAAGGTGCGCCAAGTGTCATGTTCGTACCGGCCCGCCATGAGTGGCCGCGATGGTGTGCAGGTTCGCGCAAGCAGTGCCCCCGACGTCGCAAGCACGCTGATCATGGCGGGCGAGGTGGAGGTTTGCGCGAACCCTGCAAGGCGCGCGAAGAGGGCGAGCGCACGCAATCAAGCCTCAAAACAGGCGAGCGGAAGCGCCCGGTCGGACGCGAGCATAGGTACCGGCGGGCTGCGGGTGCTGACATAGCCTGACGGTACGTCCGAGGCGAGAGGACGTAGCAAGCAGTCCAAGTCGTGGATCGAACTGATGAAACAGAGGTTGCCTCCCACTGCGCATCACCCTCAAAGGACACCGCGGAGCTGCTCTGCCCGTTGCAAGATAAGCAACACTACCGAGCACGCAAGGTCGACCATGCTCGCTCGCCATCCGGGATCCATGCCCACTCGCACTTCTCCACGCGCGCCTGCCCCCTCCGGTCGATGTGCAGCCGCGGAATCGACTTAGCGGATTCTGCTGCGACTTGTCGTGCTTGCTGAGTCTGCGCGCTATCACAACGACCTGCATCGGGAGGCCTGGTCTGCCCGCTGCTCAGCTCGTTCTCTCCCGCTTGCTCCAGACTCTACTTCAACGCATGTCGCACCCTTCGCAGAACCCCAACCCCGTCAATCTTGCGGACAAGCTTCCCGCTGGAACGCGCGAGCGCCTCGAGTCGGCCGGCATCGACATCTCGAACTACCCGACCTGGCCTGGTACGTCCACTTCTTCCCCCGTTCACTCGCTCGTAGTACATTCCTGACCTATCAGAGCACGTGGCACCCGAAGAGAAGCCCTCGGACATCAAGCTAGCCGCGTCTGTCCGCGCCGCACCGCGCGAGCACGTCGACCCCGGCTTGCGCGCTGATCCGCAGAAGAAGGCGCTCTTCGCCGCCGCAAAGGAGGTCAAGCACCTCACGGCGCACATCGGCACCGAGATTGTCGGGCTGCAACTTTCGCAGCTCACTGACGAGCAGAAGGACGAGCTCGCGCTTCTCATCGCTGAGCGCACGGTCGTCTTCTTCCGCGATCAAGACATATCTCCGCAGCAGCAGCGCGACCTAGGCGCATATTTCGGCGAGGTGGAGGTGCGCTCTTTCCCTTCTTTCTGCGTGTGCCGTTCCCATGCTGACGGCCCTGGCCTCGTTTGCTCCTCCAGATCCACCCCTCGGCCCCGCAGGTCCCCGGCGTACCGGGCGTCAGCATCATCTGGGCTGAGCTCGCCGCTGAAGTCAGCAGCTTTGGCTTTCGAAACCCGTACGGAACGCAGGGTGAGCCGTGCTTCTCCATCTTCACACCCGCGCGCTTGACCTGACTGACGATCCCGCTTCATCCCACAGATTGGCATACCGGTGAGCTGCTGATTTGCAACTCCGCCCGGAGTCGCGATGCATGGGTTCCTAAGTGCCGACTGACTCCTTTCCCGCAGATCTCACGCATGAGAAGCAGCCGCCCGGCATCACCCACCTGCACAACGACGTGATCCCCGACGTCGGCGGTGATACCTACTGGGCGAGCGGCTACTCAGTCTATGATCACTTGTCGCCGTCGTTCAGGTGCGACTCCTGCCCTTCGCTCATTGTCTTTCGCCTCTCCAGCCCAGGAGCTCCGGGACGCTCGTAAGGAACCTCCTGACGGTCCCTGTCTTTGCAGGAATGTCATCGATGGCCTCTCCGCGGTGTATCGCTCCGCGCACTCGTACCCGAACCCGGACGACCCCGAGGGCCCGCGCATCCACATTGAGCGTACTCACCCTCTCGTACGTCGTTTTCTCAATCTCCCGACGCGCCATGCTGTACCCCTGCCACGCTATCTCCCAATATCTTTGTCATTCCTTGCCCCTCCCTAACAAGCGGCGACGAGCCTCTATCAAGTCAGGCTGACCTATCCCACACGCAGGTTCGTGTACACCCCGTCACTGGATGGAAGGCGCGCCTGTCTCTCTCTCCCTTGCGGGCGTGCACTCGCTGACTAGACCTTCTTACAGTCGCTCTTCGTGAACCGCAAGTTCACGCTTCGCATCGTCGGGCTCGACCCGCCGGAGTCGAAGCTCATCCTGAACTACCTCTTCGACCTGTGTGCGCTCTCCTCGCCTTCTGCGCTCGCCACAAATTCGGCCACCGTACTGACGGCTGAGCGTGCAGACGAGAATTCGCTCGACTCGCAGGTGCGCTTCAAGTGGACGCCGCGCACCTCCGCTGTGCGTCACCTTCCTCTCTTTCTCGCCACACGCAAGCACAACACAGAACTGACGACTCAACTGCTGCGGTGCTCTCCTTTTCAAACTCCCTAGCTCTGGGACAACCGGTACGCTGCTGCTATTCTCGCGCGAGCCCCGTTCTCGGCACTTCTCCTCTCATCCTCTTCCTCCCGCCTCCCGACTAACGCCTTCCTCTTGACGCTCCTACAGCATCAGCATTCACGCGGCTGTCTTTGACGTATGTGATATTCGTTCGAACTCACAACGCTAGTCCACACTTCGAGGCTGACCTTGGGCCGACCTTTCCTCTCCTCGCTTCTTCGCTGCACGCAGTACGAGGGCAAGCAGCCTCGCCACGGCACGCGCGTCTCGTCGCTCGCTGAGGTGCCGTACTTTGACTCGAAGGCGCCGTCTCGCCGCCAGGCGCTCGGGTTGGACAAGCCGGAGGATTTCCTTCCGCGCAAGGAGGTCGAGTACTGAGGGAAGTGCAATAACACCCGGTTCTGACCAAGTCTTCTGCTCTTTCGCCTGGAAGCTCGCCCGAGAGCTTTCGGCGAGCGCTGCGGGGCTGGAAGGGACCTCTTGCGTCGTCGGGGAGTGATTTCGAAACCGTCGACGAGGCGGTGCAAACCTCGAGGGTCGACGGTCCCTCGCTCTCCTCACAGGGCATCGCAGAGCTCTTTAGCAAACGCACCTCCATTCAGCACACTTGCTGACACCCGTCTGCGGACAGCGCGCGCACGGACCTGCAGAACGACCGCTGCCGTCACTCCTGAGAACCAGAGCTCCCGGCGACTTCCTCCCTCCCACCGCTACCTTGTGCTGAAAAAACTCGCCAGGACGAGTGCAAGACCCGCCACGATGCTCGCTCAGCCATCGGCGCACGCCCAGTGCAACCCACACGCACCTCCACCGGGTCGTCCGTCCGCCCCACCCCGCTCATCCTCGAAGCGCGCTCGCACGACCACATCGCTCAAGACTGCGCTCGTCAGCCTTGGAGCGCTCGCCAACGTCGTCAATGCACAGTCTCAGCCGCAGCCGACCCCGTGCTTCCGTTGGTCAGGCCAAGTCGCCGTCGCCAACGCCCCTGGGAGCTCGAGCAACGGGACCTCGACTGCGTCGACGCTCTACTATCAAGGCGGCCAGGCCAAGCTCGACTCTTCGCAGACCGACAACTGGTGGACGAACGCGCTCGTCGCGCTACCGCTCGACCGGGGTGCGTCTCCTCCTCGCACGACTTTCCTGTACTCCCTCGGCTCACCCTCTTTGCCGTGCAGACTGGGCGACTGGTACCCCTCCGCTGATGCTCGTTGAGCCCGACAACGGCAACTACTCCTTCCCGCCCGCCGTCTCACGTGCGTCCCCTCCTCGTTCTCCTCCCTTTCTCTCCCTTTCTCCGTTAACTATTTCAACCGCAGTCGGTGCTCTCTGGGCCTCAACCGACGGCAACACGCTGTACCAGTGGGGCGGACAGTATCAGGACAACCCCGACGTCCCGCCGCCCGAGGCGAGGACGTTCGCCTACGACATCGAGAAGGGCGAGTGGTCCGTCGTGCAGACAAAGGGTGACCAGGTTGGCAACGCGGCGGAGGGCCAGCCGGCAATTGTGCCCGGGCACGGTGCGAATGGAGATCACATGGCGTATTGTGCGTCCGTTCACTCCCGTCTCGCTTCTTCTTGCCGCCTCTCGGCGGCCCTGGACCCTCGTTTGCCAAGTGCACGACCTGACGACGCTCTTCTTCTGCCTACAGACAGCTATGGTCACCTCGACGACCACACGACCGAGGGCTGGAGCAACCAGGTTGCGCGGATCTACCTAAACTCGATGATCGAGTTCGACCTCGGCTCGCAGACGATGCGCAACATCACGTCGTACTCGTCGAACGCGATGGCATCCAACTCGTCCACGCCCGAGAGCAATCCACTTTCGCGCGCGGATGGAACGCTCACCTATGTCCCCAATCTCGGGACGGATGGCAAAGGCCTCCTTGTCTCGATCGGTGGCGCAACGCAGACACAATACGTGGAGGACGGTTCGGTGCTCGATGTGTACGATCTCGGCGCGGGTGGGTGGTCGAAGGTTTCGACGCTGGGCGCGCGCTTCGGATCGCGCGTGAACCATTGCGCAGTGCGCGGGAGCGCCAAGGTCCACGGCGTACAGACGCACAAGTTCGTTTTCTTCTCCCACTTTCTCGTTATCATTCCTTGCTGACTCGCTTCTCCGTCGCAGCATTATCAGTTCCGTCGTCCTCCCATTCCCCTTTCCAAAGCTTTCTACTGAGCTCTCCTTCCCACGCAGTCTACGGCGGTCAGAAGATTAACCAGACGGACCGCGACTCACACGTCTACGTTCTCACCATCAAGGAGAACGACTGGACGTGGACGGACGTCGGTGAGCTAGCCGGCGAGCCGACCGGCCGCGCGGGCCATCAATGCGCGCTGGTCGGCGACCAGCTCGTTGTCGTTGGCGGCGTGACGCGCGACGACGTGCGATGCGAGCAGCCGGGTGTTTTCGTGCGCTGAGCCTCCCGCCCTTCTTGCCTCTCGCGCCCTCCTGACCCTCTTCCGTGTGACCAGGTCCTTAACACCTCGTCGATGAGCTGGGCGAACGAGTACAAGGCTGACTCGATCTTCTCGACGCCCGCCCTCGTCGCCAACATCACCGGCGGGATCGGCACGGGCTATTCCACGTCGGGCAGCGGTTCCGCAACCGGCGGCGACGGCTCCGCTGACCCCGACACGTCCGGCTCAACGGACAGCACGTCTTCCGGTCCGGGCGGGACCGCGAGTGGCGGAGGGGACGGCGGCGGGGGCGGCGGGGGCGGCGGGGGCGGGAGTAACATCGGCGCGATCGTCGGCGGCGTGGTCGGCGGCGTGGTCGGGCTCGCGCTACTCGCGCTGCTGTGGTTCCTGCTTGCCCGCAGGAAGCGCAAGCAGCGCGAGGCGGCCGAGGGGGAGAAGCTCGGCCTGGCGGCGGGCGTGTCGCCCGGGAGGAGCGACTCGGGGAGCTCGCACCACCGCTGGGGCTTCGGCGGCGAGAAGAACGGGTGTGTGCACTCTCCCTGCGCTCTCGTGCAGGAAGTAGCTGAGCGGTTGGTATGCTCGCAGCGCCCGCGAGTCGTTTAGCTCGTACCCACCGTGGGACCGCCGTGGGAGCGGTTCGGTCGGTCACGTTGGTCCGGCGAGGTGCGGGCCGCCTCCCCTCTCGCTTCTCCAGTCTCTTGACTCATTGACGCCCTCCACAGCGACGACGTGGAGGAGGAGACGCGCGGTATGGACACCTTCATCAGTACCGGCCTTGCGCCCAAGCGTGAGCTTCGCGTGGTCAACGCCGACGAGGACTAGAGCACCTCCCTCTCTTCCGCTTTGTAGCAATCTTCGTCCACCGCTTACTGTGCAGGTCTTCGCTGGTCGATACCCCGTTCCCAACCTTAGCTCGTCATCGTTGCGTTGCTCTATCCCCAAAGTGCGAGATAGAAACTATCCCAGAAATTGAGTGCACTGAAGGGAAAGCAAGACGAGCGGGGTTTCGATAGCAACAACAAGAACACACAGCGACAGCCATTGTACGTCTACTCCATCGAGCGAGCGGCGAAACGTTCTATCCTGCATCCCTCCCTCAGTCCCTCCTCCTCGACCCTCTCACTCTTCCCCTCCCGCCCCGCACCCATTTCTCGCCCACCTGCCGCACCTCGTCGCGCCACCCGAGCCCGACGCGCCGGAGTTGCGCGAGCCGCCGGAGCCCGAAGGAGGTGACGAACCCGGCCGAGGCGAACGCGAAGAGCGTGATGAGCGGGAAGGCGAACGGGTGGGATTCGAGGTTGGATGTTAGCTGCGCGCGCATAGGAAAGGGGATCAGCAAGCGTTGCGGTGACGGCGAAAAAAGGAAGGAGGGCGCACGTTCTGCACATAGGGGACAAGAGGGGTCAGCGCCTGTGGTCGAGGAGGAGAGAGAGGGTGGAAAGCGGGGACGCACCATCCCGAAGAGCGCAGCGACCATCGCGCCTGCTGTCAACCCGAGCGTCATGATGCTCACGCGGAGATCGAGTCCGAGGAGCGAGTTGCGGTTCGCATCAAGGATGAGCTCGACAATGTCCTCCGTATGGCGGACATTGGCCTGCGCACGCGCGATGAGGCGTTAGCTACGGTGAATTGGCAGTAGGGAAGAAAGGGGGATGGCGCACAGCCAGCGTTTCAACCTCGCTGACTACCTCTTCGCACTGCTTCGAGAACGACTCAAGGAGGAGCTCGACCTCTTCGTGGTCGTTCGGCGCGCGGGGCTTGCCCTGCGCTTTCGCTGTGAGGTACATGCCGGAGAGGTCGTCGTCTGCGCGTGAGATCCAAGGTCAGCTAACCGGCCCACAGAGAGGGAACAGACCACCATCAGCGGCACGCACCGTTCGCGAGCAGCTCATCCAAACATTCCTGCACAAGCGTCGCGCGCTTCTGGAAGATGCTGAGCTTGCGCGAGTAGTGTAGGAGGAGGCGGAGGTTGTCCCGGTCGATGTTTTCCTCCATATGCGCGAGGAGTTCGACGACGTGCGAGCGCATGTTGTTCAAGTCCGTCTCAAGTGCAGTGACGATGTTGATCAGCGCTGGGGGCGCGTCAGTGGATGATTCGGCGACCAGGGCGAAGCGGACGCACCTGCTTCAAGCGCGCGGAATTCGTACGGCAGGCCATGGCTGGCCTTGCCTGTCGCCTTGAGCGCGTGTTCGAGCGACCAAATGAACACGCCCTTGAGCCAGCTGCAGGACACGACCTGTCAGCGTGATACTCCAGGCCAGGAAGGACGAGCTTCAACGCACCTGTCTTCCGACCCGACCGAGTCGAACAAGGTGACCTCCTTTGCGGTGATCACCATCCTGAGATGCAGGATTGTAACGATGAGGCAGTCCTTGCGGCTCAAGATTGTTGGCACCACAACCGACACCGCTCCGTCGAGCTTGCGCAGGTCACGCGGCTGGATGTTGAATTTGCGGCACAGCACCTCCTTCGGCACATGCGCCGCCGTGCTCGATACCGCACCCTTGGCGTCCAGCGTCGTGCACCTAACGTCCATGCCCTGGCCGCCTACGCCGCTCCCGCTCGTGCTCGCGCCGCGCGACGACCGCAGTGTTCGTTCGAGCGCCTTGGCCGTCTCTAGGTTCCGTTCGCGCGCGCGTCGCTCCTCCTCGAGGTCGACGTACCCGCTTGTGCCCGGACCGGCGGTGGGTGGCGAGGAGCCACCGAAGGAGCGCAGGCGCGAGAGGGAGGCGAGGAGGCCGCGGCGCTTGGGCGTTATGGGCGCATGGCCGGGAATAGAAAGAAATGAAGGCCGATCGAATGCGCTGCTGGAGGACGAAGAGGAAGGAGAAGGGAGCTGAGGCGTCGAAGAGGAGGAGGAAGGGGAGGGGGCGGGACCGAGGAACAGGTCGAGCACGGTGCGCGGCTTGCTGTCTGGCTTGGCGCAGCTTCTTGTGCTCGTCTGTAAGGCGCGCAGCCCAACTCGCGCGGGCGCGGGCCAGCGGGACGAGGCAGAAGTCGCGGCGATTGATGAGAATCGCGAGAAGAGCAGCGACCGCGCGGGGCCAGCGAGCATCGCGCGTGGTAATGCGCAGAAGGCTGTTTGCGCGCACGCGGCTTCTGCGTTCTTGGGCAGGAGGGCGGGGGCGGGCGGGAGGACAACGAGCCTCAGCACCGCCTCCGCGCAAGACGGGCGAGAAACGCAGATCGCCCATATTGCAGAGAGGCGTCTCGCTCCACAGCACCATGCTCACAGCACAAAGCAGGCAGGCAAAGCTGGAGACTCGGAGCGAAATATGTTGCAGGACCTCGCCGTCTCGGTTTCGGCGAACCGCACACCGTCGCCCACGCATGCACACCTGCCCACCTACATACCAGCGTGCGCCCCAGCGGATGGTGAGCCGCAATCGCGGCGCACGACGACGAGGAGGCCGCCTGGATTCGACCTCTGGCAGAGCGAGCCGGCGCGCCCCACCTGATCCTGCTCAAGCTGCGTAGCGCAGGTTTGCCAGGAGGGAAGCGGCGGTCTGCAAAGCGACGCACGAACAGCCAGTCGGTTATGACTTATTAGGGAGAAGCAGGGAAGGGACCCACCTCGTCCCGCAGCCATCGCGGGCGCGCACCCATCGAGCTGATCTGTCCAGCTTGATCCTCCTTCCACACTCAGCCGCTGCAATCACTTCAGCCCCCGCCGCCCCCGCCACTTTGCGCCGTCGCCGCCAATGAGGCTGCCCGTTGCATGCAGCTGCTTGAGCTGCCGCTGTCCGAGGGCGAGGAGCGTCTTGGCCTTCTCCTGCGCACGCGCCAGCTTGTCAGCCTGCGCCGCCCGCTCGAAACGAACAGGGGCGCACCGAGTCCACGACATCGCGGTAGCGCTCAAAGTCGCCGCGAACCCAGTGCACGGTCTCCCAGCGGGCATGGATGTCGCCTAGGGAGCGGGTTGCGCGGATGAACTGGCGGTAAAGGGAAAGCGAGTTGGCGCGATTGATGAACTGAGATGAATGCACCTGTCAGTCTGCGTCTCTGAGCGGTCAAGAGGGAGAGAGGGTCGGACATAGTCGAGCGGGAGATGAGGCTTGTTGGCGAAGCGCGAGGTGCGGGCGGGAGCGGCAGACGCCTGCAGGAGCGCCGTGAGCCTCATCCCAGCTCTTGGACGATCTCAGCCGGTCTCTAGAGCGAGAGAGCTCGGGTAGAGCTGAGTCGAGAGCGGCGACCCCTCCTCGGTTCCCTCTCAGCCCTTCTCCCGTTTTCACCAGTCTTCGCCCGATCGAGCAGATACACAGGCTACGCTTTAGACAGGATGACTGCCAGCCTGGCCGGGCGCGCCGCTCTCCCGCGCACGTTCTCGCTCCGACCCGTCCACACCGTCACCAACGCACAGCCGCATCCGTATCCGCACCGCCGCAGGGTGCGCTGGGGCAGCGTTCTCGCCACCTTCGGGACCTATTCTCTCATCCTCCTCACCCTTGTCGGGCTGCTCGTCGGGCTCGTCGACATCGGACACTCGTTCATTCACTCGAACCGCGCGAGCAAGGTCTCGGACCTCGCCATTACTTTCGGTACCTACGTCGCAGTGGTCAGTCGCACGACTCCAGTGGTCGAAGTAGTCGAACGACGCCGCTTCCTCCATGGTCAACGACAGTCCTGACCCTCTCTACTGTCTTGTACGCAGATCGCCCTCGGCCTCCTGATGGTTCTCTCCCGCACGCTCGCCAACAAGAGCGCCATCATCGCCATCCCCAAGGGCTACCTGCCGACCAAGTCAACCGACGTACCCAAGGTATGCGCGCTGTCCTTTTCCGCCTCGCTTCTCTCGCATCTAGGCTGACGTACCTGCTACCCCCCGCACAGAAAGCGCACGAACTGATACAGAACGAGTACGAGCGCGCGTGCATCATTACGAAGGTGTCGCAGCCGAGCGGGCGGGATCAAGCGGGCTGGGGTCGGCCAGGTGCGTCTCAGAGAGCCTGCTCTTTCGCCCTGTCTTTCCGGCGCCCGCGCTGTGCTGACAGTCCGAGCACCTATTGCTGCGCAGGCACGAGCTGCGAGAACGTCAACTTCCGCCTTGCCATTCTTGACACCATCCCAACCCTGCGTGCGTCCCCTTCGGCTACGGGCCTTCTCAAAAGCATTCCTCAGCCAGCCACTCACCGGTTGGCTCACAGGCACTGCCCTTCTGCCGCTCTTTCCCGCCCTCCTCTCCTCTGTGCCGGCTTCCGCCCCACGCTCCTCCCCCCTCTCGCCGCTCGCACCACTCCTCGCGCTCCCCGACTCGACCTGCCCCGTCCCAGCCGCGCTCCGGCCCCTCGCAGAGCTGTACGAGACGCACCTCGTCCATGCGCGGTACGCGAAGCAGGAGCCGACCGAGCGCGACTGGGCCGAGTGCACCAAGGCTGTTGCGGTGTTTGTTGGTGTGCTGAGCGAGATTGCCGCGGCGCCGTAGCGCTGTTCTGTGCGCCTGTACAGCTTCCTGAGATGTTGCCATATTCTCTCCCTCTCGCTTCTCCCGGCGCGTCTGCGGAAAAGTCAACCGAAAGTCAACCCTCCTCTCTCTCCCCTCCGCGGCTTTCGCTCCTCCCGCTCACTTCCCACGCGAGATGCCCACGCCGCGCCGCGGAGCACGCACGACCGGCAATTACACCCCTCCCGAGGTGTTCTACGAGCTCGAGCGGGACTTTCAACGCGAGGGAGCGCGCAGGAGAGCCGGCAGGAGGAAGGTGGGGAAAGGGTCGAGGGGCGGTGCGTCGTCTCTTTCTTCGCGCCACAGCGTTGGCGAAGCGAGGCTGACACTCTCGATGGGGCAGGCGGTGCGATCAATCGCGTGCGGCAGCCGCGCGGTGGGCGCGCTGGCGGTCGGGACGGCGACAAGGAAGACCAGCTCGTCTCGTCCGCCTCCAACGATGATGGCGCCTTCGAGGAGCGGGAAGACTTCGACGAATGGCTCCTCGCGCAGGCCGATGGGATGGATCGCGCCGTGTGCAAGCGCGCGCGCAAAAAGCGCGTGAAGAACGGGAAGGGTAAACACAAGCGCGGCGGCGGGAGGAAGAAGGATCTGCTGAGGAGCCTGCCTGAAGAGGTACTCGTCAATGTACGTATCCGTCGTCCTCGCACTCGGAGTGAAGGCGCCGCTGACTCGCCGTGGTATCTTTACGCAGATCCTCTCATACCTCCCGCTCTCCTCGCTCGTCGCCTTCGCTCATCTCTCGCGCTACCTCCGCTACTTCCTCCTCAAAGACGAGATTGACGACATCTGGGAGCGGGCGCGCGCGGACGACGGCACACCCCAGCTTGACGAGGGGGACTGGGAGTGGGAGGATGCGGGCATCGCGGAGCTGGTCTGGGGGCGGACGTGCTCGGTGCGTCGCTCTTTCCGACGAAAGCTTCGTCGTCGAACTTGAGCTTGAATTATGCGCGTCTGGCTGCAGCTCTGCGGGAAACACTCGGCGCGCTGGCCCGACGCGTTCCTGCGCCGCCGCTTCTGCAAGAAGTGCCGCACGGCCAAGTGCGCTGTCTCTCCACTACCGGGCTTTACTACCGTTGAGGCTCTCACGGGCCACAGCGTGCTCCGCCTTGACCGCTTGAAGGAGACGCATCCCAAGCTGCACGGCGCCGTCAAGGACTGTGTCATCCAGTCGCACCGTGTGTCTCGCTCCTCCTTCGTACTGCGAGATCCCACTGACGTCCCATCATTGGGCAGAATCACCGTCGAATCCGCATCATCTCAGCAAGACGCGCACGTCCTCCCTTTCTTTCTCCCGCTCACCGCACTCACCCTTGCCGCTCGCAGTGTACGGGCTCCTCTCAACGCTCAACGAGCAAGACGACGCGCTCTGGGCGTTGCAAGAGCTCGACGAACAGGACGACGAACGCTTCTACGCCGAGCACTTCGCGTCGCCCTCGAACGGCGGGCGCGGGACGCGCTCTCGCCCGTGGAATGGGAGCGGCGGAAGCGACGAAGCTGACGAGCGCGGCAGGTACAATCTCGGCCCGAGGAGGAAGGACGGCGAGTGGGGGCAGAGGGTCGGGCGGTATGTCAAGGAGAGGAGGGAGAAGTGTACGGCGGTGGAGCGGGTGCGTTGCATTCGCAGTCTGTTGCTTCCGTGCTGTCGACATTACGGCTGACTCTCGGCTGCACGGACGCTACTACTTAGGAGGGCGAAGCGCTCTTCGAGGCACTCGTGAAGCTGTACGCTGCCGAAGACGTCGAGTCGGGCGGCGGCAAGAACAGCGAGGAGGGCTCGTCTGCGCGTCGCGAGGCGCGCGTCCCTTTGCTCACCTCCATACACACCGTCTCGACTGATGGAAACTCGCAGGCTCGAGGCGCGTGTGCTCGCGCTCGACACGGAGGAACAGTGGTCCAAGGACGAGTGCGTCCCGCTCGACCTTCCTAAAACGCTTTCGTCCCGCTTACGCCCCCTGCCCAGCTTCGATGGCTTGTGGCTCACGCACAAGATCGTCAACAACGGCTGCGAGGCAATTGACGATGCCAAGTGGGCGACCCTCCAGCCCACGGTGCTCAAGGTCCTCCGTGCGGCGCGCAAGAAGCGCCTAGTCGCGTCAGCTGCGCAAGCCCAGGCGACGCGCCGCGACAAGCTCCGCCCGGCGTACTACGCGTTCCGCGAGCGGCAGCCCTCGCCGGCAGCGCGCGTATGGACGCCGCTGTTCGCCGACTGGCTCCTTTACCCGAGTGTGCGCGCGCTGTGGGAGCCGCAGGACGCGGTCGTCAACGATGAGGCAGTCGCGGCTGCCCAGGACGGCATGGACGAAGACCTGAACGAGTGGCGGACGAGCCTCCGCTTGCACGCGATCCAGCTAGTCCTCGGCAACACGCTCGACATTCCCGACGACGAGATGCTGGACACGGATGCCGATGCGTACGACTCGAGCAACTTCGACGACGACTTTCTCGAGCTTGTCAGCTCGCACGTCGTATGTGCCGTCGAGGGGTGCTACCGCCCCGCGCACGGCAAGAAGGGCTCGCCGGAGCACGAGCCCGCGCAGCCGATGTTCTTCGGCTCGCTCTCCGACGTCCTGATGCACCAGCACGAGAAGCACGACTTTATTCTCCCGACGGCGCGCGAACTCGCCGCTGCTTCGCCTGCCGCAGAGGGCAAGTATCGCATCGCCCTCCCGCTCGAGGTGAGCAATGCGGTCGTCGCCATGTGCAACGCGGCGGGGCTCGACGACGAGACAGCCGAGGCGGAGGACCTCGACGATATGATGGCGCGCGAGGGGGCGTGGGTGCGCTGGTGGAACCTTCCGGGCGGCGGGAACGGCAGCAGGCAGAAGGACTGGCGCGCTGTGGTGCGTCTGCTCGTCTCCCCCGACCCCCGCCCCGCGAGTGTATAGCACTAACCCGGTTTTATTCAATCGCAGCTTTGTCACATCTATCGCCGCGTCGTCGCGGCCGCGCGCGCGCGCCCGCCAACCACGATCCCTATCCCCGTTATCCAGCTCTACCCGGGCAAGGAGGAGTAGGGAGGTTGCTTTCGCTTCGCTTGTGCATGAAGTGGTTGGAGGAGCGTAAGGTGTTTTGATCCAAAGTGAGACGCTTTCCGTGCACGGCCGACGTGGAGAAGGTCAAGCGCGTTGCAGCGGGAGCTCAACGACCGGTGCTCGGACGGACGTTCGGCATCGCCTTCTTCTCTTTCTGTGCCGTCTTCTTGCGCTTCTTGTCCATCGCCTTGTGCAGCTTGCGCTTGTCCTGCGCGAGCTCGTCGAACTTGGCTTTGAGGAAGAGCTTCTTCCGCTCGGCTGCTCGCAGGGCGCACGTGAGCGAGTGCACCCGAGGCGAACGGGCAGAAAAGAGAGGGACGCACACTCCTTGAGGTAAAACGCCTTTTTGCCCTGCGCGCGCTTATCCTTCTCCTCCTTCTTCCACGACTTCATCGCCTCCTGCTCGCGCTCCTTCATCCTCCGCGTCACCTCGCGGTTCTCCATCCTCTTGAGCGCCTCCTCGATCCGCTCCTTCTCCTCCTCGGGCAACGCGCGGTTCTTCCTCGCCTGCTCCGCCGTCTTGCGCATCGTGTTGAGCTCGGCGCGCTGCTTGTCCGCGAGGAACCCGTACGACTGCTTGAACAGGTGCGGGTTGACGCTACCGGAGAGGGCGTCGAACCGCGGGTCGCGCGCGCGCAGCTCGTGCGTCTCGACGACTTGGCGCACGCGCGAGACGGGGCGCTTCGCGGACATCTCGGTGGGTCTGCCGGCGGCAAGCGTTTGTGTGCGCTTCAGGCGCTGCAATGGGAGGGAAAGGAGACGCACGCATGCTTGTTCGACCGCCCCTCAAGCTCGGCGCGTCCCTTGCCCTTCCCGCCCTTCTTGCCCTTCCCGCGAGGCCCCGCAGCACCCTCGTCCGGTCCGTCATCGCGGGCCTTGCCCTTCACGCCGCCCTTGCCCTGCTGCTTCTTTAGCTGCTTCTGCGCCTTGAGCAGCGAGGTGAAGGGAATGGCGGCGAGCTCTGCGGGTGAGAGTACGGGTCAGCGGGAGGAAGGCGGTGCGTTCGGGGAGGACGTACGCTTGCCGAGCGCCTCCTACAATCAATGTACGAGTCAGCAACTTGCGAGCAAGCGTGAACGTAAAGAGCGCACCTCAGGATCGCTATCCTCGTCAACCACCTCGCCCTGGTCGCTTTCGTACGCCGCGACGCCGTCCTCCTCGTCCTCCTCATCGTAGTCTACCGCGCCCATCCCCTCGTCTCCGTCATCCTGCTCAAACCCCCTCGCGCGACTCGGCCCAGCCTGGTTGCGCTCCGCCGCCCACTCGTCCTCCTCCGAGTCGGCGTCGTCGTTGAAGTCCTCCCCGCCGGACGAAGGGTCTAAAGGCGGTGACATGGCGCGCTGAGCGCGGGAAGGAACAGCAGAGCGGTTCTTGAGAATGCTGGCGGGCATGGCTGCGGGGCTGGGCGGGAGAGGGGAGGAGGCGGTGTCGTTGGGTGGGCAGAGGTGCCGCTCTTAACAGGAAGTCGCACGGCGGTCGCAGGAGCGCAAAACGAATGAGCCGGAAGTGTCTAGCAAGCGAACGCGTCTTCCAGCGGAAGCGACGGCGAGAGAGCGGAGCCGAGGGGCGTCGACCAAGCTCGTCGAGGGTTGGCTCTCGTCCTCTCCGCTGCTCCCGCTTGATTGGACTGATTCTCGCTTGACTGCCTTGAAGAACCGCTCATCGACCTCTCCAAACCGCTTGAACCGTCTCACGAGCCTTTGCGATGGCGTGTCCCCGCTTCATCAGTGCCACACCCTCCGGCGCCTTTCGGGTGCGCACAGCTTGCTAGGGCCTGGAGAAGCAGCTGTGGTGTCTCACAAACCTGCTGCATGCAGATTCACGGGCGAAAGTTGCACCGCGCGCGCCACCAGCGTGCTTTAAAGAGCTCGCCCTCGAACCCCCTCGACGCGACGCATTCAAGCGGGTTCAGCCGCCTGCCCGTCGAGCTCAAGGCGCAGATCTTCGAGATGGCGTGCGACGACGGCCGCTGGGAGGACGTCACGACTCTCCAGGCCGTCATGCAGGTCGACCGCAAGTGCTATGTCCTTGCGGCGCCCGACTTCTGGAAGGTGCGTCGTCCCGCTCGTACTGGCACGCGCACCTACTGACGTATAGCCTGCCCCGCAGAAGGTTAACCTTTACTTCAAAATCCCGCATGACCTCGAACGCATCGACCTCGCCCTCAGCGCTCGCACCCGCTCACTCATCACCACGGTCCTCACTCGCCCTTGCGAGCACACGTACAGCCCCGACCACCTCATGCTGCAGCCGCTCTTTGCACGCGTCGTTACCCAGTTTCCGAACGTGCGCGACGTGGGCGTCGAGATCTTCAGCGACAAGGGTGACGAAGGGATCGCGATGCTCACCAAGCTTCGCCGGCCGATCTACTCGAAACTCACGGCGTTGTCGATGAGGGCCAGCAAGTCGTCTTTGACCGGTCAGGGTCTCGGCTGGAGCACCTTGCAGAACATGCTCAAGGCGCTCGACCCTAATCGTCTCACCCGTCTCACGCTTAAGGGACTCGCCGCATTCGCCTCCAAACCTCCTCCTCTCAGTCTCCTTCATCTCCTCGGCGAGTTTCGCAACTTCACGCACCTCCAACTCGAGGCGCTTTTCTGCGCTGGGTGGAGTCTACACCGCCTCTCCGGGCTCGACGCGCCCCTCCGCTCCCTCCACCTCGAGCTCGACGACCAGAGCACTATCGACTGTAACTTCCTCCCCGCCTTCCTGAACCGCTTCAGCAGGACCCTCGAGTACCTCAACCTTGCTGGCCGCAAGTCAGGCGACCTGTCGGATCCGCTCGACCTCCGGAGGCTCCGCCATCTCTGCCTACATATATCAAGCCCGCTTGACCTTCTCCCCGCTTTCGGCGCGTCACCTCTCGAGATCCTCGATCTCGAAGCAGGCGGCTTGCTTTCGTTCTTCCAGGGCCGCTCGACGGGCGACATTGAGCACCTCGTTCCTGCCCTTAACCAGCACGCGGACACGCTGGAGATCCTCCTTCTCGACGACTCGCTCTGCGAGGCCCTCGGTCATGCGCACGGCATGCAGATCTACCAGCAGATCCCGCTTCAGCTCAGGGTCATGCTAGTCTGGAAGGGCGAGAACCCGCCCTTCCGGTGGTGGTACGACCTCGAGGACGGGCTCGACGACTACCAGCGCTCGTGGAAGGTCGCCGGCTCGCCGGGCGTCCTTTGCCGCGAGATCGTGCGCGGCGGCGCGAATGTCATGCTCTGCGACGAGCGCGGCGACCCGTGCGAGGCGGACCACCGCTTGCCGGCCGAGTGCCTCTCGGAGGGCGACCCGTTCCACCCCGCGCTCGACGCGCTGTACCAGCGCTGGCAGGCGGGCATCCGGGCGAGGGCGCGGGCGGGGTACGAGCAGACGCGCGGTGGAGGGGTGGGGTTGTAAGCGCGCTTGTCTGTCAGTCACGCTTGAGTCGTTCCGCTCCATCTTGCCGTAAGCTACTCCTGCGCTGCGATGATCGCTCAGAGTCCGCCCGTCGTCGACCCATCCCGCTTTTACCGGCCTCATCTCCGTTTTCTTCCGGGCTGAATCAGCTTGGCGAGCCGCACTCAACTCGGACAACACTGTGCCGAGCGCAACAGTCCGAAGCCCTTTCACTCAAAAAGGAAGAGAGCATGCCCGTTGCCATCGTTGCCTCCGACAGACTCTCTCGTCGCAGGATCCCTTCCTCTCCACCCACGCAAGATGTCCGGGTGCGAACTCTGGGGGGTTCTCGCTTGCTGGTCGCCCGAAGGCGATGCAAAGAGAGGGACTGGCCAAAAATAACGTTACGACCGTCCTCTGCGCCCTACCGTTCTTCCTCCCCCTCGCCCTTTCCACCGTGCCCTCTCATCTCGCCCCAGATGAGCCCCGCAAACGCGGCGACGATCATCCCGCCTCCGAGGAGCGTGCTCTGCGTGATGGGGGGCGCCGAGGGGACAAAGAGCGCGTCGGCGGCAGCGACGAGGATGAGGGTGAGGAGGTTGGCGACGCTCGCGATGACGGGGCCGAGGAGCGCGATTAGGAGCATGAAGCCGCCGTTGAAGACTGCGGCATGGGGCGGGCGTGTCTCTGTCAGCACTCTGCGCGCGGTAACGATTCCCCTGAGGAAGGCGAAAGCGAGAGGGAAAAGGCGAACGCACCCACTCCCGACGCGATGATCCCCACAAGCGCAACCCTCGCCTCGCCCGGCGGCCATTCGAATTCCTCCCACCCAACGAGTTGCAGCAGCGGGATCGGGATCCAGAACAGCGCGAGCGTGCACGCGCCGATGAGCGAGGTGAGGAGGTTCGAGTACAGGAGGAACAGCGTCGGGGTTGCGCGCGGCGGGCCGGAGGCGGCGAGGAGGTGCGAGTGAATCCGCGGGGCAGCCGGGCGCGGTTGCGCGCGGGAGGCAGGATGCATCGGGACGGCGACGCCGCCCGAGGGGGTCGACGAGCGCAGCGGCGTGTCGGCGGGCGAGTTGAGCAGGCTGCTCGTCTCGCTCGCGCCGGCGCCCAGTCCCTCGGCCGCGTCCGAGTCGAGGTCGTCGATCGCGGCGCCGAGCGGGTCGGGCGAGTTGGCCGCCGGAGGGGGCGACGACGTGCGCAGCGGGGTGTGCGTCACACGGCGCGAGGAGCGGCGCGCGTGTGTCGGAAGGATGGGCGTGAGGGGCTGGTCGTCCGAGGGTGGGTCGGGTAGGGCGATCTGCAGGGCACCGTGTTGTCAGGGAGGGCTACAAAGAGAAGGGAAGGCACATGGCGCACGTGAATCTTGTACCACACCTCGTAGCCCGCGTAGGCGATACTCCCGAACAGCGCAAGCCCGTTCCCGACCAAGCGATTCGCGGCGTCCCCATCGGACGAGCCGCCCGCGGCGTCGCCGTACGCGATCACGAACACGCCGCAGACGGCGAGAAGGACGCTGAGGAGGTTGAGGATGCGGTGCGCGCGCGATTCGCGTGCCGAGGAGGGAGAGGGGAGGTAGTAGAGCGAGAGGAGGTAGGCCCACTGCGCGGCGTGGAAGTGCGGGTCAGTGGGACGCGGATTGAGAAGGTCGGAAGGGAGGACGAGCGAGACGCACAAAGGCAAAGACGTTGTAGATCGCGGTGATGTCTGCCGAGTTTAGCAGAGTCAGTCGCGCTGTGGCATGAGCGTAGGGAAGGGAGGGACGCACCGGTCATGCTCGTCAGCGGGACCGCCGCATACCACGAGAGTGCGGGCGCCGAGATGAAGACGGTGAGGATGAGGGCCTTCTTGGCGAGGTTGCGGACCCAGTCCTGCTCGACGGTCTCGGCCAGCGAGGCGGGCAGGACGGATGCCAGAGCCGAGCGGGTGCGGTAGAGCGAGTGGTCTGCGCGCGCCTGGATCTTTGGCGAGGTGGGGATGCCGTCTTTGTCGAGCGCGGACGGGATGCGGAAGTGGTGTGCGAGGAGGTCGCGCAGGTCGGCCCAAGTAGAGCGGATGGGGGTGCCGGTGAGGCGGAGGACGAGGAGATGGGTGGGGAGGAGGAAGATGTAGCCGCTGCAGGCGCGAGAGGGGCGTCACTCGGGCGGACTGAGGATGGCTCTGAGGGGATGACGCACCTGTGTGTGAGGTAGAAGAGGAAGAACGGCTTCTTGTAGGCGAGCTGGTGCTGTACGTGGGAAGCGAGCTCCGTCTGGACGGTGTAGGCGACGAGGACGACGGCGAGGAGGATGGCTGCGCCGGTGGTGCGCATGTCCAAGGACCCCGCTGCACGTGCGACTACGCCCATCCGCGCGTGCGTCTGGCCGCGGGTTGGTGGAGACGAGAGCGGAGGAGGGGAGCGAGCCGGGGGCGGGTCGAGGTGGGGATCCGTCAGTCAACCTCGCGAGCAGTGCGTGCGGCTGGGTTCTAGTATTCACGGAGCGAGTGTCGGAGTGCAAAGCGGCCCTCGGCAAACCTTACGACGCAGAGATAAGACGGTCGTCGCTCCTCATCTCCGAAGAGTCCGAGTCGCCCGGCGGGGTTCCACCCCGCCCACAGCGAGGGCGCAGCGGGACTGGCTGCACCCTGCGCACAGGATGGCAGACCCGTTCCCACTGCTGCACCTCGCCGACCTCGACTTTCCCCTCGCGTCCTCGTCCCTCCCGACCCTGCCGGCCTTCCAGCTCGCCCTCGCGCCGTGGAGCACAGACTGCGCGCCCACCTCTCCCTCCGAGCTCGCTCCTGTCTCTCGCGCGCTGACCCGCCCGCCCCGTTCGCAGGGGAGGATGGCTTCGAGGCGCTCCTCAAGCGCACCTGGAGGCGCCGCAGGGAAAAGGCCCGCGCCCAGATCACCGCAAGGGAGCCCATGGGCGTCTTTGCGCCCGACGACCAGCGCCAGAAGGAGCAGTTCCCGCGCTTCGAGCTCATCGACCTCTCGTTCGACCTCGCCGGAGGGGAGACGGCCCTCGACAGCCTCACCAGCGCACAACTGGCGGTGCGTGCTCTTACGCATCCTTTGACGATGGTGAAGCGGAATCTGAGCGAGCTGATCCTTCGCCCACGCGCACGCAGGCCGTTCAGTTCCACCCCGCCGCGACCAAGGACCTGGTCATGGCCGCAGAGGACGTGCGTTTGTCTTTTCCTTTGCTTCGTGTAATGTAGGCTGACGCGTTTCCTCGCCGTAGATCTTCTTTGCCCGCCGCGAGCGCGACTTTGCCGCCGGCCTCTGCCTCCCGCCCTTCCCGCCGTCTTCCTCGAACGCCGCCGCGGCACCGGCGCCCGCACCTGCAGCGCCCAATTCGACTGCGCCTCCTCCACCAGCGACAACAGCTGTGGTCGCACCCGCTCCTGCGCCCGCCGCAGCGCCTGCCCCTCCGACAACACCAATCTCCCGCCTCCCCGCGCAAGCCGCACCTCCCCCTTCCCTCCCCCTCGCCACTCCCGCTGGCACCGCGTCCACTGCGCCCTCCCCTTCGACGCGCGACTCGCCCCTCCCGTTTTCGCTGCCAGGCCTGAGCGCGCCCGCGCCTGCGCCGCCCCAGCCCGACCCGGCACCGGTGTCGCACCTGCCTGCGCCGGCGCAGGGGCCGTCGACGCTGCCCGCGCCCGCGCAGGGTGCTTTGACGCACCCTGTGGCCGCTGCGGGCGGGCCCTCCCGGCTACCCGCTCTGGCGCAGGGCCCGTCGCGCCTGCCCGCAGTCGCGAAGCCGCCGCCGCCGCCTCCGCCCTCTGCGGTGGACAGAATGGAGGAGGACGACACGCAGCCTGCCGTGCTGGGGTCGGACAAGGGCGCGCAGTCCCTGCGCGAGCGCGAGCGGGAGCTGACGCCCGGTACGGCGCAGCGCGAGAAGGAGCGCGCAGAGTACAAGGCTGTCAAGGCGGATGCGGAGCGGAAGAGGGCCGAGTACCAGGAGCGCCTGAGGGAGGAGGCGCGGAAGTCCCGCGACAGGTCGTGGGAGAGAGAGAGGGAGAGGGAACGGGAAAGGGACGAGCGGGACAGGGGGGACAGGAGGGCCAGGAGGGACAGCGGGCGGAATGGGGACAGCGAGCGGAGCAGGGACAGCGAGCGGAGCAGGGAGCGCAGCAGGGACAGGGATTGCAGCAGGGACAGGAGGGACCGCAATCGTGACCGCCGCGAGCGGGACGACCGCAACGCGCGTGCGCGCTCGCGCTCGCCCGTCCGCGAATACCCCCACCGCGACTTGCGCAGCGACACTTTTGGGGCTGCGCCACGGGCGAACAAGCGGGCCGCAAGCCCTGCGCGCTCGGAGCACTCGCTGCGCGAGTCGGCGCGGCGGCGACTGGACGAGCGCTCGCCGCCCGCGTCCACCAGCGGGTCGTGGGCACAAACGCCACCGCCGATGATGCCGCTTGCGTCGGAATCGATCCCGTACTCGGTGCAGGCGTCGCTCTTTACCGTCTTCCTGCGACACTTTCCCGGCCGGCTCTCGCCGGAGGACATCGAGGCATTCGTACGCGGGTGCCGCACCCGTTCGCCCGTCAAGCCCATCGCGATCAAGACGATCAGCAAGCCCAACCTCGACTACGGCAAGCCAGGGATGGGCCAGAGGGCCGAGCTTGACACCGTCACGCTCGCGTTTGTCATGTTCGAAGACCGGGACGCGGCCGAGACTTGCTCATGGCAGCGAACGAGACCAGGTTTCGCGACAGGAAAATTCTCGCGAGCGTCGGCGCCGAGCAGGCACGCGGTGCGTCCCTTTCGGGTCTTTTCCCTTGCGCTTTGCGCTTCGTGCTCACCCGCCCCTCCTCCCCCCGCGCGCCAGCCGCCTGGCGCTGGGCCGACTTCGCGCCCGCCTTTGTGGAGAAGTTCTACCAGCACCAGCTCGCCATGTACGCCTCGCGGCACTCTGCACCCTCCGTCATGCGCGCCGGGCCGCCGCCGCTTCCTCCCCCTCCGCCTACCGCAGCTCTTCCTCCCACGCCCGCATCGCTTCCTGCCGCTCCCTCGTTAGTGCACGCCCCCTCTCTTCCAGGAAGCACCGCCAGTGGTGGCTCTGAAGCAGGAGGCGCACCTCCCGTCCCGCTTCCGCCGCACCTCGCCATCGCGCTGTGCAGCCTCTACGTGAGCAACATTGCCGAAGACGCGACGCTGCGCGACTGCCGAGACTTTTTCGATGGCTGCGGTGCGCACCTTTCCCCTCAGGTCCATTTCCCTCCCGCGCTGACCCCGCAGAAAAGACGGTGTCGTCGGCCTTGCGCTAGGCGCCGTCGACCTCTTGCGCGACCTGCGCTTCAGGCATGTGTGGCTTGCATTCGAGACGATGGGCGAGAGGGCGGCAGCGAGGCGCAAGCTCTATGGCGGGAAGTACCCAGGTGCGAAGATGAAGTTGTGGGTCGAGGCGAGCGAGGACAGGCGGAACAAGACGGGCGAGAGTGCGTCCCTCCCCGTGCATCTTGTCTCTCTTCCTTCAAGGGCGCTGACTTTCGTGTGTCGCGCTCGCGCAGCTCATGACTGGGTATGGAGTGCGTTACCCCCTTCTCCGCGCTTCCCTCTGCCGCGCATTGACCGTCCCCCATCCCGCCCTCGCAGACGAGATGAGCACAGCCTACCGCGCCGTGCACCAGGCAGAGTACGACCTCGCGCATGGCGGCCCGCCGTCTCTCCCGGCGCCTCACCCTCCTCCGCACGCGCTGCCGCCCGACGCCCCGCCCTCGCAGGACCCGCGCCGCCGGAAGCGGCAGCAGGAGTCCGCGCCCGTGCTTGCGCCTCACGCGCTTCCCGAGCGCCCGCATCCCGCACCCGCTGTCCCCGCTGCTGCTCACGCGGACGCGGACGCGGGCTACTCGCCACTCGCGCCGGCGCTGGCGTTCCCCGCTCAGCAGCACCCGCTGCGAACGCAGCAGGAGCAGCAGGCGGTCCTCCCGCCGAAGCCGGCATTCGTGCCGTCCGGACCGGGATGGGCGGATGCGGCTCCTCCCGCCCCTGCTCCGGCTGGCCCGGCAAAAGAAGCCGCTAGCAAAGCCGGGCCGATGCAGATGAACCCCGCGCGTCTCGCGCTCCTCGCCTCGCCGCCCTCGCCCTCTCCCACCGACCCCGCCGCCGCCCCTCAGCAGGGGGACGGGCCCGACCCGCGCCCGACTGCGGCGGAGGAGCGCGCGCAGGTCGAGGCGACGCAGCGGAGCGCGTGGGGCGCACGGCACGCCGCCGCCGCTGCGCCCAATGTCAGTGTCAGCACGGGCGCTGCGGGCGAGGAGGCGGTCGGCGCGGAAGGGGCCGGTGAGGCAGTTGAGACGAGGCCGCGCGCGCCGAGTATCGGGATCAAGGGCGCGGCGGCCGCGAACCGGTGCGGGAGCGCGGACGGCGCGAACGGCGCGGATGGTGCGGACGGCGCGGACGGTGAACCGCCGGCGCCGGCGGCGGCGCTGGCGCAGGGGATGGACGGCGTGACGCCTGATGCGCTGACGGCGCTGGAGGAGGCGCTGCGGGCGCAGAGACAGGGACAGGAGCCGGGGCTGAACGGGAACGGGGCGGCTTGAGCAGGAGGGGGAGGATCGCTTGAGGAGGAGTGTAGCCTAGCATAGTCCGCACGCACAGCATGGCACAGCACAGCACAATAAACGCAATGCACCGCAATGAGCACGCTTACACTCGTCGTGCACAGTGCTGGCGCGGAGAACAGCAAGTTGGGAAGGTCGACTCGTTAGGCGATTCTCGCTACCTTTCTCTCATTCGCACAGGAGGAACAGCACAGATTTTGTTACGGTACAGCTTCGAGCAACAAACAGACAGAACCGCCGAGAGAGAAAAGGGGAACGACCCGTTCCGACCCACTCCGCCCTTGCTCACAGCTTTGCGCCCAACCCGAGCGCGAGACGCAGCTCCTGCTTGATCCCGTTGTCGAGCATGATCTCCTCGCTGCCCTGCGCGCTCGCCATCGCCTTGTCAGTACCTCCGCGCCATCCGCGCGACAAGAGCGAGTACGCACCCCGGGGATCGCGACGCCCTTGACGTCCCTCCTGATCCGCTCGACCCTCTCCCCGACGCCGCCCTTAGTGTGCCCGATCCCGCCGAGGACCTGGACTGCCTCGCGCGCGACGAGCTCGAGCGTGATGCCCGTGTGCGCCTTGAGGAGCGCGGTCGTGCCGCCGAGGCGGGCGTTGGCGACGTTGTGGGGGAGACGGTCCGAGGCGTAGACGATGGACTGGAGACGGTCGGGGGGCGTCAGCGTTCGGGAGGGAGGGGAGGGGGGTTGGGGCGGGACGCACCTCGAGCCAGGCCTGCTGCGCCTCGACGACTCTCGCCATGTGCGCAAACTGTCCTCCACAGTCCTCGTCAGCGCCCTCCGCTCTCTCGCAGGCAGAACGGGAACCTCCGACGTACCTTGTTACGGATCACCTCGCTTTCCACCAGGCGCTTCCCGAAGACCTTGCGCCGGTGCGCGTACGAGATGGCGTCCTCGAGGGCGACACGCGCGAGGCGCTGCGCGACGATCGCGATCCTGCGGAGACAGCGGCGCATCAGTCAGCCGAGCCTGAAGAAGGCGAGGAAAAGAGCATGATGCGAAAGGCTGGACAGGGCGCGGCGGGGAGGGAAGGGGGAAAGAAGTGGGGAGGAAAGGGGGAGGAAAGGGGGAGGAAAGGGGGAGGAAAGGGGAGGAAAGGGGGAGGAAAGGGGGAGGAAAGGGGGAGGAAAGGGACTGAAGCGGGACGGACATGATGCGCTCGTGGCGGAACTGCGGACGGGAAAGGACGTTAGGAGAGAGTGTCTACGAAAGCGTATTGAGAGGGGATCGGGGCAGAGCAGCGCTCTGCACTTCGTCTTGCTTGCCTTGAAAGGGCCGGCTTACGTTGTTCATGATGAGCTTGAACCCCTCGTCCTTCTCCCCGATCAAGTTCTCGACCGGTACCTTGACGTCCTCGAACGTGAGGTACGTCGTCCCGGCGCAATGCTGCCCGCTCATGTGCATCCGGCGGCGCGTGACGCCCTCGCCGTTCGGGATGAGCAGGAACGAGATGCCCTTTGTCTGCCCGGGCTTGCCCGAGGTGCGTACCGCGGTGGTGAAGTAGTCGGAATAGATGCCGCTACCGCGTAGGAGTGTCAGCGCGAAGGACGAGGGGTGTGGGCAGGGGGAGGCAGCGCACTTGGTGATCCACTTCTTGACGCCGTTGACGATGTAGTGCTTGCCGTCGGGCGAGAGGACCGCCTCGGTCGAGAGGTTTTTGACGTCGGAGCCAGCTTCGGGCTCGGTGATGGCGAGACAGACGCGCTTTTTCCCGCTGAGGATGTCGGGGAGGACGCGGTCCTGCAGCGCCTGCGAGCCAAAGTGGTAGATCGGCGGGCAGCCTGTGGGACCTCACGGTCAGAGCAGAATCTCGTGAGATGCGGCGCGAGAAGAAGGAGAATAGGGACAAGCGAGAAATTGGAAAAGAGGGAGGAACGGATGAGGGTACGGGACGCACCAATCTGCAGTCCGCCGAAGAGGCCTTGTCCGACGCCAAGGGAGCCGTTGCGGTGGAGCTCGTCGATGAGGATCATGTCGTGGCTGCGCGTGTTCTCCCGTATCTCCCAGTCAGCCCTTTCGCGCCGACTGTCACGCGGGACCGGGCAGGTAGTTCTCGGGCAACGCACAAGCCGTCCCACTCTTCGACTTTTACGCCGCCAAAGACGGTACCATCCGGCTTGGCCCACTGCTTGGGAATAGATGTGCCAAACGCGAGGCAGGTGACGATGCCATCGCGCGCGGCCGCGGCGTAGACCTTGGGGTCGACGACCTTTGTCTCCTCCTCCCACTCGTAGGCAACGTCCATGATGTGCTCTTCGGCCCTGTGCGCGCATCAAAGAGGTCAGCGGGAAGTGCTGCCGAGGGGTGGAGCGGGGAATGCGGTGTCGGGCGAAGGAAGTGGGGGAGGGCTCGAGGGGGGGGCTGCTCCCAAGACAAAAGAGACAGCGGACCAAGCGCGGGCAGCCTTGCGAAGCTGGTCATGGGAGGGCTTGTAGTAGGGCGAGGGGAGGTCCTGCGCAGCGTGGCAAGGTCGAGGTGAGAAGGGCGAGCGGGAGCTGATGAGGATCCGGCAGCGGACGAGAGCGCACCCTGCACGCCGCGGGTTCGGCAAAGGGGACAAGCGAGCCAAAGTGCACCATTGCAGCGGTGGGCTTGAGCGTAGTGCTCCTGTTCCTACAGGAGACGAGGAGTGCGAGCGACGACTCGTGCCCGGGACGAGCGAAGAGTTGCGCCGGGGCGCGAGTTGCCGGACACGACGATCACGCGCAGGATCATGCAGGCGGGCATCCTCGCAGGCGGAGCAGCGATCAGGGCACTCGTCGCGGCGCACACGGCCGTCGCACGCGCACTCGCAACCCGCAACGAGCTCGCAACCCCGCTCCACTCGTTCCTCCGCCGTGAGCCCGCCCATCCCTCGCTTGCCTCCCCTCGGACTGACTGGAACGCACACCCACAGTCCAGGAAGGGCACCACCTCGCCACCGGCCTCACCCCGCCCCTCAATCCCTACGACGCAGGCTCGTTCCACCACCCCCCGCTCGTCCTCGCCGTCCTCGGACCACTGTCCACCCTACCAGAATGGGTCTCGTACGCCGCGTGGACTGCTGCAGACCTTGTCGCCGCATGGGCACTCGCCCGCATTGCAAACAGGCGACAGAGGGGGGTCGTGCTCGTCAACGAGGGCGAGAAGCGGTGGAGTGGGGCGATAGTCGCAGCCCTGTGAGGACCAGCTCTTTCCTTATCCACGACGAATCTCGAAAGGCTGACGACGCGAGCGGACCCCGGAACAGGTACCTCTTCCACCCGTTCACCATCGCGACCACCCTCGCCCGTTCAACGTCGACCTTCGCCAACCTCTTCCTCGCGCTCGCGCTTTCCTCCGCCCTTGACGGTGTGTGCTTCGCTCTTGTGAGCAAGACAAGACCTACCTAACACCATGATACTCGCCAGGCTCGCTTGTCACCGCCGCCTTCCACCTCTCGCTCGCAACGCACCTCTCGCTGCTCCCCCTCCTCCTGCTCCCGCCGCTCATCCTCCTCGCGCACCAGTCCCTCGCCAGTCGCATCCCTGCCAAGCCGTCGCTGCTGTCCAGCGCAGCCGAGGGCGTCGCCGCCTTCGCTGCGCATCAGGCTGTCCTCCTCGCCTGGAGCCGTTGGGCGACCGGGAGTTGGGCGTTCCTCCGCGCCGTCTACGGCGTCATGTGCGCGCCTTCCTTCTCTCTCACCTCTCCCGTACTTACGCGCTTCCGCAACCCCCGCCAGTCTCACCGTCCCCGACTTGACGCCCAACCTCGGCCTCGCCTGGTACTTCTTTGTCGAGATGTTTGACCACTTCCGGTCCTTCTTCCTCGTCGTCTTTGCTTTGCACCCAGTGGTGTATGTCGCGCCTCTGACCATCTCCTACCGGTGCGTCCTCTCGCTCTCTCTGTCCCGAGCGCGGGCTGACGACGAGGAGCAGGGACGATCCCCTCTTCGCGGCAACGGTCGTCGTCGGCGCCAGTGCGCTGCTCAAGACATACCCCACGCTCGGCGACTGGGGCCTGTGGCACGCGCTCCTCGCGTGCTACTCCGAGCTGCTACCTCGTACTTCCTTTCTCCTCGTTCCCCTCACCTCTCGCTTACAGCAGCTCGACCCCATCTCGCACGCAGACGTCTCCACCCCGCTCATCCACCTCCTCCTCCCGCTCTACGCGCTCGCCCTCCTCCCCTCCTTCTCGCACCTCTGGCTCGGGACCTCGAACGCCGGCAACGCCAACTTTTACTACGCCGCAACGCTCGTGTGGGCTGTAGGCATGGGCGGGTGGGTCCTCGAGGCGATGAGGGCGAGGGGGAGGAGGGAGGCGCTGATCAGGATTGGGGAGGAGGGGAGGAGGGAGGTGAGCAGTGGTGGGTGGAAGGTCGTACAGCGGTAGCGAGCGGTTGCATGCTTTCCCATGGTGGTGCTCCTCGTCTTTCGTTGTCGCTTCAGAGGGACAGTCTGATGGGAACCGCTTATCACGCCCAAGCATGAGGAGGCGATCGAGGCCCCCTCCTCATATGAAGCGACTGTATTCAGAATACTAGCTGAATACAGTTGCTCTGGTCATTCAAGTCCGCAGCCTTGTCGAGCACCTCATCGAGCGTGCTTCTCCCCCAGACCGCCTGCTTCCGCTTGCCTCGGCCGGAGGATCCGCTCGCGCAGCTTTGTGCTTCTTCCCACGCGCGTGCGCTGCTGTCCATCATGCTGCTGGGACCCGCTACCCTCGCGCTGCTCGCGCTCGCGCCCGCGCTCTCGCTGGGCTCACCTGCACCCGCTCGTGCTCGTGCTCTGGACAAGAGGCCCAACATCGTCTTTATCATCGTGGACGACCAGGATGCCCGCCAGAACAGCATCGACACGATGCCGCACCTCCAGCGTCTCCTCGTCGACGAAGGGACCAAGTTCGACAGGTTCTACGCGCCGTACGTCCCCTCTCTGACTCTTGGTCGGGCGAGCAACGGTGTAGGTGGAGTCAAGCGCGGTCAAGAGAGGAGAATGTCGGCCGGCGGGGCCTCTCGTCGCCAGCGGAGGGAACGGAGGACGAAGGGCTTGGGGCGGGAGAAGGAGGTGGATGCCGCGCATTCGAAGCATTGCTGACGCTCGCGCCGCAGCATTTCCGTCTGCTGCCCGTCCCGGTCAAGCTTCCTCCGCTCTCAGTGTGCGCACAACACCAACATCACCTCGGTCATGCCGCCCTACGGCGGCTGGAGCGTATTCACCGAGAAGGGATACAATGGCCACTACCTGCCGACGTTCCTCAAGGATGCAGGCTACGACGTGCGCTACACGGGCAAGCTTATGAACGGCCACTCCGTCTCGGCGTTCTCAGGCGATCTCGAGGCGGACGGCTTCATCGACCATGCCTTCCTCCTGGACCCCTTCACCTACGACTACTGGAACGGCGCTTTCTCGCGGCGGAATGGTACCGTCGAGTACCGCGCGGGCGAATACTCGACGGACGTCGTCGCAGAGAAGGCACTGCACTTCCTCGATCAGGCCGCGCAGACGCCCGACAAGCCGTTCTTCCTTGGCAGTACGTGCCCTTCTCGGACCCTAGAAATGAGCCATACTGACCACCATGATCTCGCAGTCGCGCCCATTGCCCCGCACTCGCACATCAGCGCCGCCGGACACTCGCCAGGCGGCGGCGGCTTCCCCACCCTGTTCGACATCCCCAAAGTCCACCCTCGCCACACGCATCTCTTCCAGGACGTCACGCTCAACTATTCGCGCGAGTCGCACAACCCGGACGTCCCCTCGGGCGCCAGCTGGGTTCGGCAGCTCGACCAGCTCAACGAGACGAACGTCAAGTACATCGAGGAGTTCTACCGCGCTCGGCTGCAGGCACTGCAAGCGGTCGACGAGCTCGTTGAAGGCGTCGTGAACAAGCTCGAGGAGATCGGAAAGCTCGATGAGACGATCATCATCTACACAAGGTCCGTTGCTTGTGCTCCCTCTCAGCTTGATATTTGCCAGCCGCGAATATGCTGACCTCTTCCGCCTGCAGTGACAACGGCTTCGAGGCGAATGCGGGCCATAGGCGTCAGCCGGGCAAGACCCTCCCGTATGAGGAGGACATCAACGTCCCCCTTCGTGCGTCCGCTTCCTCCTCTCTCCTAGCTCTTGGCTTGCTGACACTGCTTACTTTGGCAGTCGTGCGCGGGCCCGGCGTTCCTCGCGGTCTCGTCGACACAACCTCAGTCTACTCACTCGCCGACCTGGGCTCGACCGTCCTGCATCTCGCGGGCGCCCAGGCTGATTATGACCACGACGGCTCGCTCGTCCCGCTGACACGCTCGTTGCGCGAGGCAGCGGCGCGCGACGGCGGCGCCAAGAGCTTCCACATGGCCGAATACTGGGTTGAGGGGATCGGCGAGGGCAAGTACGGCTCGGGCGTTGCGCACACGAACCAGACGTACCGCGCGATCCGGATCGTCGAGGATGAGATTAACTACAGCTACGCGGTCTGGTGCACTGGCGAGCGCGAGATCTACGATCTGAACGTGCGTGTCGGTTTCGTTCCCTCCTGCCTCCACTGCTTACCCGCCTTCTTCCGCAGATCGACCCCGACCAGATGCACAACCTCGCCCTCGCTCCTCTCCAGCCCGGCTCCTTCACCGCCCGCCTGCACACCCGCCTCGATGCGCTCCTCCTCGTGCTGAAGAGCTGCATGGGCGATTCCTGCCGCGACCCCTGGCGGGTACTCTTCCGCGAAGGCGAGGTGCGGAGCCTCAAGGCTGCTCTGGACGAGCGGTACGACGCGTACTTTGAGGGCTTGCCGCGTGTGCGGTACTCGGTGCGCGTTTCTCTGCACGTGGGGGATGAGCTCGAGGATTGACGCCCTGTCCCTCCATCGCGTCACTCTCTTGCCCTGCCTGTGACCTCCCTCGCACGGCATGCTCTCCTCACCTTCAGGAATGCCGCCTCGGCTTCCACATCAAGCTCGAGGCGCCCTTTTGGACGGACGACCTCGCCTACTCGCCTCGCAAGCAATATCCTTCTCTCGGCGGCAGCAACGGCCAGATTGTTCTCTCGACGTAGTATAGGGAGGGAGTACAGGTGCGTGAGAAACGATCCAGCCCGCAACGGAGTATTCTGCCTATGCAAAGTCGTCGAGTCCCTTGTAGAGCTCCGTCTCCAGTTTCTCCCACAAGGCAAAGATGGGCTGATGGCCGTAGGGGAGGAGGTTGCTGAAGAGGACAAACGCAATGTCACGCGCGCGGTCCACGACCCAGAACGTGTTCTGCGGGCGGAGCAGCACGAAGAAAGGTTAGGAAGGTCACACTGAGGAGCGGCGCTTTTCCCCACGCGAGGCGCGAGAGAGCGGGCGAGTGACCAGGCAACATCGCGCACCGCCATTCCGCTCCAGTGCAGTGCAGCCGCTCCCCGTCCCGATGCAAGCCCTGTGCCGCTCAGCGCGCCGCCGAGGCCCCAGTCCGCATCGTCAAGTGCCTTGCCGGCGCGGCGGGAGAAGGGTTCGCCACCCGCGTACTGGTCGCGGTGGTAATCGGCCTTCTGAGCGGGCGTGAGCTGCGGCTCGAACATCATGTCGACTGTCTCGGGCTTGAGGATGCGGGTCGACTCGTCCTCGAGCGCACCGCCGCGGAGGAGCGCACGCAGAAGCTTGAGGTACGAGGGCGCGGTGCCCTTGAGGCCCGAGCCGCCGTAGCGGAGGGTGGCAGAGTAGGGCGTTGGGCGGCGAAAGGTGTAGGGCGAAGAGGGCGAGTCGGGAGAAAAATCGGCCATGTCGACCTGTCTCGGATTGTCATCGAACGAGATGTCGGTGATGCCGAGGGGTCTGCGAGAAGGACGTCATGACTGGAGAGGCGGAGGAAAGTGGGCGGGCATACCGGAAGATGTGCTGCTCCACGTAGGTCGCGAGGTCGAGCCCGCTGACCTCCTCGACGATGCGTGTGAGCCAGTCAATGCTTGTGCCGTACTCGAAGTGAGCGCCAGGTTGGCTGCAATCGACAGCACCGCATATATGAGCGCCTTGCCATGAGCAGAGGAACAGAGCGGGACGGACTGGAAGAGCGGAACCTGATATAGGTTGTCCTGGTGGATTTCCGGCACGAGAGCGCCAGCGGGTCAGCCGCGTAAGGAAAGCTGTGTGGAGAAGGCCCACCCGTGTCGCATCCTTCCCGTACGGTGCAAGCGGGATACCCAGCCGCTTCTCAACCTCTGGGGCGTCCTTCTTCCACGCCCAGTAAACCAAGCTGTGGCCGCTGAAAATCAGTACCCGCACATTCGCGAGCGAGGGAGGGACGCGCACCCAGACGTGTGCGTGAGGAGCATCTGGATCGTGATGGCCTGCTTCTGATCGTCGAGCAAGAGGTCCCCGTCCTTCGTGATGCCGTTGAACACCTTGACGTCGCTGATCTCTGGGACGTATGCGCTCACCTCGTCCTGGAGATTGAGCTTGCCCTGCTCGATAAGCTGCAGCGCCGCAACCGACCCCACCAGTTTGGTGCACGAGAAGAGCTCGAAAACCGAGTCTTCCTGGATCGGTTCGCCCTTGGAAGCGAGGTCCTCCGGCGTGACAGCAGTGGTGAGCACGCGCGCCCACCCCGCGTGACCGCTGTAGAGCGCCGGGTCGTCCCTGCGCGCGGCGAGGAAGACCGCGCGCGGAACGTTATGGTACGGGTCGGCGGTCCCCTCGCGAAGGTATGCGTCGAGAGCAGCACCATTCCAGAGAGGCATAGCAGCGTGCCAGACTCAGCTTTGAGCGGCAAGAGGCGAGCGGTGCACCCAGCACGTGAGCAAAGTTGCGGGTGTCGTGCATCCGGGCCCGGTCGACGGCGGAGTCGGTGGGTGCGGGGCAAACTGAAGGCCAACGAGCAGCCTGCGCGGGCAAGGACGTACAGCATTCTGCCAGATGAAGCGAACGGTGAAGCGTTACATTGGTGAGGGTGAGGAGAAGGTGCGCCGCTCGCGTCGAATCAAGTGGGCGTCTCGCTAAATGTCGCTCCCCCTGCTTTCCACGGAGTAGGAATGCCACTGCAAGATGCACCGCACAGTACACGAAACCCCTCAATCCAGCTTGCGGACGTAGCGCCTAGCCGAACCCGCACTCGCGGGGCTGTTCCTCCCCCTAGCCGCGGCAACCTGCTTGACGGGCGTCGAAAGCCCACCCTGCTGCGCCGCCGCGGTAACGGCCGGCAGCTCCTTGCGGTCGACGCTTGTGGCGGTGTGGGCATGCTCGACGCGACCGTCCGCGCGCTTGCCGACAACCTCGGAATCGCGCTTGTTGTTGTACACGATCATCTGCACCGCGATGACGCCGTTGAGGAGCGCGCCAAGTGCAAAGCCCCAGAACAGGACAGGGTCGTTTGTCTCGGTGCGGGTGGTGAAGACGCGAGCGAGGCCTGTCGGAAAGGAGAATGCTTAGGTACTGCTCGGATGAAGGAAAGGGAAGGACTCACAACCGGCAAAGGAGTTGAAGACGAGGAACGCCGACAGCTGGCCCGTTGATCCAGCGCGGAAGTTGCTCAAGATTTGGGGGAGCTTCGAAGAGAGCGAGAGGGGGATGGTGAGGGTCTGGAGGAAGGAGAGGGTGGACGCTGGGACGAGCGACGTAGAAGAGAGCGCGTAGGCGAGCGTCGAGAATAGGAGGACGAGCGGAACGAGGCGGGGGATAGTCGGGCGCGAGGAGTATGCGGTAATGAGGGTGATGAGGACGGCCTGCGAGAGAAGGAACACAGGCGCGTCAGGAGGGCGGAAGCATGCATCGCGAGGAAGGGACGAGCATTCTGCGCGAGAAGGAACACCATCTCGCCGTAGGTGGACCAGGGGAAGCCGTTGCGCAAGTTGTAGGCAACGGTAATCCTGCGAACGAGAACGAGCTGGTTCGGTGCAACCCTGGAGGAAGGCATCGAAGCTGGGAGACTCACGCCGTCGCCGCTGTGTCAAGCACATAGCTGGTGAGGCTCAGACCGCGTGCGCTGCCGCTCCTGACGACCGTAACGATCTGCGGAAGCTTCAGGATGGCACCGCCGGCGACCATGGCAAGCCCGAGGCCCTTCGAAACGGCGAGCTTGAGGCATCGCTCCGACGTCAGGTCCGTGTTCCAGACAAGGATGGTGTAGCACTCCTGCGAAAGCAGAAGACGAGGTCAGTTGCGCATGACGGAGCGACGAGGGGGGCTGTCCCGCTCCGTCCGCCCGGCAAGCTGCGAGGCTCTTTGCGATCTCGCCCAGCTTCCTTGATGCCCTGCTGGTATGGGTCCGCCCGCCTCCACAGTATCTGCGCGGTACTGCTCCATTCCCCCCCATCTCCCGCCTCTTCCACGGCGCTTATGCCTTCGCCCGGCCGCCCCAGCTCCTCGAGTGTGTACGCACCTGACCGAGGAGCGCGACGAGCGGGTCCCGTACGACAGCGGGGAGGTTGTGCGTGACACTCTGGAGAGCCTCCATCTTGGCGGAGAGAAAGGCGAGGAGCGGGAAGGCGGGCTGATTGGGGCGGTCAGGCGGCGGGATGAAGCACGGCGCCACAGCTGGACGCGCTCAAGCTGCGGGCGAGCTTCGCTGTCCGGAGGGATCGCCTCGGAGGCCTCCTCAGTTCTTCCTCCTCGATTCCCCCTCTTCCGCGCTGCCTGCTGCGGAGTCGCGCCATCCTCTTTGCCCTGCACGACTTCCGCTGCTCGTCTCCGGCGCTTCCGCCGCTCGGCCGGTTGGCCCTTGCGCGAGATTCGGACTCAGCTGCGCCTTCCTCGCTCGCTTCTCTCCCTGCTCCTGCTTCGTCTTGAGATCCTCGCTGCTCCCGGCGCCGCTCTCTGCATCTCCTACGTTGCCTTGCCCGAGCCGCGCCAACGATAATGGCTCTGAGTGAGCGCACTCCGCTCCTTCCGTCGAGCGCGACAAGCGCAGCGGCGCCACCCACACCTCCCGCCGACGAGCGCAAGCAGCCCGTCGTCGAGTCGTCAGAGCTGATCCCGCTCATGCGGCGGCAACGCTTTCAGATTATGGCGGGACTCTGGCTCGCCGTCTTTCTTGGCGCGCTCGACATGTGCGTCTACTGCCCTCCCCCTCTTCCCCTCGCTCTCGACCAGCTGACCCGCCTACACCGTCAGGACTATCACGGCCGCTCTCCTCAACCCTATCGCCTCGTCCTTCGGCGCGGCGCAGCGGAGCGGCTTCCTCGGGACCGCTTTCCTCCTTTCGAACCTCACCTTTACTCCCCTGTATGGCCGTTTGTGCGACATCCTCGGCCGCCGTATCGCCAACGCCAGCGCCATCTTCCTCTTCACCCTCGGCACCTTCCTCTGCGCCGTCGCGCCGTCGATGAATTGGCTTATCGCAGCGCGTTTCATCGCGGGCGCCGGCGGCGGCGGGATGAACACGACGTCGACGGTCATCTCGGCAGACCTGTTCCCGCTTAAGCAGCGTGGCCTCCTCGGATCCATCTCGACGTGCATTTGGGCCGTCGGTGGTGCGCTTGGCGGCCCTATCGGCGGCTTGATCACCGACAGGTTTGGCTGGCGCGCAGCATTCACCTGCCAGGTCCCGCTCTTGCTCATCAGCCTCGCCAGCGGGCTCAAGCAAATCAACTACAAGGTTGAAGGGCACCGTGAGAAGGAGAGTGTGCGGGAGAAGATCGCGCGGATCGACTGGGTCGGGTGCGGGAGCGTCTTCGTCGGGATGGGCGCTTTCCTCGTTCTCCTCGGCGCGAAGAATAACGAGAACTTGCCGTGGTCGCACCCGCTCGTGATCGCCACGCTCATCCTCGCCCCGGCATTCCTCGTCGTCTTTCTGGTCAACGAGGCGTTTTGGGCGAAGGAGCCGAGTGCGTTCGTGTCCCCTCGCCCTTTCTCCTCACCCTTGCTAACCCTTTCATACGCAGTCCTGCCCTTCCGCATCCTCAAGCAGCGCACCCCCCTGTTCATCATGCTCGTGACCGTCTTCGTTGCAGTCTGCAATTTCGGCGTCATGTACAGCCTCCCCGTGTGGTTCCTCACCCAATTCGACGGCATCACGGCCGGTCAGGCGGGCACGCATCTCTTCCCGACCAGTGTAGGGAATGTTGTCGGAGGGTTCGCTGCTGGTGTTGTCATTCACCGTACGGGCAAGTACCGCGGCGCCAGTGCCGTCGCGGGTCTTGTCTCCGGTGCGTCCACTCCGTCGCGCTGCTCCTCCTTCTTCCGCTTATGAGTCCTGCCATGCAGTTATCGGCGTCCTCCTTATCTCGAACCTCACGACCGAGTCGTCGTTCTTCGCCAAGTGGCTCGACATCGTGCGTCGATCTCCTCCTACTCCGGTGATTTTCGAGCTCATGAGATCGCTCGCTCGCAGTTCCCGATGGGTTTTGGCTTCAACCACATCCTCAATACCTCCTTCGTTGCGCTGATGGCGTCCGTTCCGCGTGCGTCCCGTCACTTCCGCCGCCAATCCTTGGCGAGACTGACCTTCTACCTCGTCAACAGATACGGACATGCCGGCCGTAACGGGCTGCATGTGGCTCTTCCGCACGACGGGGCAGGTCGTCGGCGTTGCGACGACGAGCGCAATCCTCCAGGGAACGCTGGGTCGCGAACTGAAGGAGCGAATCACGGGCAAGAGTGCGGCGAAGGTGCGCATTTCCTCAGCTGTCTCCGCATCGTCGCGTCCCCTCGCCCGCTCGACTGGGACAACTTTGAAACTGTTGCCCGCGACTTGACAGCTCATCCGCGCTATCCGCGCCGACTCGTCGATCCTCTCTTCCCTCCCGCTTGAGGTCCGCATTCCCGCGCGCGAGGCGTACGCCCTTGCCCTCAGACACACCTTCTGGTTCTGCGCGCTCGGCGCTGTTGGCGCGTGGCTCAGCGTGTGCTTCGTGCGTCTCGTCTTCGTTCCACCATCCTTCCCGCACGAGCGCTGACTTCTCTCGCGCAGGTCCCGAATCTCGACCTCGACCCCGCCGCCAGGCCGCAACCCGCCGCTACGCCCATTGTGCAGGAGGAGGAGGCACCGCTGCTCCCGCCGGACGAGGCGGACGAGGCGATTGCGGAGCGGAGGGTCGAGCGGGACGAGGCGGTGCGGCGGGCGGTGTAGACGCGCTCTCGCAACTCTGGAGCAGGGCGGCGCGCCTCGGAGGGGATAGGTTGCTGCTACCAGTTTATCTGGGCGTCTCTTGCGCGCGCCTGGAAAGGGCGAGATGTCACCCCGCTTTGGCCTCTCGCCTCTCTCGCTCCTCCCGCTCACTCGCTTTCCCCAGAAACCGCCGTGGATCATGTCGACGACGCCGCGTCCTGCCCGCAAGGCGACTCAGAAGGTGTCCTACACGTACGACGCGCACGCATCAAGCGAGGACGAGGCGGTGAGCGCGGGGACTGATGAGGACGACGATGACTTCGGGCGCGCGCGCAACGGGCGCAAGAGCGGTACGCGACCTCCTCCCCCTTCAATAACGCTTGTACTGACCGACGGAAAGCGTCCGCAGCCGCCAAGCCTTACAAGAAGCGCAAGGTCGACTTCGACGCGAGCGACTCGAGCGAAGGCGACTCGGACGCCGACATGCTCGCTGTGCACGCGGACGACACCTCTTCGCAGGACAAGGACGACTTCGAGGAGGTCGAGTACGAGGTCAAGCGCGTCGGCTTCTCGAAGATCTTGCCCGTCGAAACCCTCGTCCAGGTCTGTCGACCTTCGCCCAGTGAGAGAACTTCCCCGTCGCAGCCTGACCTCAGGCCGCCGCCCCCACAGATCTTCTCGCACCTCCACCCGGCATCGCTTTATAACCTCCTCAACCTCAGCCGCACGTTCCGCGCGATTCTCAAGTCAAAGACGCTTGTTCCCGTCTGGCGCCGCGCAATGCGCCCTCAGGCCGTCCCGCTTTGGAGCAAGGGCAGGAGCATCGAGGAATATTATGCGTACCCGCCCATCGGCGGGAAAGAGATCGATCTGGTCAAGCTTGCCGCCGCGATGTGGGACAAGGAGTGCGAGGCGAGCCGTTCTCGCTGCTCTCCTGGCGCGTCAACACATTCTCACTCGTACAAACGTACGCAGTACTGCGGTAAGCGCCAGGTCATCCGCTGCGACCGCTACCTCCTCGTGCGCCTGTGCGACGACTGCCGCCGGCGCAACATGATCTCGGTCGTGGACGTCGCCAAGGACAAGAGGTACCACGAACTGCACCCCGCCACGATGCAGTGCGTCTTCACCACGCCGCGTACGCACGCCCTCCTTCTTCGCGACCGCGTTCCTCGCTTACCATCTTGCCCACCCAGACCCGCCGCAAGACCCTATGTGGGGCCGCTCGTCGCGCAGTTGGGTCCTCCCGTCTGAATTACGCGACGTCTCGCAGGTGCTCGAGGATCTGCAGCTCGAGGACGATGCCGACGCCGGCTACTACGTCGAGAACCAGCCCGACAGCAAGACGGTGCAGAAGAGCCTCTCGCGCGCAAAGCGGCTCAAGCGTTGCTGGTACGGCAACAGCGAGGGTCGCGCCAAGGCAATCGAGGACGAGCTCGTGCAGAAATACACGCCGCGTGTCAAGGAGTTCGTGCTCGAGCGGAGGGCGCTGCTCAAGGAGCGTCGCAAGGTGTGCTTACACCGCCATCTGCTCGACGGCCACGTTCTTCATGCCGAAACTGATCACCACCTTGCTCGTCCATCTCTCAAGCTTGCGGAATGGATCTCCAGCGTTGATGAGCTCCACGGCGAGCTCACGCAGGAGATGCACGCGGGGACGCGTCACGACACGCAGCTCAAGAACTGGCGCATCGTGCAGTGCGTCCGCGCTGATCTGCCCGTGCTGATACTCAAAGACTCACGTCTCACTTTGCCAGGATGGAGAAGCGCATTGACGCGTCGGGCGTATTCAAGCTTGCCGAGTGCGTTCTCGTCCGCTGTGGGCTCATCGATCGTCTATCCTGATGAAGAAGTGGTCCGCTTCTTGCAGTGCTACGCGCTATGGCTTCAGGCAGCATCCGCTCGCCAACAAGGCCGAGCCGCTCACGGACGAGAGTGCGTCCTTTCTCTCGCTCGCCCTCACCATGCGCATGAACCCTTGCCATTCTCGCAGTCTGGAATGCGATCGCCCCCGCCGTTTACCGCTACATCGCTCACGGCGTGGCGTGCAACATTCTTGCAAGCCACAATGCCAAGATGAGGAAGAAGAAGACGCCGAACTTCGACTCGGACGACCACGACGACCTCCTCAAGAAGCCCAAGACGTTTTCCAAAGAGGGTGCGCCTTTCTCTCCTCGCTCGTTTCGCTGCCGCCAACTCACCACGGCTTCTTGCCGCGCTCGCAGGCTGGAAGTACGTCCGCCCCGAGCTTATCAAGCTTGCGAAGCAGTGGAAGGTGCAGGTCAGGGAACAGGCGGCGCGCAAGAAAAAGCTCAAGTCGCAGGGCCCGAAGCTCAAGCCTGCCGAGATCGCCGCCAAGGACGAGTTCTTCCGCGAGCGGCACGAGAAGATCCTCGAGATGGCGCCGACGGAGGCGAGTGCGGACACGATGCCGCGCTATGGCGAGTTCCTCCTCCTCCCGACCGTCGCCGAGGTCTACGCCGGCGTGAAGTTTGCCGTGTCGACCGCCGAGGAGGACCGCGAGGGAGATCTCCAGCTCTGGGGCGACGCATACCTGGACGACGTCCTCGACGAGGCAGCCACCTTCGCCATCGACACACGCTGCGAGGCGCTCCGTGCCATTCTTGCCGCGACGACGGAGCTCGGCGACGCGCTCGACGACTTTGATCTTGTCGAGGCGCTCGGGAACGGGGACGAGTACGGCCGCGCCTTCTTCGCGCGTGCGAGCTCGTACGTCTCGTGCAGCATCTGCATCAACATGTTCGGGCCGCTCGACGAAGTGCTCGCCCACGTTCACAACGCGCACCCCGTCTCGTCGGTGTATTCGACGCAGAAGAAGGCGAAAGCCACCTGCCTCGCCGACCTCCCCGCCAACGTCGACCTCTCGCTCGAGGTCGCGTGTGCGTGGAGCGCTATTCTCGAGCTCGCCGAGGTTGAGGACGCGGACCAGCCGATCGACGACAAGACGCTCGACAAGGCGTTCAAGGACAAGAAGCTCGTCTGGGAAAACGCGCCGCGCGGGACCAAGAAGCGCGGGACGTGGGAGGAGATCGTGCGTCCTTCCGTCTCTTGTCTCTCCTCGAGCGCCCTCTGACCTCTGGACCGGGCCCGCAGATCCCCCGCGTGACGGCTGCCGCCCGCGCCGAGCATCATACCGGCGGGGTACTCGACGTTCCCGTCATCGCGCTCAAGAACCTGACCCGTCGCGAGTGGCGGAGGGCCAGGTGGAACCGCTACGGGTACTACTAAACGGTGGAGAACGGAGGACCGCTTGCAGAGGGGTGTGGAGACGCTTGCTGTAGCTTGAGGCCGGTTGTATCGCTTGTCTGCCTTCTCGTTTCCTTCCCAAAGCTTTGACAGTGGAAGGAGACGGAAAGAACCTAGCGATACATGCACTGCACGGTTGGGCGAAGAGAACACATCACCAGGCGTTACGAACGGTACTAACACCCTCCTCATGCGAGCAGTCCCCTCAGCTCCTCGACCTCCCCCCGCGTCCGCTCCCTCACCCGCTCCCGCATCGCCTCCTCCGCATCCTCCTTCGTCGGCGGGAACGCCCCCACGCGCTCGTCCCTCGCCGCGGCAGTCTTGCGCTGCCGCAGCCCTTCCGCGCCAGGCTCGGTCGCGGCAGGCGCAAGGAACGACTTGCAAATCGCTTCGAGGGTGTAGTACAGCGTCTCGGCATCGGCGAGAAGCGTCGACACGTCGAGCGTCTGGCTGAGCTCGTTGATGTACTTTAGAATCTGCGCGGTCGCCTCTTGCCTGTCAGCGGGAGGACGGGAAGGAAGGGTCACAGGATGGGGGGCGAACGCACCTCGTCGAACTCGCGGAGGTAGCGGATCATGACGTCCCGGTTGGCCTCGAGGATCGCGAGCGCGACAAAGAGGTGGAAGTGCGTGCCGAGGTGCCTGCTCGTGGGGAGGGATTCGGTCAGCGCGGCGAGAAGGCCTGGGGGAGGAGGCGGGACGCACTCCGTGTACAGGACCTCCCACAGCTTGACGGTGTCATCGAAGGAGAGCTCGCGCTTGAAGGAGGTGAGGAGCCAGCGGAAGCAGAAGAAAAGGTTTAAAGAGCCAGTCTCGTCCACTGTGGGTGGGCATGCGGGTCAGGCCCCATCGCTCGAGACGCCGCACGACGAGATGGACTCGACAAGACGGGAAAGCAAGAACGCGACGCACGGTGCCGGTACAACCCCCGATCCATGACCCTCACAAGCTGCTGCAGCTCGCTCAACTGCCTCTTCATCCCGCTCTGGTCCTCGCGGAAGTTGTCCGCATGGCGGCGCATCACGTCCTCGAAACAGGCGTAGGCGAGCCACTGCTCGCCCTCGAGGACGACGTACAGCGGTGAGAAGAGGTCGCTCATCCCCTGGACGTAGTTGCGCACGCCTGCTGCTGCGTCGGCGGAAGGCGGCGGGGGAGAGGAGGAGGAGGCGGGAGCGTCGTCCGCAAAGACCCAAGTCATGAGCACGTCGTGGCAAGCGCGGACGTGCCCATTTGTCGGAGGGTGGGCGCCTGGTTGCTCGAGCCCGTCGGAGGAGAAGAGCGGATGCGTGCGGTCGGTGCGGCGACAGTCGATCTCTGCGGGCGCGGGTGCGTTCAGTAACAGCATACAGCAGAGCGGGAGTGTGAGAGGCATGAGCAAGGCGAGGAGAAAAAAGTCGGCTACCCACCGACACGGTGGTCCTCTTCGGCGAAGCGTTCCGTTTTTTGCAGCTCCTCGTCATCCATCCAGCGGCGTTTGGCTCGCTCGTACTCGGAACTGCCGTACTCCGTCAGCCCGCCTACAGAAGCGGGAGAACGGGGAAACGCACCTCTTCTGCTCGGCGATCTTGCTTCGCTCCGCCCTGCTCGAAGTCCAAGGGTACACGCGGAGCAAGAACGGCCACACCTCCTTGCGCACCTCATCTCCGGCCAGCCCGCGCTGGAAAATCCGCCGCTTCGCCTCGCGCTCATCGAGCAGCAGCGTCCCCTGTCCGTCCATCCACGCGCGCCACTCCTCGAGCTGTACCGGCGTCTTCGGCGCGCGAGAACTGCGCGAACGGGGACCGGCAAAGCGGTACGTCCGGGCAAGGACGTCAAAAACTCCGGTCGACTCGCCCAGCTCGTCTTCAAGCAGGGACGAGTCGTCGATCCCGTACTCGGCCCGCCGGGCGCGCTCGCCTTCCTCGGCGACGATGCGCGCCCATTTCGCAAGGTACACCCGCGCCGAATCGTATGTCTGTGCGGAAAGTGCGTCAGTTTGGTCGAAGAGGAGAAGAAGACGAAAGAAAGCGTACCCCAACTCCCGCAGCATCCGTCAGCCGGCTCACCTCGCCTGGCGCGAGCGCGAACTGGGCGATCGGCTTCGGCACATGTTTCGCCAGCGGCTTGGCGAGCGGGTGCGAGAGGACCGTCGACGCCGCCTGCTGCGAGATCTGCCTTGCACCGCGGGTGATCCGGCTGAAACCGCTCAGCACGCTGAACGTCAGGGCGTCCATCCCGCCTGTACCGCGCTCGTCATTCCCACGAGAGATCCCGTCCGGGTCGTCCGGCCACTCATCCTGCGGGGCTGGGGGCCGGCTCTTCCCGACCGGCGAGCTCTTGTGGAGGATGCTGGTGCGCGCTTCGGGAGGGGTACGGCGCGCACGCGCGCCCTGGAGCGCTTCGGCAGGGACGGCGTCATCGTCGCCGACGCCGCCGCTGGAGCCGACGTGTGCGTCGAAGTCCTCGCGCGAGGGGTTGACGAGCCAGACACTCGGGTCGAGGCGCGAGCGGACGAGCCGCGCGTGGCGTTTCAACTGCGCAAGAAAGGCCTCGCCGCCCCAGCTGGGCGCGAGAGAAGGCGTGCGCCCATGCTGCGCTGTGTGCGAGCCGCCAACGCCGAGAGCCGTCGCGCGCCGGTCCTGGTCGAAAAGGGTCGACTTGGACTCGTCATCGTGAAAATGAAGCGGAGGGAGGGTGACGCCGCCGTAGAGCGAGAGGGTGATGGTTCCGACCCAGGAGGTGAGGGTCGGGGGCTGGACATGCAGCGAATAGAGGTCGGTGAGCGGATGGGCGAAAGCGTGCGACTGCGATGGGTCGTGCGCCGCGAACGACGGCGCGAGGTGGACGAGGATGTCGCGCTCGTTCTGAGAGGAAAGCTCGACGAGGACGTAGGCGTCGTAGTCGCGGCTTCCCTCGACGAACGCCTCGGGGACCCAGCTGACGAGTACGGCGCCAGACGCGCGGACGCGCACGAGCGAGAGGAAGCCCGGCGTGTGGTCACGGGTGTGCGGAGATGGATGAAGGTACACGGCGCTCTTGCTCCACAGGAGCTCTGCAAGGTCGGCGTCGTCCTGGTCGGGCGTCGAGGAGGCGGTGCTCGGCAGCGATGATGATGCGAATGGGTGAGGATCGCTTATGAGCGGGTTCTGCGTGGCGGAGGATGTATGTACGGCGGTAGTGGGTTTGACGGAGACCTGCACGAGACTGTCCTCCTGTTGCAGCGCGTGGGAGAGACCAGGGGAGATGAGGACGACGAGGTGGGGGAGGCACGCCGAGCGGGCGACATACAGAATGCGAGACGAGGCCTGCAAGATGTGTCGGTGACGGCGGTGTCCGTGGTCCCCCACCCATGCTTACGTGCGTCGTTCTGGCGGAGAGAGCGTGAGCGGCGCAGCGCGACCTCGACCGTGAGCCGAACGGCCTCGCTCTTTCTTCCGGTCATCTCACACCCTCCTGCGATGGCCAGCACGAGCTATCGGGCTCCTACGCTTGCCGCGCTCCCCGCTTCACAGCTTCCCAGCTCCGCCTGAACACCCTTTCCCGGAGGCTTCCGTAAACCTGAAGCGGGCAAGGCGTAGCTGTCCCGCCTGCAATCATCGTGCACTTTGGTGGACGGCTGGCGGAGACGGCTGAACAGCGAGCAGCGGCGAGATGAGCACGAGCGCACACATACCGAACAGTGCACGAAGGACTCGAGATGCCCGTGATCCTCCTGTCTACCAATACTATTCCAGATGCTGCCGATTGTCTACGCCCACTTGCCCAGAACCGACTGCGGACAAGCTCAATGTTGGCAATGAGGATAGAGGGAAGACGGAAAAAGCGTCGCACCATACAGAGCGACCCGGCGAGGAGGAAGAAGAAGGCCGCGCCGACCTTGGGCCAGCGCGCATGCGCCAGCTCCCCCTGCATGTACTGCGGAGGAAAGTCGCGCTTCAGTGCAATGGCTGACTCCTGAGAAGGCAGAGGGAACGCACGTCGTGCGCGAGCATCTCGACCAGCCCGGCGTAGATGAGGATACCGGCGGAGATGCTGTCGAGGACGCCGATGGAGATAAGCGCCGCACCCGAGTTGGGATTGTACGCCGCATGCACGCCGATACCGATCGCGACGCCAATCGGGGTGATGAGCTGTAACCAAGCGAGGTGAGCTCCACAACGACGAAGGGAAGGAGAAGGAAGACGCACGCCGAACGCGCCCGCCATTACCCATTTCCTCCACCACTGAGTTGGCGCCCAGATGAGCTGACCAATGCGGCTGCCCAGCGCGAGGCCCTCGAAGAGCTGGTGAAAGACGATGGCAATGAAGAGCGGCGTCCACTGCGAGCCGCCCGACGTGCCGAGCGAGACGCCAATCATGATCCTGCCGGCGCAGACGTGAATGAACAGCGAGCCACAAGGCGAGACGAAGACGCACGAGTGGAAGATAATGCCGGCTTCAAGGATGGTCACATCGAAATGCGCCTGCGGCGACGAGTAGTCGGTGTGGGCATGCGGAGCCGGGCCGTGGCAGTGGCCGAGGTCAAGTTTCTTCTCGTTCCTGCAAATGAAACAGAAGAGGTGAACACCGTCCGGCAACGTGCGGAAAAGCGAGCGGGCGTACTCGGAGGACGGCGCGGAGTGCGTTGGATCGTCGAGTAGTGTGGTTGCGGTTGAGGCAGCGCGGTTCTCGCCACGGCTCTTCAGCCACCGCATTACGAAGAAGTCGACAGCAAAGACGACGTATCTGAAGGAAGGCGACAAAGAAGGCAGGTCAGTAGCGCAGCTCGGAGTGGAGGGAGTCGGCCGAAGAAGGCTGGGAGGATATGAGCGCACGTTCCCGCTGCATAGGGAGGGGTCGGGGGAGTCAATTACTGCTTGGGACTGTCGAAGAACGGGTGCGCACGGCGGGTGAGGTCCGTGCGATGGGAAAACGAACGTACCCATCGCAATCGCCGCTGCCGCCGGCTCGAAAGCGAGCTCGCCCAGGCAGGCATTGCCAAACATAATGAACGAATGATAGAGCAGGTGCACGAATGCTGTCGAGACAATCACACCCGTGCCGCTAAGATGCGATGAGGCGAGGGGCGTCAGCGAGAGGTGGAGTCGAGTCGAAAGGGGCACGCACAAGTGCTTCGCCGCGAAGAATATGCTCATGAAGACGGAGCCGTGCAGTAGGCTCGAGCAAATGAGGGGCAGGAGAACGCCAATGAGGGAAGAGACGAGGACAACGCTGGAGGGGCAGGGGGAGGTAGATTAGCGGACGAGTTCGAGAGAAGAAGACGAGGACGCACAAAAGGGCGACGATGTGCAAGTCGAGGTCGTATTCGCCGAGGTCGACACCGTTACACTGGTCAGAGCTGCGACACGGGCAGCTGCTGTGAGCGTTGGACGCTTACAAGCGGGCGAAGCGGCGCGCACCAGTCTCCATGCGTGTGGCCTCCGTGCACAACGCAAGTGCTGGCCCCCTCAGACTCCTCTCCTTCGTGTGAACCGCCTTCGCAGATCCAGGCGCCATCAACCTGCTCGCAGAACGCTCCGTTCTCGCAATCGTAGTGGCCAAGGTGGGCGGTCGCGCCTGGGCAGACGCTTGCTGGGGGCGCGGTGCTGCTTGTCGTTGTGTCCTCGACCGTACCCGTGCCCCCGACGCAGGAGAAAATGGAAGTGGCAGCATCCCAGGTGCAAAAGGCGCCGTTCGAGCAGAAGAACGAATCGCTCTGCGGGCGGTCCTCGAGCCGTCAGCGCACTCCTTGGAAGAATAAGAATGGAGACCAGTTCGCACTCCCGAAGCTGTGCAGTCTCCTTGACCCGTCGGACCTGCAGCAAGCGTGCCCTCTGCGGATGATTGCGCGGAAATGGGCGCAACGGCTAGAAGCAGCGAGACGAGCGCGAGCCCTCCAGCAGGAGCATTCTTGAAGAGGACCATCTCGACGTGCACAGCGAGGCGCAGGAGAGCCGTTGGAGCCGCAAATGCGGTTTTGACGAGGTTGCCTTGCGGGCGAGGACCACTCCGCACCCGCAACCGGCCAAGGAAGCGTCTCTCTTGGCAGTGGAAGATGTGCCAATGAGCTCTGCGCAACAATCAGTGCAGCTAAGTGACGAGGGGGGACTGTCGCGGACGGCGGGGGAGGAGCCGTGTGGCAGGAAAAAAAGGCGGCGAGGGGGAGCTTTGAGAAGGTCGACGGGAAGGAGAGGGTCTTCTTCTCTTCCTCACTTTCGCGTGCACCCACTTGTCATGCCAGCTACTATCCGCACCCTCGTTTTCGCCGCTGCTATTGCAGCCACTGCTTCTGCGCACCTTGACCTGAACTATCCGACGGTGCGCCGCCGTCCACTTCGAAATGCAAGCACCGCTGACCCTCCTCGCAGAGTTCGTGGGACTTCACCGAGGAGCAGCAGGAGCAGGGCGGTGTTTGTGGGGGCGGCTCTCGTGTCGCTGCCGTCGCCTGGGGAGTAGAGGGCGCATTCGTCTCCCTCTCCGGCGACGAGGGCCACAGTGGTACGTTCCCTGTTCCTTGCGGTCCCTCTATGTTTGCTGAAAGTCTGGCGGATCGCCCCCCATAGTCCGCGTCCTTCTTGCCAGCACAAACAGCACGACGGAGAACGCGACCGTCACGGACGCTTCCTCCTTTGTTCGTTCTTCCTACCTCTCCTTGCACTCCCGCTCACACGCTCACCCACAGCCTATCGTCCTGTCGGAAGGCGCCTCCTTCTCCTCGTCGGGGAACCTTTGCCTCCCTGTCGCTCTTCCGACAAACTACACCTCCGGGTCGCGCGCCACGCTCTACGTCGAGGCGACCGGTGAGGGCGAGACCGTCTCTTCCTGCGCTGAGGTCGTCCTCGTCCCCGCCAACTCGGGCAGCAGCGTCGTCATCGAGCACGGTGCGGCCGTCGTCAACCCCGAGACGGGCGCGAACATGACTGGTCCGTCGTGCTCCCCCTTCCCCTGTCCCCGTTGAGAGGACAGGCCTGACCTCACCCTGCAGTGGCCGACTACTATTGCTCGAACTCGACCATCGCCGCGCTCGACACCTGCTCCTGCCACTGCCACGGGGACCACGGTGCGCTCTTATCCGATTCTCGTCTCGCTCGCTCGCCCGCTCACGACATACTCCCCCGCGCAGAGCACTGCGACGAGTCCTGCTCCGCCGAGCGCGTCTCCGCCGCGGCGCAGGAGTGCTCCGCCCAGGCCTCCTCGTCGTCCGCCGCGCCGTCCTCTTCTGTCTCGGCGACACAGACCCCGAGCGCGAGCGGCACGGTCGGGCAGGAAGCGGCGGCGGAGACGCAGGGCGGGTCGAGCGGCGCGGGTAGCCTTCGAGTCGGCGGTGTCGCGGCGGCGTTGCTTGCGGTTGCCGGCGCGGCGGTGCTGGCGTAAATAGGTACACCTCAGGAGGAGAAAAGGGCAGAGTACTGGCGATTGAGCCAGTGCTGCCTGCCTCAACTGTTCCGTTATCGCAAATTCATCTCGACAACCTCCGGGAGCGAGAGAAAGGAGAGCATTGTTGAAGCAAGGCAAAGCGGAGCGATACGATGCAATCCAGCGAGGCAAAGCGACAGCGGCGGAGAAGTCGATCCGCGCATAAGAGGATGACGACGAATGCTTGTAAAAGACGGCGGGGGTCAGGGAGAACGTAGCATAGTGGGGACAGCAGCCGAAAACGGCGAAACGAATAGCGGAAAGCTGTCATGAACCTCCGCCCTGTTCACTTGCCCTGTTCCACGCCATGAGGGATGCGGAACATCTTCCCACCCTGCATCAGCTTGCCGACCTCGCCGCCTAGCGCCTCGAGCTGCATCGTCAAGCTGTGCACAAACGCATCGCTGAGTGCGGCGGGGTCCCGGGCGTAGATGTCCAGGCCCGCGGGGGTGAAGAGGGTCGAAGAGAAGTACGTGACGACGTAGTCGGGCTGCTGCGCGGCGGAAGGAGAGGGTGCGGGGGCGACGGAGGCGACGGGAGAGAGGGAGAAGCCGAGGATTTGCCAATGCGAGGTCGAGATGCGTAGCCAGCCCTTTCCCCGCCTGTGCGTGACAGGACCGGTCAATGCCATGGTCGCGGTAGTGTAGCGCAGCCAGCTCGTGTCCTGAAGGACAGCAGCGCTCTGCAATGCAGGCGAGCAAAGGCGAGACGATCGTGGGGACTGACCACTTCCACCTCGCGCCATTGCCCTTGACGTCCGTTTCGATCGTGTCGATGCCTCTTACGCTCCATGTTTTCGAGCCTGTCGCGGCACCCTCTCGTCGGAACTCGACGAGGTCGTCGAAGGTCGTTTCCGGCGCGCCTGGTATCGACGAGTAGGTGATGGTGACGTCCCGCTTGTTCTTCCCTGTCAACAAGGTCATAGAAGCGTCAGTTGCAAGGACGTCTGGCAGAGCGAGAGACGGGGATGTTGGACGAACAGAGGGGGAGGGTGGAGGCTACGACGTGCCAACGGCCCATGAGGCGCTCATACGGGACGACGTAGGGAGAGAGGGTGTCCTCGCTGTCTGGCGGGCGCAGGGCGAACTGCACGGGCTGAGGAACTTCTGCCACCGCCCTCATCATCGTCGAGCAGCTGATGAGGCGTTCGGGAAGCGGGGGAGGGCACGTATGAGCTGGGAGCAAGCGGAGAGCTCAGCAGGCTGTGCTTCTACAGCTCTAACACGACAGATCTCCAATTGAGCCGAGTTGCGACGTGCGAAGGAGGGCAACCCTCGGCCGAGGTGGGGAGGCGCTCTCGTCCTCCGCCGCTCACGCTCAAACTCGCAAACACGCTCAAAGGGGCGAGCAATGTCAACAACAGAGCTCACCCTGCCAGATGGCGCGATCCTTACTTCGACCGCCGCCTCCCCCGAGGAGACCAAGGACGAGCTGTGAGGCCTCCCGCCCCTGCTTTCCCTTACACAGGCTGACCTGCTTTACCTCCCGTAGCGTCGAGGCGCATCGCGGTTCCTCCGCCATCATCGCCGCCTCAACCGTCGTCTCCTTCCTCGTCCTGGTCATCGCCGGGTTCCTTCTCTTCTTCCGAATCTCGCGCAAGATCCGCCGCAGGCAGGAAAAGCGGCGACGGCAGGAGGCGATGACGGCGGAGGCGGGCGGTAAGATGGGCGCGAGCGTCGGTGGAGGGAGGAGGAAGAGGGGCAAGGCGAGGAACGCATTCGAGGAGAAGGAGTGGGAGGGTGTACCGGTGCGTTCACGCGTTTCAGCTGCTGTCCAGCCCCACTGACGAATTTTGTGCAGGCTTGACGCATGGCCACTTGGCATATCATGTTCCCGAGCGGGCAAGACCGCTGCTGTAGAACTCACTCGCTTCCGCCCTTGTCGTCATTACTATGCATCGCAGTCGCTCCTGCCCATCACTCTCCTTTCGGGAGGCGCGCACGGGAGGCGCAGCAGAGGATGGATCCGCAATCACAGAGTAAGGGAAGGAGGAAAGAAAGAAGAAAAGGAGATCTATCGAGCTACAACACCGCTTGCGCCCGCCGCCCTGAGGACGGCAGCAAAGCCAATATAAGAGAGCGCGCGAGCTAGAGTATATGAGGATGGGAACGCGGGTCGTGTAAGGTAACATGGGGGAGAGGCGAGGGGGGACAATATAGACGAGCAGGGGAACGGATGAGATGATGTAATGCTATGCGCGTGGGTATAAGCTGTGAGTGCGGGGCGGAAGCGTAAGCGCGATTGCAGTAAGGATAGGATGGAGCGAACGCACAGTGAGCGTCCCCTGCGTCAGCGGGACCCGTGAACATCCCCCCTCCTACTTGGGCTGTGGCGCCGGCAGCCCTGTCATCCTCGTAATCTTTGCAAGAACGTCGTCGAGTCTGTACGGCTTGGTCGCGACCTGCAGGCAGACAGGATCAGCATGGAAGCCGGAAAGAACGACGGAAGGGACGCACGTCGTTGAAGCCAGCGGAAAGGCACTCGCTCTGCTGCGCTTCGCGAGCATTGCCGGTGACGGCGCAGACGGGCTGTGAGGTGTGTGTCATCAGCAACTTGTCAACAGAAACGAGGTAAGGGGGGGAACGCACGTAAGACCGCTTGATCTCGCCGGTGCGCTCGCGTCGCCGCAGCTCGCGAATCGCCTCGAGACCGCCCATGACAGGCCTAAACGCAACAGCACGTTAGCGGCAGGGCGCGATAAAGGAACGTGGAGTACGCACATCTCGATGTCCATCAGGACGGCATCGACTGGCGGCTTGTCGGCGTTGTCGCCCGCAGCGGCCTGTCGGGTCGACGGGATCAGCGACAAGTCCGATAGCAGGGAGAAAGAGCGCACCTTCTCGGCATCGGCCATGAGGATGTCGAGCGCCTCCTTGCCGTGGTTCGCAACAGTGACCACGTAGCCCGCCGTCTTCAGCTGGCGGAGGAGCACGCGCTGATTGATAAGATTGTCCTCAACGACAAGCACGTGGACCTTGCGAGACGGCGAGCCGATTGTCGAAACTGCCGACGGGCCCGTTTCCACGGTCGGCGACGGCGACGCAGGCGGGAGCGCGAGGGGCGTGCCCGCGCCGCGCCCGCCCGCGCTCATCGGCCGTTTCGACTTACCTGGGAGGACCGTCGACGTCGGGACCGCGACACCACTGACCACGGGCGAGGCCGAGCGTTGTGCGCGTGACGCCGGGATCGCGAAGCGGAAGATGGAGCCACGCCCGAGCTCCGACTCGACCTCGATGAGGCCGCCGTGTAGCTCGACGAGCTTCTTGCTGACGTACAGGCCGAGGCCTGACCCACCGTACTGGTCACTCTTTGGGTTGGCCTGACTGAAGCGTGCAAAGAGGAGCTTGAGCTGGTCGGGGCTCAGGCCCTTGCCGCTGTCCTGCACCGAAATGACGACCCAGACGGCGTTCTCGGGGAACTTGAACGACGGGTTGGGCGTCGCGACGCGCATCGCTGCGGGCGGCTGGAGGGGCGGGCCGGTCGACGCGTTGACATGTACGATCACCCGTTTGCGGAGCGAGTCGAGCGTGCTGCACGCGGAAGAGTGAGTCTCACTCGTCGAGAAATGTAGCAGAGGCGGACGCACTACTTGAGCGCGTTCGTGAGGAAGTTGTAGAGGATCTGCTTGACGCGACCTGAGTCGGCGGCAATCCATTCAACGTGGAGATCGTCGAGCGACGGGCCCTTCTCGACCTCAAGCTGGATCTGCTGCTGGTGGCTCTGCACCTCGAACGTCTTGACGACCTCGCGGATGGCGGCAACGAGGTCGAACGGCGCGATATTGATGCTGAGGAGGCCCATGTTGAGCTTCGAGACGTTCAAGATGTCATCCGCGATGCGACCCTGGTGGCTTGCGCAGAGGATGATCGACTCGACCGCCTCGACGTTCTCGAGCATCTCGTTGTAGAGATCGTTGAGGGCGGGCTGCGGGACCTGGCCGCCGTGACGGAGATTGTCGATGAGCTCGACGTACTTCTCGAGCGATGCCGAGACGACCTCGGCGTTCTGCCACACGCCGCTGAGCGGGTTGCGCAGCTCGTGCGACGACATATCGAGGAACATCTCGGTGTTGCGCCGGTTCTCCTCGGCGTCGATAGCGCGTTGCTCGACCTCGCGAATGTGCAGCATCTCGACCTCCTTCTGCCGCGTGATGTCGGTGAGCGCGCCGACGTATCCGTCGGGCAGGCCGACTTCGGTCGACGCACGAATCTGCGTACAAGAAAAGTGAGTGCTCCCGCTCAGGCAGGAGAGCAAGGATGCGCACCTCGAGCTGTGCCCAGCGGCCGTTCTTGAGGCGGAACTGGCGTTCAGGAGCCTCGGTGGTCTCGCCACCGGTCGCCGCCTTCCACGCGTTTTCCACCTTCTGCACGTCCTGGGGGACGATCATGTCGGTCCATTCGGCGAGCGGGCGGCCGAGCGGCAGACCGCAAATCTCGAACCACCGCGGGTTGCAGAACACTGGCTCGCCCTTGGCGTCAATCTGGACGACGCCGACGGGCGAGACGGTCGAAAGCATGGCATACCGGCTCGCGAGCGCGCGATTCTGCGCCTCGGACTCGATGAGCGCGCGCGTGCGCTCTTCGACGCGGCGCTCAAGCTCGGCGCGCATGAGCCCGAGCTGGAGGTGAACGCGCACGCGCGCGAGGAGCTCACGCGCCTGGAAAGGCTTGACGAGGTAGTCATCAACCCCGCCCTCGAGCGCCTCTGCGCGAGCCTCGGTGCCCGCCTGCGCCGAGACCATGATGATGGGCACGAGGTTGGTCGCCGGGTTCCGCCGCAGCGCCGACGTAAGCTCCATACCGCTGATGAACGGCATCATCGCATCCGTGAGAACGAGCGAGGGCGGGTGCTGGTTGATGTACTCAAGCGCCTCGCGGGGATCGCCAAACTGGACGACCGTGAAGTGCTTCGAGAGGAGGCTCGCGATGTACGTCCGCAGGTCGCGCGAGTCGTCGACGAGCACGATCGTGCGGTTCTTGAGACTCAACACATCTGCATGCAAGAGCAGGTCAGTCGCGCTCCGCGATGCACCCTGAAGAGCAGACGCACCAACGCCGTTCATGTAATCCTCGCCGCTTCCGCTGCCGGACGAGTTGCCGTGCTCGCTGCTCGCCGTAGTCGACGACGTGGAGCTCGCGCTCGAGAGCGGCACCGCGTCAAGCGCGTCCTGCGCCTCGGCGTCGTAGCGCCATGACGCCGCCTCATCGACGACGGCGAGGTTGCGGTTCTGGAACTGCGCGACGAGCGTTGTGTCCTCGGGCGTGTGGTCGACCTGCTCGATCGGTAGATGCGTGTGCCCGCGCTGGAGACGAATCGTGAACGTCGAGCCCTTGCCGAGCTCGCTCTCAACTTCGAGCTGCCCGCCGAGAAGCTTGACGAGCTCGAGCGTCAGCGCGAGGCCGATACCGGTGCCGGTAGCCATCCGCGAGTTCGCCTCGATGCGGTGGAAGCGGTCGAAGATCTTGCCGAGCTCCGCCTGCGGAATGCCAATGCCGGTGTCGGAGACGGTGAGGACAGCCTCGGCGCGCGTGGAGCGTAGCGTGACCTTGATCTCGCCCTGTACGCTGTACTTGAACGCGTTTGAGACGATGTTGTGGACGATCTTGTCCCACAGGTCTGGGGCAAGGTAGATGGGGAGGCAATCGGGCGGGTCGTTGTCGCACTCGATCGTGTACTTAAGTCCCGTCCGCTCGATCGCGTCACGGAAGAGGATGGCGATGTCCCGCGTGAGCGGGCCCTACGAGCGGTGGAAGGATGAGGCAGAAGCGAGAACGTAGGCCGGTTAGTTTACAAGCGGGGCCCAGAACTGGACGGGCGCGAGGGACGTACGATCTGCACAGGGCGGTATTTGAAGTTCATCCTGCCGCCCTCGATGCTGCTAAAGTCGAGCAGCTTGTTGACCATCGTAAGGAGACGGTTCGCATGCCGCTGCACGAGAACGAGCTTGTCGCGCTGGACGCGGTCAAGCTTGTCCTTCTCGGAGCCGGTGAGGAGGTCGTCCAGTGGACCGAGGATGAGCGTGAGAGGTGTCCGGAGCTCGTGCGACACCGAGCTGAAGAAGTTCGACTTGGCGCGGTCGAGTTTGACGAGCTCGTCGGCCCGCTGACGATCCTGCTCAGCGGCCTGTAGGAATCGCGAGAGTCAGCACCGCGCTGGCACTCAAAGAGGACGAGCGGGACGCACCAAGACGGCGAAGAGCCCGATGGCAACGTGGCGGGCGATGAGGTTGAAGAAGACCTCCATCAGCTGGGTAAAGCTGCTCATTGAGTTGATGCCAAACACGACGACAGCGCTCGGAATCGTCTGCCCGACCTCGACGAAGATGGGGAGGACAACGCCCTGCCGGACGGGGTACGACCACCCGTGCGAGCGGTCGAGCGACTCGGCGAGGGGCCCGAGGTCCTCGACGAGGATGAGGTCGCGCTTGAGACATGCCTCCTCGAACGGCCACGTCCACTGCGGCGGGACGCGTGTGTGGCCTGTCGCGGACGCAGTCGACGCGTTCGACGAGGACGAGGGTGCGGGCGAGCCGGCTGCCGCGGCGGGCGAGAGCGTTGCGGCCGCCTCCAGTCGCTCGCGCATGTCGAGCAGTGTCGCAGTGCTGCCTGTGCCGGTCGAGGTTGACGCCGAGGAGGACGAGTGACGCGACATCGGCGGGGTGATGTCGACGAGCGCCTCCTGGATCTGGAAGGGGTGGTCGTGCGGGATGCCCGTCGACCCGCGGTTCGTGAGCTTGATGACCGTGCGCGTGCTGCGGTCAAAACCAGCGCGGACCTCCTTGCGCGACGGTTTGTTCGACACCTCCTCAACGGTGAAAAGCTGGACGAAGGGAAGGTCGTACGGATTCGCCGCGAACGCCTTGAGCGCGGACTCGGCAAAGTCTGCGCAATGCCAAACGTCAGCATGCGCGCCCGAGTGGAGGAAAGGGAACGCACCCTCAACGGTCCTCGCCAAGCTGGTCATTTGGACGAGGTCACGAACGGTCGACAGACGGCGGGCAGCAACGACGGTGGCGGTCGTTCTGCGAGAAGGTCTAATGAGCAGCGCTTCTCTAAGGAGAAGTGAGAGACGCACTCGATGGAGAGGTTGAGTATGCCGAGTACGTTCCCAGAGTGGTCATAGAACGGCGCGTACGAGAACGTATGATACGTCTCTTCAACGAACCCGAGCCGCTCCATCGCGAGGAAGTGGTCGCGGAAGAAACACGTCTCGCCCATGAGGGTCCGCTTGGCGATGCTGTTCAGGCCATCCCAGATCTCGCGCCAGCCCTCGCGCGCGGGAAGGCCGAGCAGACCGGGATGCTTGTCTCCCGCCGTCTCGATGTAGCTGCGCAGTCGGCCCGTTAGCCTGCATCACGCGGGAGAGGAAGGAAGGGGAACGCACAGGTCGTTGTAGACGATCACCATGTCCGGCCCCCACAAGATGCATTCCCTGAACGGGCTCGCGAGGATACTCGCAACCATCGTCTTCAGCTCCGGCTGCCAGCTCGCGATCGGCCCCAAGGGCGTCTCGTGCCAGGGGTGCGTCCTGATCCGCCGCCCCATCTCGCTGTCCCCAAGCGCGCGCACCCACGGGTCTTCCCCCGCGCCGAGTGCGAACGCCGCACTCTGCGAAATGAGCGCGCCCGCCGCGGCCGAGAGCGATGGCAGCCGCGTCTCGGTCGTCGTCGTCGGCGAGGTGTAGATCTTGCCGACGTCGCGGGCGAGGCTCGGCGGAGGCTGGGACGGCGGGCCCGACGAGGCAGATCGGGAGGAGCGGGGTGTGGAATTGGTCGGGTTGCGTGGCGGCCACGAGAGGAGTTGCACGGGCGGCGCGGGCGGCGGCATCGTCAGGATAACGAACCCGGAGGTAGACGAGGCGTGCGAGCCAAAGGGCGATGCGGCGGAGGCGTCGAGCGGGACAGAGGGGCTGGGTGAGGCGAGGGTGGGCGAGAAGGGGACGACCGTCGCCGAAATGATGTAGTCGTCAAGGCGGATTGTTTGCGGCAGCTGGCTGGCGGCGAGGCTGCCGGACGTGCGGGACGCGGACGAGATATTGTAGATCACCTTGGCACCCGTCGCGGTGCGAGTGGAAGACGGGGAGGAATAGGCCGAAGACCACCGCGGCGTCTCTGCCAGTCCCGGAGTAGAGGTGGGCGAGACGGCGGTGGGCGACATGTATGGTCCAGGGCTTGCGCCAGGGTAGCCATTGTCGCGGTCCTCAACAAGGTCGAGCACGAACGCGAGGAGCGTCGCCTGGTCATCGGGCGAGAGGAACCCGTACGCGCTCTGCCACAGGTCATCGTCGTCCTGCGTCGCCTCGGTATCGGCGCCGCTGACGATGCTCTCGTCGTCGTCCGTCTCCATCTGATCCTCCTCCTCGACCGTGCCGAGCGGGGTCGCGCTGCGCCCACCGCTGCCCTGCCGCTCGAACCCGGGCGCGGGCGGGACCGAACCCATGAGGACGTCCTCCTCTTCTGCGCTCGAGCGGCGACGCTTGCCCCTTCGCAGAAGCCCCGCGCGCGTGAGCGCTGCCGACGCGACGCGCAGGCCCGCCGCCGCGCCCGTCGCGCCAGTACTGCCGCGGGCGGTGCGGGCGACGCTCGAGTTGCGCCGCGTGCTCATCTCGAGGTTGCGCCACGCCTCGTTGCGGTAGACGGGGTTGAGTGCGCCGATCGTGACGTCGTCGAGGGCGTCGTGCTCAAGGTCGCTTGCGTGCGGCGTCGACTCTTCCTCGTCGACAGGCGTGAGAGCCGTGTTCGCACCATCGATGGGTGACGCGGCGAGGAGCGTATCGGCGCTCGAAGCGGAGGACGAGCTCGCGCTTGACGGCGGCGCGGCGGGTACATCGTGCGCGTCGGACTCGTTGTGCGATACGAGCGAGAAGTAGTCGCCCGTGCCGGCCGACTCTGCGGCGTGACCGAAGGGCGTCTTGACGTTCAGGCCCTCGATGCCGCGGAGGACGTCCGTTCCAGGCTCGTGCTCGTGGCCAAAGGTGGTGGTCGGGCTCTCGTCCTGCCTGAAGCGCTTCTCCGCCGGCTTGCCTACTTCAGGCGAGGAGGCGGCATTATTGCCGTTGGCGGCGGGGCGGGGGGCGGCCGCGTTGCCAGTCCACAGCGGGGTGCGGAGGGGCGAGAAGGCCTGCCTCGCGCGGAGGGCGTGCGCAAGCGGCGAGAGCGGGAGGACGAGGGCCGGCCCCGGAGACGCCGCGAGGAAGGGGAGCAGTGGCAGCTGTGCGAGGGCGCTGACGCCCACGCCAGCAGGCTGCTGCTGCGCCGGAAGCGCCATCGCGCGCGCGGGATCGGATGCGCGAGACGGCGGGCGTGTGGTGCGAATCTGCGGGTGACGGCGAGGCGAGGATGGCGAGGGTGGTGAGGGTGCGCGCGGATGCTCTGCGCGGGTCTCGCGGGATGTAGACGCCCTCGAGCAGATGCCGCAAGAGCAGTGCACGCTTCTGCAGTCAAGTAAGAGCGCTCCTCTGTTCGCAGCGAGTTCCCCGTCCGACTTCGCTGCTCGATCGCGCGCGCCTCTCTCGCCGAATCACTTGTGGCCGTCGCTCGGCCTCGCCGTCGCCTGCGCGCTGTTCTGCAGCTTCTGTCCATTCTCTCTGCTGGCCATCCTCCTCGCTTTCTCTCCCCTGCACCTACCCTCCTGGCGCGCGCTCGCACCCGCTCGCTCTCCACCGCCGGCCCCGTTCCCGCTGGCGGCCGGCCACGCTCCCGGACACGATCGAACGCGCGATGTCCGAAACACTGTCCATATCGCGCTCATCGGTGCCCTTGCGAAGCGATGCGCAGGACCAGCGTACAACGGCGTGCGTAGGGTTGCAACAAGCGTGTACAGCGACGAAGACGGAACAAAGCGGCGAGAAGCGGGAAGTCAACCCCTTCCCCTCCTCGTGAAAGCGCACCCCTCCCTCTCTCACTCCACCCCGTTCCCGTTGGCCTCCCCATCTCCGCGCGAAAGCACCGCGTCCTTGGGCTCGGTGGCGTCGATGCGCTCGCCAACGAACGTTGGGAAGCGCGGGATGCCCGCCTTCGTCAGTTCCTGGAAGCGGTACGTGACGATGCTGCCGATCTGTGTGCGGCAGGAGCGTGAATAAGCGGCCCCATGTCCTCCATCTATAGTCAAACCGCAGGAGCGGCGCGATCCGCCGGCGAGACGAGCGATGGGCGGCAAAGAGGGAAGAGACGCACAGCCGGCGGATCTGCCCTCCGCGCGTCCGTCAATCCCGACCCGACGCTGAACGTGGTCTTCCCGTCCTCCATCACGCACGTCAGCGCACCGAGCATGCCCTCGTACTTGCCCTGCCCCGCCGTCGTCAGCGCTTAGCAGAGGGAGAAGGAAGAGGGACAGGGAGGAGGACGCACCTTGCCGGGTTCATGTTCGACAACGCGCGCCTCGGCATCATGGAAGGTCTTGACCTTTAGAAGCGTCGTTGAGCGCTTGTTGACGTAGACCGAACCGGGCTGGCGGAGCATGAGCCTGTGGACGCGCAGGAAGTTACTCGTAAGGCGTCAGTCTTTTGACCCCGAGTCTTGTCGAGCCATGCGCGAGCCCCTCTTCCCGACTCGCCACTTTGGTGGAAAACGCACCCTTCCCCGCCTTCCGCCTTCACCTCCCCCAGCCTCCTCTCGAGGTGCTCCCACCCCTCGCACAGCTCGTGCTCGACAACGCGTACGATGCCCTCTTCCTTCGGGTTGAGCTGCGCCGCGCTCGGCGAGGTGGGCGTCGCCGGGTCCGCACGGGTGAAGAGCTCGTTGAGGGAGGACAGGCGCGATTCGAAGGGCTGCGAGGCGAGGGAGGGGATGTCGAAGACCTGCGCGCGAAATGTACCATCGATTTACTCAACACGAGGAGAAAGTGTAAGAAAGCGAGGGAAGCCCGCGAACCATGTACCGGATCTCGTCCCAGCGGGGCGACTGCATGCTGCGCACGATCCCGCTCGTCTCGTCAAAGCGGTCGCGGCCCATAAAGAGCTCGCCATCGAGCTCATATCCCTGGGGAAATTCTGCCGAGGATGGGCAGGAGGAGCGGGGACAATCAGCGGGGCGCGCAGAGAAAGGAGGGAAGGACGCACTCGAGGTGAAGGACGGGGGCGCGGCGAAGGGATTGCCAACGCGTGACCAAAGGGTCGACTCGCCGTCCCAGTACGCGCGAACGCCGTCGACTAAAGAAGTATGTTCGATTGTTAACACGTTCAACCTTCTCGCGTCATCGGCCCCGACAGCCTCACATGTACAATTGCTCAAAGACGAGAAAGCCGACGCACGCTTTTCACTCATCCACCAGCCCGTCGGATCCTTCTTCCTCCCCTCGAGGTCGAACTTGTGCGCCAGCAGGAGCTCGATGCCGCCCTTGCGGTCCTTGGCCTTCTTCGCCTTGGGCGCCACGTCGACCTCGTCGTCCTCCTCGCTCTCCTCCTGCTTCTTCGCTGCCGCCTTGCCCTTGCCCTTCCCGTTCGCCTTGCCCTTCTTGGCAGCAGGCGCCTTGCTCCCCGCCCCCGCTGCTGCGACCGCTCGCTTCTTCGATCCCTCGGCCGCGTAGACGCGCTTCGGCGCCTCTTCGACCGGCGCCGCGGGCGAAGTCGCGGCGGTCGAGTAGGACCTGACCGATCCGCCCGGGGAGGAGGACGACGCGGCGGCGGCGGGCTCTTTCTTGTTCGCGCGGCCCTTGGCGACGCCCGAGCCGGTACCACAGCGTGCGTCTTCGTGCCTGCAAAGCGTATAGGAATCAGCCATTAGCGAGTGCAGCACCAGCGCCCTTGCGTGGAGAGCGAACCAGCACCGGAGCGCAAGCGAGACGAGCCGATCAACGCACGCATTACCGAGGAGGTCGCGGAGGTGCTTGCACGTGCGCGCGTCAATGGGTTTGCCGCGCTGGAACGTCCATGCGGGACACGTGCACGAGTAGGCGTTGTCGTCGACGCTGTGGGCGGGAGGTGGGGGACTTTGAATGAGGCGCGCTCCCGTCCACAGGGCTAGGAGAAAAGAATCGCACTGCTTGACGATGTAGCGCTTCTTCTTGTCCGTCTTGCTCCCGATCTCCTTCTCCGCGCCGACCTCGATGTGCGTCTTGGGCGGGGGAAGGTCCATCTCGCTCGCGCCAGCCAGCTCGCGTGGGGTTTCGTCGCCTACCGCACTGACAGGTAGATGCTTGATGAGGGCTTGGAAGGTACGCGCGGGGCGTCGCACGGGCTCGTTGTAGAGGAGGCGGCGAGTGCGATGAGGTATTGGAGGAGGGCGGGCGAGCGGTGTAAGGACCGCGCGTGAGAGCGGGGCGCGTGAGGGAGGCAGCGATGGGCCTCTAGGGCGCGTATGGCGCAGGAAGGGGCGGCAACTGAAGAGCGACGCCATGAGGAAAGAGCGAGAGCCGCGAGGGGGGCGGTGCAGCCTGACTAGCAACCGGGTTGTATTCGCCCACATACACCAGAGTAAATGTATTGGCCGGCCGGCTTTCACGAGTCTGAACCGGAGTCTGCCTCTTGTCGCTCGCGCTCTCGCTCTGACTTCTTGCTCTTCACTGCTGCACGCGCACAAGTACCGGACCGACTAGCGTGAGCACCGCCACCCCCCACTCCATCTCCGTCCCCCACTCCCCCCGTCGACCGTAACTCCATCCACCTCGACCCGATCATCCGAGCACGCTCGGGGCGCGCTAGTCTGCACTCGGGCTCCCGCCGAAATAAGCGCAACTGTCAGTGCGAGGACATCTGCAGCCGGAGAAGCGGTGTGCGCCTTTGGGGGACGGGGCGGCGAGGGGACCGCTCTCGACGGAGGAACAGGCTCTTGCTCTTGCTTGCTGTGCTTGCTTGGGGCTGAAACTACACGGGCCAAAGCTGACAATGTCGTTCCTGCCATACCCCGCGCCGCCACCGTCCATTCTCTCGTCGTCGTCCTGGTCCTCGTCTTCCGACTCCGTCTCGCTCTCGTCCTTCCCCTCGACGCCGCTCACCACGCCATGGCATTCTCCCGACTCACTGCTCTGCGTCGATCCTTTCACAGTCTCTCCGCACGCCAGCACCTCCGCCCTCACGTATCACTCTTACCCGCCCGACCCCGCTCTCCTCGCTGCAGCCATGGCACCCCTCCCCGCACAGTTGCCACGCTCCTACTCGCGCATCGCCCTCCGCGAAAGGCCCCGCGCTGCTGTCGACCCCAAGCTCGACGGCACGGGCACGTTCCAGCTCGAGCAGGGCGTGCCGATGTGGGGCGAGGACGAGGTCAAGGACGGCGAGGCGGTCGTCAAGGTCGAGTGGGTGCGTGCCGGTCTCTTTGCGATGCTTTCCTGTATCTTGCATTGGCGCTGACCCGCCTCGTTTCCCGCAGGTCAGCATCGACCCGGCTATGCGCGGTCCGTACCGGTCCTCCCTCTTCTGCCCTTTCCCGCTGACTGGTCGTTTTTTGACATAGGTTGGCTGAACCCGACACGCTCGTACGTCCCGCCCGTCGCCATCGGCGCGGCTATGCGCGCCGCTGGTGCCGGCCGGATTGTCTACCTTCCCAAGTCCGCCTCGGGCGGCAGCCTGCGCGTCGGCGACTGGGTCGTCGGCACGCTCAACTGGACGGAGTACGCCAAAGTCTCCGTCAAGGACTTGCAGAAGATCCAGTGCGCCGTCTTCCCCCTAGAAACGGTGATCGGAGCTGACGAGGCAAACAGGCTCGACCGCGAGATCTCGCCTACGTACTACCTTGGCGCGTTGGGCATGACCGGCCAGGTCCGTACTCTGTCACCCCCTTTCACGATCCCTCTCGGCTGACGGCCATCCCCCGCAGACCGCCTACTGGGGCTTGCACGACGTCGCCAAGATCAAGCCAGGCGAGACGGTCGTTGTTACGGGCGCGGCCGGCGCGGTTGGCTCTCTCGCGTGCCAGCTCGCCAAGAACCATGGCTGCCGCGTCATCGCCATTGCGGGTGGAGCAGCAAAGTGCGCCTGGCTGCGGGACGACCTTGAGATTGAGACGGTGCTCGACTACAAGGCGCCCGAGTTCAAGAAGCAGTTCCGCGATGTCGGATACATCGACGTCTGCTTCGAGAACGTCGGTGGCGAAATGCTCGACATGATCCTCTCGCGCCTGAACAAGGGCGCGCGCGTCGCTCGTGCGTCCCCCTGCCCTCTCATGCTCGGGATCTTCGACTCACTCGACAGGGCACAGTGTGCGGGAGCATCAGCGCGTACAACGACCCGAACCCGAAGGGCCTGCAGATGTACCTCAACCTTATCTCGCAGCGCGCGAAGATCGAGGGGTTCATCGTTTTCGATTATGCGGACCGGTACCACATCGCCGCCGGTACGCTCCTCTGTCTTCCCCGCTTGCAGCCTTTCCGCCCTTTCCCCCCCTCGCGTTCATTGATCGCCTGTATCCCCTCGCGCGGCTCGGACCCGCTAACGCCCTCTCCTCCCTCCCGTGCAGAGGAGATGGCCCGCCACATCCGCGCCGGCAAGCTCAAGCTCCGCGAGACGCACCTCCACGGGCTGGACCAGTGCGTCAACGGGCTCGTCGGGCTCTTCGAGGGGAAGAACACGGGCAAGATGCTGGTCAAGATCGGCGACGACGGCGCAAAGCTTTGAGGGCAGTGGAGGCCTTCAGGCTCCGGGTGGATCTGTGCTTGTATTACGTCCTTGTGCGCTGTGCTGTCTGTGCGCCGTAGGTCTGAAAGGAAAGAGCGTTTGTGCGTGCCGAAAATGCGAGCGACTTGCTCGGGCGGCTCGAGCGGGTTTCGGGCAGCAGGTGTCAACCGCATGACGGTACGGGGAAGGGGATATTTCCTGCATCTGTCGCAGTGCTCGTTGTTATAGCTTTGCACGATTGGCATTTCTTGTCTTCCGTCAATGTTGTCCATGGAAGGGAGGCGAGAGCAGGTAGCGGTCACGCGTGGCTCTTCCGCTGCAGGCCTTTCACGCGAAGTCGAATCCATGCATGGTTGTTACAACACGTCCTTCCCCTGAGCTGAGCGCCGCACCGTCCGCCCGCTACTCCGGCACCTCCTTCGGGCTGACGATGCCCTGCCTGAGCACGTAGTACACGATCGACGCGTCCTTCTCAATCATGGCGAGGTAGATCGTTGGCGCTTCTGCGCTTTCTGCTGTCGGTGCGGGCGAGTTGGAGGAGGGAGGAGGAGAGGCGGAGGCGGGGTTGGAGGGGCAGCGTGCGGAGACGGCGGCGAAGACGGCGGTAAGGCTGAAGGAGCGAAAGCATTAGGCCGTCTGGTGCAACAACCTCGTCGAGCCGTCCGAGGGAAGTTCGCGCGAGTGGAAAACAGGAGGAGGCCGACGTACGCTTGAAGCGAGGTTGGCGAGGTGAGCGCCATGGGGAGGACGACCGCTGGCGGGCACTGCGAGGGTGTGTGTTCTGTCAGCGAGATGGGGTGACAGGAATGGATGCGGAGCACCTTTTTCGGCAGACGTGGCCGGCCCCTCACGACGGCACAGCCGCACTCGTCGAGGTCGACGACTTCGACATCCCTCCACTGCTGGGCTGCCGACGACGTCTCGGAGCAGATCAGCACGGTTTCGCCAGGGCCTTGGTATGCAAGAGAGCGCGCACCGAGGGAGAGATCGACAAAGCACTGGAAGAGGGCGCCGGCCTGATGAGGATACCGCTTGCACGCGGGCGCAACTTGCGGGAGCTGCGGTCACAAAAGCGTGCGTGAGCGGATCTCCTCGTCGAGTCCAGCGGAGCAGATCCTCACCAGCGGATGAGTGGCCGACATGGTTGCGGGCGAACCCTCGCAGCGCCTGTTGCGCTCTCCCCGTCTACTCGCTCTCATCGGGAGAGACTACTGCTGCGCTAGACTAGACACCTTAGAATCACGCTTCAGTAATGCTCGGCTCGATCCAGGTCCGTTTGCTGACTCCCCTCCTCCTCGCTCAACCCCCCGCTCCACCTCCTGTCTCGCGCCTCCCTCTCCCGTGGAAGTGACTGACACGCTCGTCCCCGCAGACCCATTTCTGGGCGGTGCGCGACTACCTTTCGCCCGTCCTTCGCGACTCAAAGTTCAAAGAGACGGGCCGGCTCACCCCCGACGAGTTCGTCGCCGCGGGGGACTTCCTCGTCTACAAGTTCCCAACGTGGCAGTGGGAGGCCGGCGAGCCGAGCAAGGCGCGCGACTTCCTCCCGAAAGACAAGCAGTACCTCGTTAGCCGCAACGGTACACTCCCTCCTTTCCTCCCCCACCTCCGCCGCATCCGGGCTGACCCCGAGAACGCGCACACAGTCCCCTGCCTCCGCCGTGTCTCCCAGCTCGGCCAGCAGGGCGGGGCGGGTGACGAGTACGCCGAGATGCTCATGGACTTTACTGCCGAGCTGGACGGCGAGCCTGGCACAGAGGGCGACGAGTGGGTCGCGACGCACACGAGCACGCAGAGTGCGCTGCATAGTTCTGCTCTATCCCGATACACACTGAATTACATGCTCATGAGGCGCGACGCCGATATCGACAGACCCGAACCCGACCACCTCGATCCCCGCTATCGGCGACATCCCGGATGCCGACGACCCCTCATCCGGCGTTGAAGGCGTTACGTCCACGTTGGCAGACACCTCTCTTGGCGGTGGGGCGGCGGCAGGGAAGGACGAGATCCCCGACCTGGACGATATCCCGGACATGGACGACGAGGATGCGGGTGCGGGCTTGGTCGAGGAGGAGGACGAGGCGGCGGTCAAGGTCGAGCCGGCCAGCGCGAGGTACGTTGAGTATCTCTAGGCGTTTCGCGGCGCTTGACTCACCGTTGTACGAGCGGGAGAGGCACTGTCGGGCCTGGAGATCAGGGCAGCTGAACAGGACTCTTCACTCGCTTCCGCAGGTCTGACAACCTCGTCCAGGTGCGGACGTACGACTGTATGATCACGTACGACAAGTATTACCAGACCCCGCGGATGTGGCTGCTCGGTTACGATGAGGTGCGCGGTGTTTCCCTCTTTCCGGCAGGAGACAGCAGACGCAGAGGATACGGGACTGACGGGCTCTGCCTTCTGCGCTTGCTCGCCATGCTCATACCATAAATCACACCAACCGCTACAAAATCCGATCGCGCCCTCCTGCAGCACAAGCGCCCTCTCCCGCCGACCTCCGCCCTGGAGGACGTCTCCTCTGACCACGCGCTCAAGACGGTGACGATCGAGCCGTTCCCACACTCGTCGGCGCTCGCAATCGCGAGCGTTCATCCGTGCAAGCACAGCAGCGTCATGCGCAAGGTCATTGAGCGCATGGACGGGAACGTGCGCGAGATGCAGCGCCGCGTGCGCTCGAGCGGTGACGGGACGGGGGAGGAGCCGGCGGCGCGGGAGGAGAAGAAGGGCGGGAGTAGGTGGCTTGGGCTGGGGAAAAAGAAGGAGAAGGATGTCGGCGCGAAGGATGCGACGGGCGAGGAGGAGGACGAGGGGCTCAGGGTCGAGCAGTACCTGCTCGTGTTCCTCAAGTTCATCAGCACCATCAGTGCGTTCGCTTGCTCTTCCTCGCGAATGCTTGCCTGCGAGTGAGACGGAGGGGCTGACAGGGCCCTGCGCTTGCAGCTCCGACTATCGAGGTCGATTCGACGGCCAGCATCGTGCGTATCACTCCTTACTCTCGCACGCTCCTTCCCCCGGTACAGAGGGTAATTTGCTACAATCTTGCGAGCAGTGAGCATCGTCTTCGTCCGTCGATCTCGCACGCCGCCGCCGCCTGCAGCGTCGTCACCCTCCTGCCTCGTATCCTCGCCATCACCGCCTCATCTTTCCGCGTTCTTGCACCCTGTCTTTGTCGCGTCTCCTGCAGTCATTTGTCGCGCTGCCGCAACCGTCTCGTACGATGCCCTTGTTCTGTCCCCTCCATACCCCGCCCTCGCTGTACATGTCCCCCTCTTTCGAGTTTCGTTCCTCTCGTCTCCCTTCTCCGTGCATCGTGTGTAGTCTTTCCTGGCTCTGCTATGCACCTTTCCGTCCGTGCAGTCCAGTCCAAGCCCAGGCAAAAGAGCGAGACACCGACTTGGGCGCATCGCGCGTTCGAGCTCGAGCGCCACCTCGCTCCGCACCAACCCGCGATGTCCGCCGAGCCTTCGTTGAAGCGCGCGCGCACGGACGCGCCCGTCGAGAACCCGTACCTCGCGCACTTGAACGACCCGCGCGAGCGCATGACGGGCGGCGGAGGTGCGGCCGGGGGGAGCAGCGCGAGGCCGTTCGATGGGTGGCAGCCGCGGACGAGGGGTGGCAAGGACGTCGAGGCGGTCATGGTACGTCCTTCTTTCTACCCTCTGCCCAGTTGAGCTCCAGGAGGCGAGGACAGGCGGGGAGAGGAGGAGGTGGAGTTGGGCGATGAGGAGCGCATCCCTCGTCTCTGAGGGCTGGTGGGGATCAAGTGGGAGCGCCTACTGACCTAATTGGTCTACGTTCACAGGCCGGCGACATCAATCCGTTCACGCTGCAGCCCTTCTCGAAGAAGTATGCCGACATCTTCGAGGTCCGCAAGAAGCTCCCCGTCCACCAGCAGATGGACGAGTTTCTCCAGATGTTCAACGCCAACCAGTTCGTTGTCCTCTCGGGCGAGACCGGCTCAGGCAAAACCACCCAGTGCGTGCCTCCCTTCTCACCTACAAGTCATCCCCGCTCATCCGCCCGCTGTGCCCGCAGAATCCCGCAGTATGTCGCGTATGCCGATTTGCCGCACCTTCGCAGGCCTGGACTGCAGGTCGCGTGCACGCAGCCCCGGCGAGTTGCCGCGATGAGCGTTGCGAAGCGTGTTGCGGACGAAATGGACGTGGCGCTCGGCGAGGAGGTTGGGTACAGCATTCGTTTCGAGGACTGCACCAGCCCCAACACGTTCCTCAAGTGCGTATCTCGCTCTCACAGGAGGAAGAGTGGATGCTGACCGGGGATGCGCGCCCGCAGGTACATGACCGACGGTATGCTCTTGCGCGAGGCGATGAACGACCACATGCTCTCGCGGTACTCGTGCGTCATCCTGGACGAGGCGCACGAGCGCACCCTCGCCACCGATATCCTCATGGGCCTTCTCAAGGACGTCGCCCGTCGCCGCCCCGATCTCAAGATCGTCGTCATGAGTGCCACCCTTGACGCCGCCAAGTTCCAGAACTACTTCTTCGGCGCGCCGCTGCTTAAGGTGCCTGGACGGACGTTCGCCGTTGAGATGTATTACCTGCCCTCGCGCTCCGACAAGGATGACGAGGCTGACCCATCCGCCTCCCTCCCTCGCAGCTTCTACACCCCGGAGCCCGAGCCTGACTACCTCGAGGCGGCGATCCGCACGGTGTTGATGATTCACCAGGCCGAGCCCGAAGGCGACATCCTCGTCTTCCTGACGGGTGAGGAGGAGATCGAGGACGCGTGCCGCAAGATCATGGTTGAGGCGGACCAGCTGCCGCACCAGTTCGGCCCGCTCAAGGCCATCCCGCTGTACTCGTCGCTGCCGCCGCAGCAGCAGCAGCGCATCTTCGACAAGGCACCCGCCCCGCGCACGCCCGATGGCCCGCCCGGCCGGAAGGTCGTCATCTCCACGAACATTGCCGAGACGTCTCTTACCATCGATGGCATCGTCTACGTCGTCGACCCGGGCTTCTCGAAGCAGAAGATCTACAACCCGCGCATCCGTGTCGAGTCGCTCCTCGTGAGCCCCATCTCGAAGGCGAGCGCGAATCAGCGCGCGGGACGCGCCGGGCGTACCCGCCCCGGCAAGTGCTTCCGCCTGTACACCGAGCAGGACTTTGTCAAGGAGGTGCGGCTTTTCCGATCCGCTCCTTCCCGCGTGAGAGGCTAACTCCCAGCATTCTCACCCTCTTCGCAGCTCGAGGAGCAGACGTACCCCGAGATTCTGCGATGCAACCTCGCATCGGTCATCCTCGAGCTCAAGAAGCTCGGCGTCGACGACCTTGTCCATTTCGACTATATGGACCCGCCTGCGCCCGAGACGGTCATGCGCGCGCTCGAGCTGCTCAACTACCTTGCGGCTTTCGACGACGAGGGCAGTACGTCCTCGTCTTTTTTCAAAGGAGCGTGGAAGACCAGTCATTGACGAGCTCGCGCCCGCAGACCTCACCCCGCTCGGCGACCTGATGTCGACCTTCCCGCTCGAGCCGCAACTCGCCAAGATGCTCATCGTCTCGCCCGAGTTCAAATGCTCGAACGAGATCCTCTCGATCGCGGCGATGCTCTCGGTTCCGAACCCGTACCTCCGGCCGAACAGCCAGCGCAAGGAGGCCGACGAGGCCAAGGCGCAGTTTGCTCACCCGGCAGGCGATCACCTCTCGTTGCTCAACCTGTACCACGCGTACAAGAGCAGTGCGTTCCCCTCACTTCCCCAGTGTGCGAGCGAGTGCTGACGGGAGCGCACCCGCAGACCCGGATGCGAACTGGTGCTGGAACAACTACGTCTCCTACCGCGCGATGCAGCAGGCCGATAACGTACGGAACCAGCTGAAGCGCTCGATGGAGAAGCTCGACCTGTGCGTCCCCTTCGCCCCGCCCTCTGCACCAGCGCTGACCCCGCCGTGCACAGCGACCTTGTTTCGACCTCGTTCGAGGACAAGTCGTACTACCTCAACATCCAGCGCGCCCTCACCTCGGGCTTTTTCATGCAGGTCGCGCACCGCGAAGGCGAGAAGAACGGGTACAAGACGATCAAGGACTTGCAGGTCGTTGGGCTGCACCCCTCGACTGGGCTTGACCACAACCCGGAGTGGGTCATCTACAACGGTGCGTCCCTTGTATTTCTCGACTCATCCCGGAGGAGCGCACGAAAGCGATATGCAGAATACGCGATTTTCTCGTTGGTGCGGACGGCCTTCAACCCATGCTAACTTTCTCGCTTCGCCCGGCATATCCCGCACGCAGAGTTTGTGCTGACGACGCGTAACTTTGTGAGGACGGTGTCGGAGACGAGGCCGGAGTGGTGCGTTTCTACCCTTCTCTCGCCGAACCACCCTTGCTAACCTGCCTTCCCTTCCTCCGCGCTCGTTCCCTTTCGACCTACAGGCTCTGGGAGTTCGGCCAGTCGTACTTCGACTACAAGAACACGCGCGCGTTCCCGGACTGCGAGGCGCGCCGGATCTTCGAGCGGATCGCGACGGGCAAGGCGCACGTCGCCAAGCGCAATTTGAGGGACGAGGACCGCCGCGACAAGAAGAAGCGCAAGGAGCGGAGGTAGGAGCCTGCGGGGACGGGGACGTAGAGCTTGAGTGGCGTGTTGTGCATTGTCCGTCTCGGTCGGCGTTTCGGGCCTCAGAGGGGGCAGAGCGAGGCTCTTTGCGTGTCCGCCTCCGCAAAGTGTATCGTCTTGCGCGCTTTTGCGGAACTGCGCGGGACGTACGACGGGCATGCACTGCATGTGCAGCTTGCGCGGGTCCGGCTTCTGGCATCTCCCGCCGACTCGGATGGCTCTTAAGGTGCGTCGCGCGCCCCGTCCTGGCCAACAGCCAGTTCGGCGGACGCACAACTACCGAATGTGCTTGTGTAGAGCTTACTGTGCACGCTGTAGTGCGCAAAAACCCTGCCAACGCTGTGGAGCCGAGCAGGAGCGCCGAGAGATGAGCGAGGCCGAGGAGACCTCAAGAGCGATGGAGAAGCGTTGGAAGCAGCAGCACGCCATCCGCACGAGCTCGGAGTTCGCCAAGAAACGTCTGAACCGCAAGTCCAGCCTGAGTGCGGGTGTGGTCGAGGGCGAGGAGCGACGCTTCGCCCCTTGTCCTCGCGCTTCCCCCGCTGGTCTTCTCCCACGCGCTTGGAGCACACGATGCAGGCACTCAAGCTCGCGCGCAAGTACCCCAACTTCAGCCAGGAGCAGATGCTCCAGCTCGTCGAGCAGTTCAAGCGAGTCCCGCTCCCCTCCTCCTCCTCCCCACTTCGACCGCGCGCGCGATACAAGGACAGGAGGAAGGGCGCGCTTGCCTAGACCTCTGCGATCAGTCCTCAACGCCGTGTGCACGCCTCCACCGAGGCTCATGTGGCCGTTCAAGTCGATGAGACGAGTCGCGCAGCGCGTCATGCCGAGCGATGGGGACGACGCGTGAGCGGATGAAGCGAGCTGGACGACGCACGCCAGCTATAAGGCATTTCCAGAGGACGCTATAGCGCACATGCGCTTATTGCGACGCCTGCTTCCGGACGACCCAACGAGGCGGTGCTGCCGAGTCGGACCTGCGCCGCTCGCGACCTCGGCACACGATATCGGCTCGTTCAGATCCCAGGACTGACCATGCACTCTATGTGATTCCAGCCAAATCGACCTGGACTCAACCGGGCGCCTCCCCAAGTCGACCGTCCTCACCGCCCTCTCTACCAACGCCGCGCCCTCGTCGCCCGCGGGCAAGTACACCTACGACCAGGTTCGCGAGACCCTCAAGACCGTCTCGGTCGACTCGTCTGGCCAGGTCGAGCTCGACGACTTTGTCGACCTCGTCGACAAGCTGCGGTCCGGCGCCGGTGCGTCCGCCGGCCAGGTGCACCGCGGCGGCGCGCTCAGCGGCCTGTTGGGCGCGAGCGGGGCGGGCACGCCGGCTGGAGGTGCGGCGGCGCACGCAACGGGCGGAGCGTCGCACGGCGGCGGAAAGGTGCTCGTCAAGGGCAGCAACACCAACATTACCCACTCGATCAACGAGGACGAGCGCACCGAGTTCACCCGGCATATCAACCAGGTCTGCCCCAGCCTTCCCTTGCTCTGATGCTCGAGTTGACGTTCCGGCGCGCAGGTACTCGCCGGCGACGCCGACATCGGCGACCGCCTCCCCATCCCGACCGACACCTTCCAGATTTTCGACGAGTGTCGCGGTACGTTCCTTCTGACCCTGTTTATCTCATTTCACCGCCGACACTGTGCATGTGCATGCAGACGGTCTCCTTCTCGCCAAGCTGATCAACGACTCGGTGCCCGACACGATTGATGAGCGTGTCTTGAACAAGGCGTCGAAGAAGGCGCCGTCCGCCATGCCGTCCGCCAAGTCCAAAGCAATGCTCAACAATTTCCAGATGACGGAGAACAACAACCTCGTTATCACCTCCGCCAAGTCGCTCGGCCTCTCCGTCGTCAACATCGGCGCGACGGACCTCAACGAGGGCCGCGAGCACCTCATCCTCGGCCTCATCTGGCAGATCATCCGCCGCGGCCTTCTCGCCAAGATCGACATCAAGCTCCACCCCGAGCTGTACCGCCTGCTCGAGGACGACGAGACCCTCGAGCAGTTCCTCCGCCTCCCGCCCGACCAGATCCTCCTCCGCTGGTTTAACTTCCACCTCAAGGCCGCTAACTGGCCCAAGCGGTGGGTCGGGTCGCACAAATATGCCTCCAACCGCTGTACTCGTCGTGCTTGCAGGGGTCGCTTCTGGGCTCTCGACGTCAGGCGCTGACCCATTCTTCGCCGTCTTGCAGCGTCTCGAACTTCAGCAAGGACGTCGCCGATGGCGAGAACTACACCGTCCTGCTCAATCAGCTCAAGCCGGACCAGTGCTCGCGCGCGCCTCTGCAGGAGCGCGACCTCCATGCGCGGGCGGAGCAGGTACGCCCTTTCGCTCCATCCCTCCCCGCCCCTTCTCACGCTTCTTCCTGCAGGTCCTGCAAAACGCCGATGCGATTGGCTGCCGCAAGTACCTCACGCCGTCGTCGCTCGTCGCTGGCAACGCCAAGCTCAACCTCGCGTTCGTCGCCAACCTGTTCAACACGTGGCCCGGCCTTGAGCCGCTCGAGGAAAACGAGCGGCCCGTCATTGAGGACTTTGATGCCGAGGGCGAGCGTGAGGCGCGTGTGTTCACGCTGTGGCTCAACTCGCTGGATGTCGACCCCGGGGTGTACGACCTGTTTGAGGACCTGAAGGTGCGCTTCGCACGATTGTTCTACTAAATTCAGGAGGGGGTACTTACGCGTACACACGCGCAGGACGGCCTCGTGCTGCTGCAGGCGTTCGACAAGGTCATCCCGGGCTCGGTCACCTGGCGGCGAGTGGCCAAGTCGCCGCTGCCACTCTCGCGGTTCAAGGCGGTCGAGAACACGAACTACGTGCTTGACCTCGCGCGGCAAAGCAACATGCACATCGTCGGCATCCAGGGCGCCGACCTCGTCGACGGGCAGCGCACCCTCACCCTCGGGCTCGTGTGGCAAATGATGCGCCGCAACATCCTCAGCACGATGGCGAGTCTCGCGAAGGGCGGGCGCGAGATCAGCGACAGCGACATTGTCAAGTGGGCGAACGAGCAGGTGCAGAAGGGCGGCAAGCGGAGCAGCATGCGCAGCTTTAAGGACCCTAGCCTCAAGGACGCAAAGTTCTTCCTCGACCTCCTCGACTCGCTTAAGCCGGGCTACGTCGACTACTCGCTCGTGTATGACGGCAGGACGGACGAGGAGTGCAAGGCCAACGGTTCGTCTTGCAACTATGTCTCTCTTTGCCTCGTCGGGCCGCGTCCGGGCGCGGCCGTCGACACGGACCTTATTTCAATGCGTGACTGGAACTGATCCTTCTCCGCCACTTCGCAGCTAAGCTCGCCATCTCGATCGCCCGCAAGCTTGGGTGCGTCTCCCGCCTCTCGTCGTTCTCCTCCCTTGCGCTCCTGCGCGGGGAGCGGCTTGCGTGGTGATGGGGATGTACTGACGTATTCGACATCGCGCAGGTCGCTCATCTTCATCGTCCCGGAAGACATTGTCGACGTCCGCCCGCGCCTCGTCCTCACTTTCTGCGCGGCGCTCATGGCCCTTCAGTCCGGCGGAATCCACTGAGCCGGATCGAGCGGCGTCTAGGAGCAGAAGGAGTAGTCACGGCTGTCGATGCCATGCTTGTTGTGCAAAAGGGATCGCGTTCTTGTACCTGAGCGAGGACGAGGCGGTCGACCTTCTTAAACGCGAGCAGCTGCTCTCCGCTTCGATTGACGGTTTCCCTGGCATCTTGGGTAGTAGCTGACTCCTCTTCGTGGTGAGCAGTGAGGCGTACATCTCAGCGAGCTCGAGCACCGTCTCGACGGCGCCAAGCACGCTCATCTCGCTCTCGTACCGCTCGAGGGACCGCTCAGCCTCGCCGTGCAGCGACGCTTCCCCGTAGACCGGCGTGCTCGAGCAAAACAGAGAGGTTGTAGACCCTCGCAGGGCATCCGCGCGGCCTGAAAGACGAGGTCGGATGCCCACGTTCCTCTCAGGACAAGGCTCTGGGCGCGAAGGCTCGTCGGCCGACATCGCAAGAGGGCCCGCTCGCTCCTTCTTTCCTTCCTTCTTGTCGCTCTGCTTGTGCTCTCAGCGCATGGGATCCCTCCAAGTCCTGTCGCCATCGTCGTCGACCCGCACCTCGTATCCTCGACCGGCTCAGCAACGTGCCCCCGCTCGGGCGCCCTTCATTCGGCCCCTCCAGCTCCAAACGCGTTCAGCTTGACGTCAAGCTGCCCGGGTCGATGGCTCGAGGCAATGGGCCGGGTGTACGAGCTGACGCTGGTGGCTATTTCTCGCTGCAGGAGGGGCGAACGTGCGGAGTCGCTGCTGCTGTCGCCGAGGTTGTTGTACCGCTCCTGCTTGCATTCGACTCCGGGTCTTCTCCTCTCGCTGCCATCCCCCTCTCGGCTGCGCCACCAGCCGCCCGTGAACGTGCCAGCGCTCGCCTCCGCTGATTCGCTCGCCCCGTCCGCCGTCGTCCAGGCCCAGAGCGAACGTCGGACTTGGACTGCCCTCGCTCTTCTCGTCGCGGCTCGGGTTCCTCCAGCTCGAGCTCGTCCGTCGTCTGTCGCCCAGAAGTGCCCTTTGCACGCGCGAACAGCACCAGCACCGCCGCCTGAGCCGCCAGCGCAGCTTCATCGCCGCTTCTACCCCGCACGAGCGTCGACGTTCCCCGGCTTCCGCCACCTTTTTTCCTCCAAGCCCGCCTTCTCCCACTCCCCCCACCGTCACCGCCACCACGATGAGCGTCGTTCCGGACGACAGCATCACGGAGCACGAGAAACAGCACCCTCCCTCGCCCGACTCGGGTTCGTCGACGGCCGCGACCTCGAACGCCAGCCTCGAGCACCTCCTCAAGGAGTCGCTCTTCCCCGACGACTCGTACACTGCCGACGGGACGTACTGGGCCGACCTGCCGCGAAAGGAGCGCCTCGCGTTCATCAACCGCCAGCAGAATGCCGAGGCCAAGCGCGAGTTCCGCTGGGTCCTCGACATGTTCAAGCAGGACCCCGTCGAGCCCTTCAGGCGCTACTTCCGCAAATACGTGATGACGGGCATGGGCCTGTTCGTTGAGGGTGCGTTGCGCTTCCACGTTCTGGGTGCTGGGAAGGCGGGCGGAGCTTACCTCCTGTTTGCGCAGGTTACGTCCTCTTCTCCATCGGCAACCTTACCGCACTGTTCAAGAGCGCATGGCCGACATGCTGGGGCTCCTACACAGAGTGCAACGAGAGTATGTCCTGCTCACGCTCTTGTGCATGTTCCGAGGCTGACCTGCTCCTCTCGCAGCGTGGGTCGATGCGGTCACTTACCTCGAGATCCTCGGCATCATCGTCGGGCAGTGCATCGTCGGCTACGAGGGCGACTGGATCGGGCGCAAGTTTGGCCTGTGCCAGGACGCGCTCGTCATGCTCATCGGTTCGATCCTCCTCACCGGCGTTTGGGGCACTAGCCTCAATGCCTGGGTCATCGCCTATGGCTGGAGTCTCTTTATCTACGGCATCGGCGTCGGCGGCGAGTACCCCATGACCGGCACCAAGGCGCTCGAGCAGAACATCCAGGGCCCGGCCGGTTCGCGCGAGGACCGCCTCCACCGCGGCCGCAATGTTGTCGGCGCGTTCCTCATGCAGGGCTGGGGTCAGGTGTACGTGCTTGTTCTGATTTTATGCTGCATCGGGCGCTCACCTTTAACGCGCATCATAGCTTCAACCAGTGCTCGCTCCTCATCCTCCTCATGATCTTCCACTCGGGCGACACTCAGCCGCCCTTCTCGCCGCGCACCGCTCAGGCGACGTACCGCGTGCAGTTCGGCTTGGCTGTCCTCGTCCATCTCTGGCTCTTCTACCACCGCCTGTACAAGGTTCACGACGCCGATGTCCAGATCCGCGCCGCGAAGCGCAAGCAGAACACGTCCGGCTACGACATGCACTCGCTCCGTTTGCTTAATTCGCACTACTGGGGTCGCCTCGTTGCCACCGCCGGCGCGTGGTTCGCGAATGACGTGCGTTTTCGCATGCGCGTGCGGAGGTTCGCGAGTCTGACATTCCGTTCGCCCGCAGGTCTTCTTCTATGGTACCAAGGTCTTCTCGTCGACTTTCATCGGCATTATCCACCCTGGCGCATCGCTTGTCGTGACGTGGGAGTACAACCTCGTCCGCTTCGCTCCTCTCGTGTCCTACCTTCGCGTGCTGATATCTCCTCTCCGCAGATCAACCTCGCCGTCTCGCTTTGCGGCTACTACCTTGCCTTCCTTTTCATCGACGACAAACGCTACGGACGCCGCAATATGCAGCAGGTCGGCTTCGCGTTCGACTTCTTCATCTACCTATTTGCCGCGATTGTGCGTTTTCCTCATCCACCTGCTCTTGTTTATCCGCGCCCTACTCACCTCCTTCTTACGCGTAGTTCTTCGATCAGCTGCGCGTGCCCGGCGCGCCAATTGCGGCCTTCCAGTTCATGTATCGTCCGTCCTCCCTCTCATGCCACCTTTCCGAAGCTTACGTTCTTTTCTCGGGCAGACTTTTCGTCTTTCTGGAACCAGGTACGCACGATTGCCTGCAAGCACAGGTTGACGATATCAAGAATGGTCAACGGAGTTACCGCGACGCCCAGCTGACCCTGTTCATCCTTTCTTTCCTCCTTCTTCCCCTCCAATCTCTCGAGCGCTTCTCTCATCAGCTAGGGCCAAATTGTGTCAGCTTCCTCGTTGCTGGTGCGTCTGATTTCCGAGTCTCGATTGGCAAAGCTGACTCTTCGATCCGCAGGCGAGTGTTTCCCCGCCTCGGTTCGGTCGACTGCCCGTGCGTTCCTTCCTTGTTTCATAGCCTCGATTAGCCCACTGATGCTCTGCGTGCTCGCAGACGGCTTCTCCGCCGCCGCCGGCAAGCTCGGCGCCCTCCTCCCGACCGTCGTCTTCCACTACCTTTCCGACCGAAACAAGTTCTGGTTCGCTATGCCGTTCGGCGCGCTCGGCTTCCTCGTCACGGCCATCTTCCTCCCCGACACGACCGGCCTCGAGCTGCGCGAGATCGAGCGTGCGTCGCCTCATCCGCGTCCCGTCAGGCCTCGCTTACCCTCCTCGCGCCGCAGGCTATTGGCGCTGCGTCCGCGCCGGTCACCCTGAGCTTTACCACGGTATCGCGATCCACCCGCACCACCTCTCATGGTACGAGCGCGTCATCCTCAAGCGCAACCGCTACTATGACCCGGCGCAGGACAAGCTCGACCGCATTGAGGAGGTACGTCGCGTTCGTCTCTGCTTCCCCGTGCGTCAATTGACGCTCTCCGTGTGCGCAGCTCCGCGTCCTGTACGAGTCGCACCTCATCGCGCGCGAGGACGAGACGGGCGAGTCGTACGACCCGGACCACTCGTTTATCTCGCCCGACGTCGAGCGCTACTTCCAGAACGAGGTCGCGCCCGCTGAGCGCGTCAAGCGCCAGATCACCAAGGAGCGCGCGATCCGCGGTGAGCTCCCTGTCGAGGAGAAGAAGGTGCACCGGTCACGCCTTGAGGAGACGCTCGGTGGCCGGGCGTGAGGTTTTCTCTAGAAAAGTAGACTCATGCTATCTCTCTCATTGTTATGACTATTGCGCTCTGCCCTGAACAGTGCGGCTGGAGATGGTGCCAGATGGGCTGGAGTGAAATGGCCCGAAGAACATGTTAAAGTGGCAGGGTGTTCCTGCGGCTGCGCGATCGCCCCGAATGCGTGCATCCGCGCGGTTGAGCCAGTCTGCTCTTGCTGATACTCCCGTCGTATCCGCTTCTCTCGCAATTGAAGCTTTACTCTCCTCCTTTCCGTCCGCTCAATTCTTCCGACACATGCCCCTACGCCGCTACATAGCGGCCTGGCCTTGTTGCACTTGCCGCCCGCTCGCTCACCGCATTCGCATTGGAGGCCTCATAGCTGTCCTTGAGCCAGACTACTAGTTTTCAATCCTCCAGCTCCGGATCTCCTAACATCCTGACTGACAACAACTCTGCTCCCAGCATTTAGCGGCGTAAACGCACTTTCGCCTGAACTCCTGATATTGGTTCCTGCCCAATATTGACTGAGACGCGCCGCAAGTTGATCAAACACTCCAACGCGTCGACTCGCCGATTTCGTCTTCCTCCTCTCGATGTATGTTGGCGGTCTCGGCATCAAACTCGAGATGGACACTGTCGTCATCTTCCACATCGTCTGGTCCATCTCCTTTCCTCTTTTGCCTTTGTCAAGTGTGGCTGACAAACACAACATGCAGGAACCCCCAAAACAACCTCCAGGAGATTGTGCGCGTGTGCAAGGCGCACCGTCCTCAGCCAAGGCAAAGACAGGCATCGAGCGAGGGAGGGAGGGGCTGCCGATGCGCTGGACTGATCTTCTCCAGCTATGAGAGAGATAACAGTGATTCAAGCGTGGAATTCAACAGGAGGGGAGGGGGAGGATAGCCTAAAGGAGAGAGAAGCGAGGACGAGTTACAACGAAGTCCGCGCGCCAGTTGAACGATCGATCTACCTCCGAGTCCGAGCAGGCGCAGTCCGGCTGCAGGCTGCACGGAAAGGAATTCAGCACCGCTTCGTTCAAAAGAGAAGAAAGGAAAGGGAAGGGAAGGAGAGGGAGTTGACTCAGCTGGTTAGGGGAGGCAACGACTCCTTCGCAGAGCTTGCAGCGTGCACCGAATCGGGCAGAAGTCACATGTTAACGTCTGCCGTTTAATCACCAAGAACCCGGTCAAGAAGGACATTCTTGAGCGGGCGCGCAAGAAGATGATCTTGGAGTATGCAAGTGAGTCTGATTTCCCTTTGCCATCTCGGCGGACCCCCTCTCCTTTCTCTCGCCCACCTCTGTTGGGAAGTCAGCAATTTGAAGGAGGAGGCGGAGGAGTCAGTGCTGTCCCCACCTTATCGGTACCTCTCCCAGCGTTGATAGGAAAATCCACGCTTGCTACACCCCCCGTCAGTACCATGTTGTACTGAGATCAATTGTCGGCTCGCCGCCAACTCAGGCGGCTCCCTTTCTTGTCTTCTTTCAATGTCGTCTCATCCTCACGATGTCCTCTTCTAAGCCGTCGAGCGACTGCCAAGGGCAGCGCGCAGTCTGTTCTGTGCAACATGCTTCTTCCAGCAGCCATAGAGGGAAAGATAGCAAAAGAATTTGGAGGGTGCAGAAAAAGTATGGAGAACCAGGGAGTCGAACCCTGCGCCTCTCGCACACGAGGTGCTAAGCGAGCGCTCTACCGATGAGCTAGATCCCCTGGAATGAGGGTACCAGCGCCCCAGTGTTCCTATGTCATGCCCCTAAATTGCGAAGAACATGAAAGCGCGATCAACACTTCCCGCCTGGCCAGGGAAGCGAAGCCTATCTCCAGGTCTGCTGAGCAGTATCGAGAGTCCGTGCGATGTCCTGAGTGACTTCCAGCGGGAGAACGTCGCATCTGAAGTCGACCTTCCCAAGGCGCGGCTTCCGTCGAAAGCAGCGGTTACTGTATCTGCTATGGTTTGGTTGACCTGCGCGCTGGCAAGACGGGTCCTTCGCTGTCCGTCTCCTCCACTCGGGAGAAGCGATCCAACGCTTGCCGCGGCTGAGTACTCCTTACGCTCCAGCGCTTGCCCTCACAGGCTGACCCCGGCCCTTCAACCACTGCTCTTCAACCTTCCGCAAGCGAGCACGTGTGGACGAGCATGCGAATCGACAGTGGGGGGCCAGTCATGCGGATGTTTTCGGAGGATCCCGTTTGACTCGCTGGATCGACGGTGAGAGTCCCTGCTGTCGCCTCCCTTCTTACCACTGCTTTCGTGCCGCGGGGGGTCACTATCCGCATACAAACCCGACACATCGCGGTGGAACCTTTAACGTGCACTGTGGAAGACGCTTCAAAGACCCATGGTCGACCGGCTCATGCAGATCTTCTCCCCCACGCAGCTCTCCAGATGGCTTCCAAGGTTGACAGGAAAACGACTGCTGCCAAGCATGTACGGGCAGAGAAGTAAAGTACGAAATGGAACAGGAAGCTATGCACAATCGCCCTCTCCCCTGGCACCGCTTCACTCCGTCTTGCCCACCGCCTGCACCAGCCCTGCGCCCTCATCGTCGCGCCTCCAGAACTCCGGCAGCCCGCTGATATTCGCCGCCGCGTCCGCAGGGTCGCCCACCGCGCCGACCTTGTACCCCTCTCCCTCGCGCTTCTCTTCTTCGCCGGCGTCCTGCCCCGCCCACCCGAGCGCCCTGCGCGCCATCTCCTTCGGCGGTATGCGGAGTCCATGCTCGTCCATCCACGCGCGCTTGAGCTCCAGTTCGCGCCGGCGGACGAGGTCGCTCGCGACGCTGCCGTCCCACGCGAGACGCGCGAGGAGCCAGCGTGCGCATGCGCGCAGGACGAGGTAGGCATGCGACGAGGCGAGCGCGATTACTGCCGCCGTGAGGAGCGTAGACTTGATTGCGTTGAGGGCCATGAACGACCCGTGCGACGGCGGAAGCGCGCCCATCAGAAGCGGGGCGTCCGACGCCGGCGGAAGCGAGACCGACTGCGCGGACGAGAGGCGCGTCGCGTAGAACGGGACAGAGCCGTCCGCCGGGAGGGTGACGTTGTGGTGCGTCAGGTTCGAGAGGTACTGTGCTGCTACGCCCGGTGCCGTCGCGTGCGGCTGGTAGAGGTAGCAAAGCGACGAGGCGGTCAGGGCGCCGAGGTACGAGATGAAGCCCTGCCAGCGGGGGAGGGTGAGCCGTAGCTACAGATGAAAGTGATGTATCGGGCGCACGAGGACCTCCAGCCACGGGCCGATGCTGGCCTCGCGAGTCGGGATCGGCCTGCGGGCCTGGCTCGTAATCTTGAAGGCATCCGAGCGGATCTCGAACTATGGTCGAAGCTGTCAGCGCGACAGGCGAGGGAGAGAACCGGGGAGGAGACGCACGAAATTGTTGATCAGGCTCCAAATGGGCGCGACGGGCCAGACGACGCCGAAAAGAACGAGATACCCGAACTGCTGCGCCATCTCGGCGTACTCGCCAAAGATGACGTTCCTGCGGACTTGTCGCATCAGCTTGGAGCAGGAGGAAGAAGAGGAGGAAGAGACGCACGTCGGCAGCATCTGCTCCTCCCTGATGCGCTGGAGGAAGTCCCGCTCGTCCTCGTGTTCCGCCGTCGGCGCCTCCTTGACGGCTTCCTTGACCGCGGGGCTCTGCAGCTTCTCCTGCACCTTGGGCAGAAACTTGGCCTTGAGGTAGGGGACGCCGACTTCGATAAAGGCGCCCGTAATCTGCGCCGTGAGCGAGTACGCGACGAGTTGCGTATGCAGCTTGGACGCGTTCACGCTGAAGGAGCCTGACTGGAGCGACGACGAAGTCGACTTGGAGAGGGCCGCGGCGTGCCTTGAGGGCAGCCGGCCGAGGATGTGCGGGACAAGGAACGAGCCGAAGGGGATCTGCGGGCGTTTTGCGTCAGCGTGGGAGCATAGGAGACGGATGAACGGTACGCACATAGACGTAGCTCGTCAACAGCAGGTTACCATATGCTGCGACGAACTGCAGCGCAAACGTCTTGATCGTCAAGCTGGCCTCATGCTCGCGCTGGCGCGGGTGGTTCTCGAACGCCGTGAGCTTGCCGGCCGTGAAGTTCCAGCTGCGGCAAGGAGTCAGGGCAGCTCGGCATGACATGGCGGAAAGGACGCACAGCGCGGTGACCTGGGGGACGAGCGTGACGAAGAGGACCGTCGGGATGAGGGTCTACAGAGGCGCAGTTGCTCAGTCCTTGCGCAGGGGTTATAAATGAGCGAAAGACGCACGAGGAACTTCTTGCCCGGTCCATCGTACACCTCGCCGAGGAGCGTCTCGACGACGTAGATCCCGGAGATGACCGCACCGAGGAACCCGACGAATGCGGCGTACGCCGGGATACCCGCCAGCGCACGCGTAAGTGTGCGGCGGAAGCTCCAGAGCTCCTTCTCGACCCCGGTGACGGGGTCGACGGTGCAGCCCTCGCCCTTGAAGCCGGGCCTCTCGACCTCGACGCGGTCGAGCCCGTGCGTGCCCCACTGGACGGCGATGGCACGCTCGCGAAGGCGCCACGACTCGATGAAGAGGATCGACCAGCCGACGAAGCCGAGCCCGAGGAGCGGGTGGAAGGGCAGGCCGAGGACCCAGAAAAAGATGCCGACGACGGACGGGAACAGGAGCGAACGGAAGTAGAACGACAGGAAGGCGAAGTACATGGCGACGCGCTCGCCGAGGTGCGCCTTGAGGTCGTCGAGCTCGCTCTGCGGGATCGTGAGCATGTCGAGCGGGTTGCGACTCCCCGTCGCGCCAGGCGAATTGGTCGGTACGGACGCCCACCTCTTGAGCCACAGGCGGTTGGCGACCGGGTTGTGGGGCGGGAAGAGATCGATTAAGTGCGGGAACTCGACCTTGTTTGCGGGGCTCGGCGGGAGCTGCGATGCGAGCGGCAGGCCGCAGGTCGGGCCCGTCGAGGCGCTCGAGCGGATGGAGGCGGCGCCCTCGACCCGCGGTGACTGCGCGCGGGGTGCCTGAAGTCAATTATCGTCCTTCCGAGCGCAAGGAGCAGTGGAAGGCAGCGCACGGTGAGGATGGAGTAGACGAGCCTGAGACGCTCGCTCTCCTCAATGGGCTCGCTCGCAAAGTCCCTCGGCTCGCGCGGCGACGGCTTCGGGCTCGCGAGTCCATGCAGCCAGTCGCTCATCCTGCGCGCACACTCGTCCCGTCAGCAACGCTCCTCCCGCTCGAAAGGGACGACGTCATGGACGCACCGCTCGCGGGTCGCCTCCTCCCTCACGCGGTGCTCGTCGGCCTTGACGAACAGCAGGAGCGTGTTGGTGCCCTTTGCGCCCGGGCGGCCCTGCACCGCGAACCCGGCCTCCTTGAGGCGCGCGACGAGGGCGGCATGCTCGTCCCGGAGCTGTTCCGCTCGCTTGGCCCGCGTCTGCGCGTCGGAGGGGAGGCCGCGGACGGGCGAGTTGTAGTTCGCGTCGAGCGAGAAGACGAGGACAAAGTCGGGATTTGGGTCCATGCTCGCAGGCAGCGGCAAGCTGAGGCAGAGAGAGGAAGAGGGAGGAGGACGAGGCGGTGCAACCAGGCCGACCCGCGTCAAGCAGGGGAGAATCCGCAGTCCGGTCTCTCTGGCGGACTGTGAGCTGAGCAAGAAGGTTGCAGCGACAGGGAGGGCGAGCACAAGTACAGGCAGAACGGCTGGAGGGCAAAAAGGGACGAGGCAGATGCACGGTCAAGGGGGTGCAAGGGAAACACAGACGAGGGGACAGAACGAGGATAGAGGCTGTGGTGTTACAGGCTGAACAAAAGTCTCGTGCGTGAGGTGGAAGGGGTTGAGTGTCCGTGGTACTTTTCGAGCGTGTGCTGGAAGCGGGAGCCGGCAAAGGTTCACGTCCCGCTCGCGTTCGACGCGCTTGATGAAAGTCGCCGCCGCGTCTTGGCCAGCTCACGCTTCAGCTGTGCCGTGTCGAGAGGCTGCAGGAACCAAGAATGAGCTCGGAAGGACGCAGAGGCGAGTTCAAGAAGCGCACCTTGAGCAGCTCGAACGCGCACAACAGGTCCTCCGAAACCGACATGACCGCCCCAAAGTTGTCTACGTGCATGGGCGACGGGTCAGTGAGGATAGAGGGATGCACGGGCATGCGAAAGAAAGCTCACCAAACTCGCCGCAGTAATTCCTAGGAAGGAGAGAGGGAGGTAAGGGCGAGTTGACTAAGACGAAGTGAAACAACGTACGGCGCCGAGAAGATGGTGACCAATGTCCGGTCGTTCCAGAACTCGTAGCCGTCTGTGGGAAGGACAAGAGCGTAAGCACACGCCCTCCTGCGTGCGGGCGGAGGAGCGGGCGCAGGGTGATGCGCTCGACCGGCACAAGCCGTCGACGGCGATGCCGAACCAAGAAGAGACAGGGAAAACGCACCCTCGACAACCATATGTGCGCGGCAGATGAGGTCAAAGTCGTAGCGCGCGAGGAACGCGCCGATGACCGTCTTGCCAAAGCAGTAGCTCACGCCGCGCTCGTTGTCCTCCCAGTCGAGCGCCGTATCGCTCGGATCGCTCCACAGGAGGTCGTTGAGGAGGCCATAGTCGGGGACGTCGGTCGGGCGCGAGATGCGGCGGATGTCGTCCATCGACGAGAGCGAGGGCGAGAGGCCGCCGTGCACGCAGAAGATCTTGCTGGCGACAACGGCGGCGATCGGAAGGCAGTTGAACACGTCGATAAACGTCTTCCACACCTTGATGTTGCACCGCCGCTTGCACTCGTCGTAGAAACCGTACACTGCGGGAGGATTGAGGGATCGACAGTGGCTTCTTAAGGACAGCGCCGAGGGAGAGGAAGCGCACCCCGGGTGACATTGGCGCACTCGTGGTTGCCACGGAGAAGGAAGAAGTTCTCGGGGTACTTGACCTTGTAGCACAGGAGCAGGAGGATGGTCTCGAGGCTCTGCTTGCCTCGGTCGACGTAGTCGCCGAGGAAGAGGTAGTTGGCGTTCGGCGGGAACCCGCACATCTCGAAGAGGCGAATCAAATCGCTATACTGGCCGTGGACATCGCCGACAATCTTGACCGGCGGCGAAAGCTCGATCAGGGTCGGCTGCGAGAGAAAGACCTCGCGCGCGGCCTGGCAGATGGCCGTGATCTCGGCATTCTTGAGGCACACCGACTTGGTCACCTTGCCCGAGTAGCCCGCGTCCAGCAGCCGAGAGATCATGTCGTCGATGTCGAACGTCGCAGCCCCCTTGGGCGCCTGCGTCGGCGACGTCGACAGCAGCCCTGCCGCGCCCAAGCCCGCCGAGCCCGCCCCTCCACCACCCGACGGCGTGAGGGACGTGGGCGTCGCGCCGCCCGCCATGATCGGGTTCGAGAGGATCGTCTGCGTGTGGAAGGGCGTCCCTCCTCCTCCACCGCCATCCGCAGCGATACTACTCGACGGAGTCAGCCCGCCCGCCCCGCCGCCGGCGGTCGGCGTCCGCGAGAGCGCCGACGCGGTAGTCGACGAGCGGGATCTGCTGGGCGTGAGGTCGACCGCACCCGTCGCTCCCCCTCCTACGCCTGCTCCCGCTGCCCCTGCCGCTGCCGCTGTCCCCGCGCCGAGCCCTGCACCGCCCGCGCCTGCGCCTGCACCCGCCCCGTTCCCACTACCGCTGAGCGCCCCCTCGCTCCCCTCGTGCGCGGCGCCATCCGTCCCTGCGGGAGCCGAACCCGGAGGCGCGGCGGCGGGGTCGGGCGCGCTGGCGCTCGAGGTGCTCGAGATGGACGCGGCGCGGAGCTTTGCCTTCTTCTCCTTGGAGGACTGGTTGCCCATGCCCCTTCGCTCAGGCTTGCGGGTGTGCGCGGCGCGGCGGGGAGGGGAGGATGGAGCGGGAGGAGGTGCGGTGCGGAGGTGGAGCGAAGGGCGATGACGGAGCTGCGCGAGTTGTGAGCGGGTGTGGTGGGTGTGGGAAGCGTGCTTAGCGAGCCTTTAGAGCTGCAGGTATGCGCAGCGAGCAGCAAGTGCGGGTTCAGCGAGATGCGCGCGCCCTTGGCCTCGAGAGAGCGACGACGCATCCGCCGGCCAAGGTCTCTCTCTCGCGGTCCAGGCCCTCTCTCTCTCCCGCCGAAGCCGTTCTGCACATACAATCATGCATCGCACAAACATACACGCGGAGGTCAAGACTAGTCCTGCTTGGTCATCTGCGGCGTCGCAAGCATCGGCAGCACGCTCTCCTTGCGCGCCTGCGTCCGCTTGGCCGACCCCTCGACGCTCACCAGCTTCTTCTTCTGCGGGCGGCCGCGCCGGCCCGACCTGCCGCGCGTGTGCGTGCGTCCTCGTCAGCACCTTCCTCCGCAGAACCAGGCGCGAAGGAGAGGAAAGCGAGAGAAGGAAGGAAGGAAGGAAAGGACGCACTCGAACCCCTTTCCCTCGTACCCCAGCACCTCCTCAAGCGCCTGCCTCGCCAACCTTGGCTGCGCGACATAGTCGATCCCGTTCTGCGCGATCGAGTGCGCCGCGGCCGCGCCGAGCGCGAGCGCAAAGAGCGAGACGCGCGTCGGCGAGGCGAGGTAGTCTGCGCGCGTGCGGGCGGGCGGGACGCGATGCGCATCAGCGTCGAGTGAGTGTCGGAGGGAGGGGGAATGGAAGGGCGGGCAGAACGTACCCGAGACAAAGTTGCTCGCGAACGCCGCAAGGACGAGCATTCCCGCCGCGGCGACGAGCGCCCACGGCGCGGCACGGACGGCCAGCTCCTTGGGTTTCTGCGCGAGCCCGACCTCGTCGCCGCGGCGCGGAACCCACGTCCCCGTGACGAGGTCGTACGCGTCCTGTCTCGGCCCGTCGAGGAAGTTGTTCTTGATATACCGGATTACCGAGTTGATCCCGTCCTGCAGCGCGCCTTCCTTGGAGCGCTTGCCCGTGCTGCGGCGGAGCGACGACAACAGGTCAGCATGCGGAAAGGGCGGCAGGAAGGAACGCGACAAACCGCGTGTAGTCCGTCTTGAGCGCGCCGGTGCCAGAGTACGCCCTGCTGACAGTGTCGGCGTTGTCGGCCCACACTGCGCTCTCGTCACTCCTCAGCGCCTTCTTCTTGTACCGACTCAATGAGCGAAGCGCGCACCGTTGCGGAAGAGGCTGAGGAACGCCGGGTGCTCCTCGACCGACTCCTTGACGCTGAGGACGCCGACCTGCCGCAGCTGGTTGTTCAGGACCCACTTGCCGAGCGCCGACTGGACGACGTTGGTGCGGTCGAGGCTGCGTGATTGTGTGCGGGTGAGGAACATGGACAGGAGGAGAGCGGGAGCAGGCGAGGTACCAGTCCATGCAGTTGGTGCGGACCACCGAGCTCTGCTTCCGCTGCGGCTCGGAGGGCGAGGACGTCGTGTCGTGGAAGAAGTACCTGCGCGCGCACCAAGCGGTCAGGATCCCACCCCGCACCGGGAAGAAAGAGCAGGTCACGCACCCCTGCTGCTGCAGCTCGTCATGCAGCCCATCAATCAGCACGCCGACGCGGTCGAACCGGAGCCCCTTGCACTCCTTGTGGAAGTCAAAGTACGTGTAGTGCACGCGCGGGTTGGCCATGGCGTCGAGCGCGCGCTCGTACGCCTCCTTGACCGGCTTCTCGTACCCGTGCGAGTTGACCAGGTTCACGAGGTACTGGTCGCCGTAGAGCGAGATCTGCTGAGTGAAGTGGCGCGAGAGAGACTCCGCCTGCGCGCACGTCGCACCAGAGTCAGCGCGGCTGGACTCACGGGTGATCAGGGGCCCGAAGGACGCACGGTCGACGACAAGTCGAGGATCTTGAGGTCGGGCTTGTAACGGAGGTTGTTGATCTCTGCCCAGTACACCGGCACACTGCCGCGGGTCTGCACGTACGAGAATCGCACGTCGCCGCGCACGGTCCCGACCGCCGGCTGGCTCCCTTGCGCATCGAGGAGGACGAGCTGCTCCGTCTCGTTGAAGTTCGAGACGTTGCCGTTCTGGTCGATCCCGCGCGAGAAGTAGCGCGTGCCCGCGCGATAGCGGTTACGGCGAGAGACGAGGCCGAAGAGGAAGTCGCGGCCGTTGATCGAGGCGGGCTTGAACTCGAGAACTACATGCGAACGGGTCAGTCGAGTCGCGCGATGCTCAAGGATGAACGCACAGCCAAAGATGACGGGGAGGATGAACTTGCTGTACTGCGCGACGGGAAGGCGCTTCAGTGTGCTCGGCTCGGGCGGGAGGCAGGGCAGCCGGGACGCACGTCCTCCTGGCCAGGGCCGGTGGTCGCCTCGATGAGGCGGCCCTGCAGATGACGGTTCCAGAAGAAGCGGTCGTCGGCCTGTGTGCCGGATCATCAGCCCTTCGCGCCTGTAGACAGCATCGAGCGGACGCACCGTCTCCCAGAGCGGCTTGTCGGACGGCTCCTGCTGCTGGAGGCGGCTCGTGACGTTGTACCCACCGTAGGTGAAGTAGAACGGCGCCGAGTAGAGGTGGCTCTTGACGAGCCCGAGGAGGTACGCCTCCTCGGGGTGCTTGAGGAGCTCTGCGGTCGTCGAGCGTTCGAGCGGGAACACGCTGAAGTCGGTTGCGGAGTAGACGGCGGATCCGAAGACGGTTGCGACCTTTGTGCGCTTTGTCACAACGATCAGGTAGTCGGCTGTGTGGTCAGAGCAGGAGTAAGCAGGGCAGCGCTGTGAGGCGGACCGCGGGAGACGTGCACTTGAGGAGCGAGATGATGCCGAAGAGGCCGTAGCAGACGAGCTCCTGCTCTGCGCGTGCGGGCGGGTGTGCGCCGGCTGTGTGAGGTGCGGAATACAGTCAGTCAAGCGTCTAACCGAAGAGCGGAGGCGGGACACACGTTGGATTGCGAGGTGGTTGCTCGCGCGGGTGAGGGTGAGGGTCTCTGGCTTGTCCGACTGTCCAACGAGGGTGTAGGCGTCTGGGCCGACGTAGAGCAGGTACTGGTCGTGCAGCTGCATCCTGGCGACGTGCGGGAGAACTGCGAGGTGGGGCGACACTGGCGAGGGCGAGAGGCGCGAGGGTGCGAGTTGCGCGTTGGAGTGCGCGTGCTGAGCGTGTAGTAACGTGTGTCGGTGCACGCGTACTATCAGCCTCGCTTTCGGCTCACGTCAGCACGTCGAGGCGGTTGGTGGTAAGCTGCCCCGGAGTCGCGTCTGTCCCTCTCTCTCGATCGCATCTCTGCTCCTTCTAACCAGCTGGCTGCCTGGGAGCTGCACGCGAGGATGGCGGCGCCGGTGATCGACACGGACACGCGGACGCTGTTCAACCATTTGGACCTTGCCATCGAGCCGTTCCTCAAGCACGACCTCCAGCTCCGCCTCGACGCAGACCAGCAGCTCTGCCCAGACTGGGTCGCATCGCGCGACTGCCCGAGGGGCGCAGCCTGCCCGCTCCGCCACGTCCAGCCCTCGCCCCTCAACTTCCAGCCCCCAAAGCCCATCCCGCAGAGCCAGCATGCCCGCACCGTATGCAAGCACTGGCTCCGCGGACTGTGCAAGAAGGGCACCACCTGCGAGTTCATGCACGAGTACCACCTCCGCAAAATGCCAGAGTGCTGGTTCTTTGCAAAGTACGGCTTCTGCTCCAACGGCGACGAGGTGGGCCACTCTCTCTCCTCTCTCTCTCTGTCAAGGAGAACCCCCATGCTCACTCTCTCCACCCGCAGTGCATGTACTTACACGTGACGGAGGAGATGCGCGTCCGCGAGTGCCCGCGCTACCGCAAGGGCTTCTGTCCGGACGGTGCGCCGCCCCCACTTCCTCCTCTGCCCCGTCTCTGCCTTGTACTGACACGCTCGCCACAGGCCCCGAGTGCAAGCTCAAGCATGTCCGCCGCGTTGTCTGCCCCGACTACCTCGTCGGGTTCTGCGCAAAGGGCAAGGACTGCCCATTCGGCCAGTGCGTCTCCTCCTCCTTCCCTCTCTCTGCTCCTGCTGACTTCCCTTCTCCCTCTTGCTCTGCTTCTGCAACTACGTCTCTGGCAGCCCCAAGTTTGACCCCGAACCCGAGCCGCCTGCGTCGTCCACCCGCATCCCCGACGTCTCCGGCGCGCGCTTCCTCCCCGAAGCGACCTTCCGCCTCTACCGCAAGGACTGGCTCGAGCACGCGGCGGACCCGACGGGGCGGAGCGGTAGCGGCGCCGGTTTTGGAGGCGGTGCAGGAGGAGGATTCGGGGGTGGGGGCGGGAGGGGGAGGGACCTCAGGTGCGTGCAGCGCGCGCTCTCTCGTGGGCGGTCCTCGCTCAATTGGTCCCCACGTACGCAGCCAGATCACCTGCTACCGCTGCAACCAACAAGGTCACTTCGCGAACAAGTGCGTCGGCTCCCCCCCTCTCCTCGTGACGCCCCCTCCTGACCCACGCTGCTCTGCGCGCAGCTGCCCCAATGCCGCAGGTGGCGCCGGCAACGGCGGTGGTGGCGGCGGAGGGCCCGGCGGAATGGGCCACGGCGGCGGGATGGGCGGCCCTCCAGTGCGTCCTCGACTTCAACCTGAACGAGCGAGCGCGCAGTGACTGACCTGTCGCCCCCACTCCCGTTCCGCAGCAGCGGCGATTCTGAGCGGTTCTGGACGACCGTGCCTTCTTTGGTGTTTTGAGCCCGCATGGTCTTGTTGTTCTGTTGTAGCGCTAGACACCGCATTGCATCCGCTTCTCGATGTCGATGAGCGGCCGGCCGGGCGGCCGGGGAGCGGGAGAGGTCGCTTCCACCACTTTTGCCTGCCTGCTGGGCGCGCACTCTGGGCTTTGAGCTCGTGAGAAAGAGCCTGTGAAAGCGCCTGCACTTGCCTTGCATTGAGAGAGAAGGTCTGCCATCGCCTCGTCGCGAAGTTCTGGCCTCGCCCGGTGCGCTCGCCCGCTCGTCTCTGCGCCGCTCGACAGAACTCGCTGCTGCCCGCCATGAGCTCCTCGGTGGACCGCCCCGCGCACATCGCGACGCTCATCTCGTCCGTCGACCGCTACAACCCGGGCAGTGCGTCCCTCCCCCTCCCCCTCCCCCTCGCGCTCCGCTCCTCCCCCTCGCCGTCGTCCCCGCTGGGTCGCTGACCACAGACGCGCGCAGACTGCCACCTGCTCGAGGACTACCTCCAGCAGCAGCTCGCGACCGACTCGTACGACCTCCTCGCCAACCTCGCGCTCCTCAAGCTCTAGTGCGTCCTCCGCCCCCTTGGTCCCGTCCCCCCCCCCCCCTCCCTCTTCCTGGCTGACCTTAGCTATCCACCGCCTCGCGCGGAGCAGCCAGTTCAACCCCTCGATCCTCTCCCCCTCGGCGTCCCTCTCGATCCTCTTCCTCGCGCTCGCCCACGCCCCCTTCAGCCCCGACTTCAGCCTCGCCTTCTCCCTCCTCTCGGACTCGTTCGCCGTCGGCGGCGCGCTCCCCGCCCCCGCGCCCGACTCGGACGACGACGACGACGACGAGCCGGTCGTCGCGGCGCGCGAGCCCGCCGGCGAGAAGGAGACGGCCGAGCGGCTGCAGGCGCTCAGCGCGCTGCTCCACGCGCGCAAGTTCCGCGCGTTCTGGGCGCTCGTGCGGGACGGCGCCGAGGGCGACAAGGAGGAGCTCGTGCGCAAGGGCGTCGAGGGACTGAGGGCCAACGCGCAGGGGTGGGAGGACCGCGTCCGCGCAAACATCGCCGCCGAGGTCGAGCGGTGCTTCCGCTCGATCAAGGCTGCGACGCTTGCTTCGTTCCTCGGCACCGCTGGTGCGCTGCCCCTTTGTCCCTCTCTTTGTTCTCTGTGCGTGACTGACGAGGAGGTAACACGGTGCGAGCAGACGTCAAGCCCACGGCGGAGAAGCGCGGCTGGACCGTCAGCGGCGACGACGTCAAGATTCCGCAGAACGAGAGCAACACGCCCAAGGCGCAGGTCACGCACGAGCGGATCGAGATCGAGCGTGCGTCTTCCTTCCGCCTTCCCTTTGCTCATTCCCCTCTTCTCGCGGCGTCGTTTCCGCAAAGTCGCGAACGAGCACTGACGCCTAGGCTGCCTACACCTGCAGAGCTCACCCGCCTCCTCGGCCGGAGCCAGGCATAAAAGCGCCTTTTTCCGCGCACAGGTGTACCCGCTCCCTCGTAGGCGTCTGTAACCCTCTCTCTCGCCAGTACTCCCCCGCCAGAGACCCGAGAGCACCGTCTATACACAGTCTGTTCTATCTACGTGGGGGAGAAGCGAGGCGCTACCGCCCCAGCCGCATCTCCGCCCTCCCGTACGCGTCCAGCGCCCCTCGCAGGTGCGTGTACCGCACGCGCGGCGCAGGCAGCCAGGCGGGGTACGCGTAGTGGCTGTCACGATGCGTCAGTTTCGCCCTCAGGTGGCGAGGGAGTTGGAGGAGGGTAACGCACAACATCTCGGTCAGCCGGAGCTGCCACGGCGGGAAACCCCTCAGGCGGAGGTACGACCCGCCCAGGACGAGGAGGAGGTCCGGCTCTGTCAGCGGGAGGGCTTCTCGTCCCCGTTTGTCAGCGCATGTGAGCAGAGGGGAAAGGGGCCGCGACGGACCGTCTATTGCGCCGGAGACCGACGAGGAGGAGAGCTTCCTCTCTTGTGCGGAGGGCGAGGCAGCGAGCGAGGAGGCGAGGAGGGCGAGCCGTGGCCGACCGGCGGCGCGGGAGAGGAGGTTCAGCGTCACGTCGGACGAGGCGGAGTCGGCGAGGGGCGAGGAGGGGGACGGGGAGGGGTCGACGAGCGTGCTGGACGAGGCTGTCATCGTTGGCGTCAGCACCTTCGTCTACGAGAAAGGAGAAGAGGCAGCGCACCGCTGTCTGCCTCATCCTGCGCGAGGTCCGCCAACCTCACCGCCGGGTGGTGCGCCGTCGGGGGGATATCCATATCCGCGTCTTTGGCAGCGCTGCGTGCGCGCAGCTGCGCCATGCCCTCCCTCTCCACATCCTGCTCCGAACTATGCAGCGTGAGATCCAGCTCTGCCGCGACGAGCGCCGCATGGCGCGCGAGGAGGCCTGTCCTCGCTCTCGAGAGTCAGCTCGCGCGATGCAGGGGAAGGGGCCGTGCAGCGCACCGGTCTCGTCGTACACGCTCAGCGTCCGCACGCCCGACTCTCTGCTCCAGCCCAGCAGCGCCCTGACGCCGTCGACCTTCGCCCGCAGCGCTGCAACCCCGCTCCGCCCTTCCCTTCCCGGCACGAGCGCAACCGCGAGGTGCGCGGGAAGCTTGCTCCACCGCTTGCGTGCGAGGTCTTGCGCGAGAGACGGCTCGGCGCTCCACCGGGGAAAGGGCAGCAGCCGCGCGAGGAGGGCGACGAGGCGGACGCCGCGGTACGAGGCGAGGACTGCGTGGAGCGACGCGAGGACGGCGAGGTGCAAGGGGTAGAGCAGCGTCCGGGCAACGAGCGACATCCACGCGCAGAGGCGGGCGTCGGAGAGCGAGAAGGAAGAGAGAGAGCAGGAGAGAAGGCCGGTTTCACGCGCAAGGAGAGATGGCAATACAACACGACTGCAAGAAGTACGAATACCGCCGGTGCACATCCTGTTCACTTGCGTATCCCCTTACTTCGGCGCCCCCGCCCCGCCCGTCTTGGTTACCCTCCTCCCCGCCGTTCCCAGCCTTCGCGCCGGGTTGTTCAGATCCCGCTCGCCCAGCGCAGGCGGCTTCACCCGACGGACGAGGTGTTCCTTCCCGAGCGGGGCCGACGAGACAGCCTGCACGAGCGAGTGCCGCGCTGGCGCGGGGAGCGGCACCCGCAACACGACGGGCGAGGGCGTCTCGCGGCGGACGCTGGCATCCGCTGCGCCGGGGACAACGTCCTCTACCTCGCGCTCCGCTTCCGCAGCCGCTGCGGCAGCAGCAGCGTCCGCCGCGCGGATCGCCAGCAGCCGGTCGAGCACGCTAGGGCGGTCGGCGTCGAGGTCGATGCCCGGCATGAGGCGATCCTGCGGCCGCTCGCGCACCCTGGGCGTGGTTCCCGTCGGCAGATCGTGCCGCACGCGCGATCGCAGATCCTGGGTGAGCTTGTCCGCGAGGGAGAAGGTCGCCGCGTCGATGCCGAGGAGACAGCGAGACGAGAGGGAGGCGTAGCCGTCGAGCTGTGCGGGTGGCGAGCGTCAGCGAGTGTGCGTGTTTCTGAGAACGCGCGTGACCTACGCTATGAGCGGCGGAAAGGCTGGTTGAATAGGCGTCATGCTCTGCGGTCCGGGCCGTGTCTTTCCACGACGCGCACGTCTCGCCTGCGAGCGAGACGACCGAGACGAGCGAAGCGCGTGTAATGGCGCGGGAGCGATGGGCGTGACGGTCGGCTGTGCGGAGTTGAGCGTCAGGATCCGTCGAATGGCAGGGGCAGGGAACGCACAGGATGCTGCGCCAGCGTGAACGAAGCTCGCTGCGCTACGCAGGCGCGCAAGCTGCTCTTGCCGTGCGTCTACTGCGGTGGATGCCAGGGCAATCACCCCGCTGTAAATGGACGCAAGCGAAGCGGCGAGGTCCTGTAGAGGAATCCGTCAGTCACAGCATAACGAAAGGGAGGGAAGCAACTCCACGCACCTTCTGTCCCTCCTGCGCCGCTCCCGCGCAAGTGCCCGCCATCTCCCCCAGACTCTCGCTGACGTGCGCGTTTCGCTGCTCCAGACCACGCAGCATCTCCTCCCGCGCCTCCGCATTCGCCTCCTTCGCGCCCATCACCCCCTCAGCCTCCTTCTTCGCCGCACCGTACGCCTCCTCGAGGCTGCGCAACCGCCGCTGGCTGGCCGCAGCAAGCTCGTCCCGCACGCGCGCGAGAACGGCCGCCTCCTCAGCGCGGAGGAGGTTGGCCTCGGCGGCGAGGTGCGCTTGCAGGCCAGCGACGACGGTCTTGAGGTGGGCGTTCTACTCGGTGCGGTCGTCAGCGAGGGCAGGAAGAGAAGAAGGAGAATCGTACCTCGTCCGCAAGCGCAGCAGCATCCGCCTCCCGCAGCTTAGCAAGAGCGCGCGCGTCCTCGCCCAGCAGCGTGGCGCACTCCTCCCACGCCGCATGCACAGGGAGCAGGAGCGCATCAATGTGGTTGCCAATCTGTGCTTGGGGTCAGCCTTGGTTAGGGGAAGAGGGAGGAGGAGGGCACGAACCGCCCGCTCGTGCGCCCTGATCCGCGACTCCACCGTTTCCCGCTGCATTCGCTGCTCTGCCTCTACGCTCGCCGCGCGCTCGCTCAACGAACGGAAGAGCGCCGCGCATGTCGCTTCGGTAAGCTGCCGGAAGGAGGTGGTCTGCGCGTCGGCGGTCGAGGTCGAAGAGGCGAGCGTGGCGAGGGACGAGGCGAATGAGGAGAGGTGCGTTTCGACAAGCGAGGTGGTCGAGGCGAGGTGCTACACGCGTGAAGGTGTCAGTGGGAAAGTGCGCAAAATCCGAAGAAGAGGAGGGCGACGCACGCTCCGCTGCCGCCGCGCAAACACGTCCAGTTGCTCAGCCAGCAAACCAACAAACTCGTCTTGCGCTTGGCGAAGCTGTGTCGTCCGCTCGTCGATCTCCTGCGTCCGCTCCGCGATCGCCGTTCGCGCGTCGGCGATCATGGCGAGGTTCGCGCGCTCGACCTCGGTTTTCCGCTCTGTTCGCCGAATATCAGTCTGGCGCGAGTACGGACGAGGGAGAGACGCACCGAGCTTCGCCCGCAGACCTTCAACATCGTCCAGCGCTCCAGCAGCAGACTCCTTCCATCCCTCGCGGCTCGTCTCGAATGCGTCCCTCAGCACCTCCTGCTGCGCGAGCCTGAGCCTCGTCTCCTCGAGCTCCGTGCTCGTGCTCGCGAGCGTGCCCTTCACCGCGCCGAGTTCGTCAGCCGTGCGGCGAAGCTGCTCCTCGCGCGTCGAGAGGAGGCGGAAGTTCTGCTCGAACTGGTCGCGCGTGGTCTGGAGCTGCGACTCGGCGATCTCGAGCTTCCGCTTCGTCTCGTCATAATTACGCCGGCCGTCCTCGAGCTCGTCCCACGTCTCCTTCGAGACGTAGACGCCCTCGTTTCCGCGCGCAGCCTGCGTATCCTCCTTCTGGTCAGCCGTTGCGGATGGACGAGGAGAATGAGCCACGCACGTTCAAGTCCGCCTTGAGCCGCTCGATCTCAGTAGCAAACTGGTTGAGCAGTACGTTCCGCGACACGCGCTGGTTGACCTCGGGCCGGTTCTGGATCGACTTGGCCTGATGCGCGTACGTGAGCGTTGACGCCGTCTCCTCGTAGCTGACGGGCGAGATGGTCGCCACGATTGTCGTCTTCGTCCGGCCGCCAAGCGAGTCTTGCAGCAAGCGCGTGAGCTTCGACTCGCTGCCGTCGTGCTTCGTCAGTAAGAAGCACACTCCTCCGCGCAGGGAAATGACGCACCGGTACGCGATATGCTGCTTCTTCGTTGAGTCGCTCTTGTCCACGAGCTGGTTGATGACCCTCCCGAGCGCGAGCAAGCTAGCGTTGATCATTCCGGCCTCGCGCGCGCGGCCCTGCACCGCGCCGCTTCGGCCGACGTTCTCGCTGCCTGCGAGGTCGACGAGGTTGAGCTTGCCGACCTTGAGGACGTCCTGCCCCTCCTTCGAAGCGTCCTTGATGTGCACGTTGATGGTGAAGATCGAGTGGGAGCGGCTGCGTGCGCGGACGGTCAGTGGGCGCGCAAAGAGGGAGGGGCAAGACGCACCTTGACCGCTCGTTGCAGTTCGTTGCGGCGATCTGCCTCCGCTCGCTGCCCCGGCGGAGAACACGCAGACCCTCCTCGGCGCTCTGGATGAATGTTTCCTCCAAGCCCTGGATGAGCACGCCCGTCGAGCCGTTCTTCGTCTCCTCATAGATGCGGAGCGTCTTCTGCGCGCCGGCGGCGGGCTTTGCGCCTGGCTCGGGTGACGGCGCAGTAGAGGAGGAGGGCGTCAAGTCTGCCGAGTCCGGCGCGTTCAGGTCGCGGAGCTCCTCATTGTAAAGCTCAATGAAAGAGCACCGGACGGAATACTCGGACTTGCTCTCGACGAGACGGTCGAACAGCGAGTAAAGCGTACGCGGGATGATGCCTGCGTCGGGGTGGAACGTGCCGTGGTAGGGCGAGAGGTTGCCTTCCATCGTGTAGCTGCGCGACAGGGCAAGGTCAGTCCGCGCCCTCGACTACTCTCGAGAGAGAGAAGGACTGACGTTTTGCCCGTGCCGGTCTGCCCGTACGCGAAGATCGTGCAGTTATATCCCTGCAGGACCTGCTGGAGGATAGGCTTCGCGACGTCCGTGTAGAGCATGCCCTGGTCGGCATCGGGGCCATATACCGTCCCGCGGGGCTCCTTGCCGGCTTCGTGTGGGTGCTCGCCAAAGTCCCACGTCCTCGTCTGTGCTGTGGGCGCTGAGAGGGACGCGGTGCCCAGGTTGGCGGAGGAGGGGACGGTCGGGTTCGGGTCGGTCAGCTTGACCTCGGTGCCGCGCGTGGCCTTGACCTCAGCGACGACGGGGACATCACGATTGCGCTCAGAGGGAGAGACGCCGCTGCGAGCGGGTGTAAGAAGGCTTCAGCGGGTGTTGAAGGCGAGAGAGCCGTCGTGTTGAGGGAGGATCTCGCTGCTCACCGGCACCTGACCACGACCTGGATGTTGCCATCGGTGGTCTCGCGCTTCGACCGAGGGTCCTGACTGTCTCTCGAGTTGCGCAGCCCTGGCAGCGGGGGCGAGGTGAACGAGCTGGCGGACGAGGATGCGGCGGACGAGGTGAGCGGAGCGGGGGCGTGACGGGACGCGGTAGGGCGCCTGCCTGCGGTCGACGAGGCCATTGCAGGCCTTCTCATCGACGCCATCGCTCGTACGGTGACAGCGAGAGCGGAGGAAGCGCGCGGAGATGGGACAACACGCGCTCTCATCTCTCCGGCCTCCTCATCTCGCCGCACGTGACTTCATAAGTCACGCTCATGTCGGATCGTAATGCTACAGTGTGTGACGAGGGTCGATCTTATCCTACCGTGAGTGTCAAGCCGTCTCGTCACCCTTTTGGTCCCGTTCTCCGAATTCCTCGAGACGCCGCCGGCCTTCATTCATGATTCCCTTCGACTTAAGTCCCGCCTCATGCCCCTTACTTTCCCTTCTCCCCGCCCGTCAGCTTCGACGCCGCCTTCGAGCCCGCGTCGCTGACCTGCTGACCGATGGATGAGCCGCCGCTACTAGAGGTAGACTGCGATGTTGCGGAGGAGTCTTGGGTCGAGGAGTGCGAAGGGGTCGAGTCGTTGTGTCCGCCTACGCCAGTAGTAATAAGAGTGGGGATAAATCAGTTGGTTCGGATTGCGCGAAAGAGGGTGAAGAAAATTAGGGAAGAAGAGGAGGGACGCACTCGCCGCAGACAGCAGCCCGCCCTCGCCGCCCGTCGGGTTCCCTCCGCCGCCCGTCAGGCCGTGCGTCGTCTTTCCAGAAGGCATAGCGAGGAGAACGAGAATGGGAGAGCGGCGTGATCAAGGCCTGCAGGCAGGAGGCGAGGTCAGCCTCTCCTGGTCGACTGGATCGTCCCGCCTTGTACCCAGCGTACCTGCGATTCTAGCGCGGGAACGACAGTGGGAGGAGGCAAGGCGGAGGCAAGAGAAGGGCGCCGCCGAAATAACCTCAGGCTTTGCCTCGGACTACGTCAACGCAGACGTCGCCTGCCTGGCTCGGAGAACACGCATGCGAAATTCTGAGCTGCGTGGTGATGCGCCTCCCGGTCTGAAAGTAGCCACAGCGGGAGGTGCAAGCGAGAATAGCATCGATCAGCTGGACCTCGTGCTGCGAGAGCCCGTCGACGAGGTGAGGAGGATGAGGCGGTGTTGAAAGGGCAAGCGAGGTGTCTCTAGCGCTTGCGCACGCTGCCGGAGCCCTCTCTGGAGTTTGTGGTGCAGCTGCAGAGTGCCCCAACGTGACTGGTCAGCCCAGATGCCCTGTATCCCAACCCAGCGAGAAGAGTTGATGATGGCGCCAGCAAGGCGCACGGAGCACAGCGTCCATGCAAAGCGATCTTCAGATATGCAGAGCGGCTCCTTCCCCGCATTGTGCAGGTCGCGGCTCTCGTCGAGCGAGGTGAGGGCGCGGAAGAGCTGTCCAAGGAGCTCGACCCCCCTCGTCTCCGCCGACCACAACGCTGTCCCACTGGAGCAGAGGCGGGTGCTCCGCAAGCTTCCACATGGCTGCCCGATTCAGAGAACAAGGCCCAATTGGCCAGGTTGAGCGGCTCATCGTCTCCGTCTCTTCCTCCCTTCAGCCTCAACCTCTTCCAACCGTTCTATGCTGCGCTCGATCGATTTGGCCGCTCGTACGGCGAGCGTAAGTCTCCCAGCCACTGCAGGCGGCCTTTACCCGCTTGCGCTGCTTCTCACCGTCCCGCTCGAGCCTCCTCATCTCATTCGCCTCGCTGCTCTTGCCGCGTCTCACTGCTCCGCCGCCGCTTCCGCCAGAGTCTGCCTCATGACCTCGGCCTGCGCACAGCCTTCGTGCAAACGCCGACTCAGCTGCGGGACCGCCTCCGCGACTCATGACCTGACGCGGTAATGACGCGCTCCCCGGGATGGAGGACAGGAGACACGAGCAGGACCGGGTGACCTTCCCGCGCTCGACGGGCTCACTCTTGTCTTTCTTTCCTTCACTCACTCCGACAGCACACTTCTCACAATCACACGCACGATGAACCCGACCTCGAACTTCAACTCGACCTCGTCGACGGGCTACGGCTCGACCGGCATACAGGGCGCTGGCTACGACAGCGGCAACCAGGGCGCTGGTTACGGCGGTCGAGGTGCTGGCTTCGGCGGTGACACGCATGGCGCTGGCTACGGCAGCAGTGCGTCCCTCCGGTCGTCTAGACGTTTGCTCGAGCTAACCTTCCCAAACCACTCCTCCTGACCCCTCTCCACCCGTCATTCGTCACTCTCCGCTCACAGCCGGCGCAAACACCGACACCTACGGCAACCCGACGCATGCCTCCCGCACGGGCGGCGACCCCGCCACGCATCAGGCCGGCGAGGTCGGCTCGCACCCCCTCGTGGCGGCAACGCACCCGACCCACCCCGTCGACGCTGCCGAGCGCAAGGACGCGTCCGGCTCGTCCGGCACCGGCTCGACTGGCCTTGGCTCGCACTCGCACACGGGCACGCACACCGGCAGCGGCCTGACGAGCTCGACGGGCTCGACGGCCGCAGGCTACGGCTCGCACACGGGTACGGGTGCGGGCCACCACTCGACGACGGGCACGGGTGCCACTGGCGCGCCGGGCTCGACGACGCACCAGCTCGCCGAGGGCGCGAAGCACCCCGCTGCGGCGGCGTCGCACCCGACGCACCCGGGCACGGCGGCCGAGATCAAGGGCACGCAGGACAAGCACCACGTCGGGCTCGGCGGTACGGGCACGGGTACGGGTGCGCACACCGGCACGGGCGCGCACACCGGTCCGGGCGCGCACACCGGCACGCACAGCGCGCAACCTGCTGCGACGACCTCGGAGCACGCCAACGTGACGGGCCAGAAGCCTAGCGCGATGGACAAGATCGCCGGCGGCGTGGAAAGCCTCGTTGGCAAGGTGACGCACAACCCCGCGAAGGTGGAGGAGGGGAACGTCCGCGCGCACGAGGGCAAGGCCGCTGCGCAGGCGACGCACAGCTCGACGGCGGGCGGGCGTGTTGCCTGAGCTGGAGGTTCTCTCCCTTTCCTTGTACATGTACAGATCGACGCAATGAAAGTTTCGCAGTGTCTCTCGCTCTTTGTGTCGACGTTGCGAGCGAAACGCACGTCCACCTCCGTCTCGCTCGCTCTTCTCCTCCACGCGCTTCGCCTCACCACGCTCTTCTGACTTCCGCTCTTTCACAAGCGTAAGACAGAGCTTTTGAACGTCACCCATGGCTTGTATGCCCTCCCCGACCCCTTTCTCTCCCTCTTGCGTCTCATCAGTTCCAATCCCTCGCCCCTCCCGCAACAGCCTCAAGCACCGTCTCCGACCGTCCCAGTACGCGGATGCTCTCCTCCGAGATGTATATCGACGAGCAAGGTGGCCGTGCGTCCTCCACCTCGCCTCCGTGAGGATCAAGCCTCGGGTGGGGCCGACTACGTCAAGGTGTTCTCCCCCAGCGGGAGGAGCGTTCTCGAGCAAAGAGTGTGATGCACAGCACGAGAGCTGACCGCTACCTCCGCACAGTAGTGTGCAACAACCCTGCACTGCGGGGTCTCTCCGCCACGACCGGCTCCCAGGCGGGACGCGAGACGCCCGATATTTCGCATGCGCTGGGTGCGTTCTTCTCCCCCGTGGGCTTCATCCCACCAGCTACTCGCCAGTGAGGACGAGGTGCGGCAGTTGCGGGAATGCCATATGCTCACGCGCCGCCCTCCCGCGCATTGCAGAGGACCCCTCCGTCTCTCACCACGGACATCACTCCGCCCCTTCGCCTCCAGGAGCGACGGCCGACATTCCGCTTACACGGGGAGAGGAGGCGCACGAGCGAGTGCCGATGTTTGGTGGAAGGATCGAGAGAAGCGAGCTGGAGGGGCGGGAGCACGTGTAGGTACGCAAGAACGGCGAGGTGTTGCGTGTACAGATAACGAATAGTGCAAGAGCCTCGGTGTGCGGCTCATACTGAGAAGCGAAGAGGAAAGCCTACGGGATCTGTCTACATTGCGAGAGAGTGCGGGAAGACCATCTTGGGGTTTCGTGAAATAGGAGGGAGCGAGGTCTAGAAGTACGCGGTATTAGGTAGTAGCGTGGACGCGAGACAACGGCAGGAAGGATCGAATGGGAAAGGACTGGAATGACGAAGGGGAACGAACGGCGGAAGAAGGAGGACAACAGAGAAGAAGTGAAGAGCGAAAAGGCACGGATACAGACCTTGAGAACGCAGCACAGAATGGAACGAAGAGAATAAAAAAGAGGCTCAGAAGTCGGAATAGAAGTTCCACGACGATGCCAGCGCGGGCGTGTCCGCGCCCTCCCACGAGAAGCTGGCGGGGAGCTTGCTCGCGGCGCCGTCATCGCCAGTGCCGACGCCGAGCCAGCCGTCTAGATCCTCGACGACGACCCCGCCGGCGGTGTAGTACGCGTCCTCGAGGCTGTCGCGGCCCGCAGTGGCAGTGACCGTCGGCTCTTGCTTCGTCGGGCTCTTAGCGAGCGACGCAGGCGCTGCTTTTGGCGTCGCGGCAAGCGCGTCCGCCGGCGTTGCGGGCGTCGGCGCAGATGTCGAACCGCCGCCGCCAACGAGGTCGGGCGTAGGCGCGTCGATGTGGTCGTCGGATGTGTCGAACCCAGCGGCAGACGAGTCGATGTAGAAATCAAAATCGAAGGGCTGCTCGGCGGGCGCTGCAGTGGCAGAGTCGGCAGCAGCAAGCGACGCGGCGAGCGGGTCGGCAGAGGATAGGACCGTGAAGGACAGCGGCGGGGCGGACGAGTCCGCCACAACCGGCGGGATGGCGGGGTCGAGGTCGAGCGAAAGGCCGTTTGTGCTTTCCGTGCCCGCGCTCGATACGCCGAGAAAGTCGAGCGCCCCGCCCGCGGAGGAGTCGAGCGCACGCAGCGTCTTCTCGATGAATGCGTCAGGGTCGCGCTCGATCTCGTCCTCCTCGCGCTTGCGTTTGAGGCTGGGCGGCTCCTCCGGCGGCTGCACCGCCCCAACCCCGGGCGGGACGACGATACCCATGGGGCTCGGCGAGTCCTTGATCAGGTCAGACCGCAAAGCCGCGAGTGTCGCGGCGGGCGAAGCACCCGCTGCGGCGGGGGACGAGCCCGCGAGACCAGACTCCTTCTTGACCGCGCGCTTGGCCTTCGCCGCCTTCTGCGCGGTAGGCGTTGCTCCCGCCTGTGGCGGCGAGTTCGCCGTCGTCTGCGGCGTCGAAGGAGACGGTGCAGCCGAGGGGCTCGCGCCCGCGACGCCTGATGCAGTTCGGCGGTGCTTGACCGGCGGAGGCTTGAGGTCCTCAACGCGCAGGCCGCGGCCCTGCGCGACGGCACTGAACTGCTCGGGCTTGATCGGCGGCGACGCGCTCGTCCCTTGTGCCTGCGCTGGCGTGCCGCCTGCGACGGCGAGGGCCGCCGTGCGCCCGAGCGGGTTCGACTTCATGAAGTTCCAGCAGCGCTGGAACTGCTCGCGAAGCTGCGTCAGGCCAGCGAGGTCGAGGGCGAACTGCTTCGTTGCCATGTAGTGAATCTGATCCTGGAAGATTGCGGCCTGCGAAGGAGCGAAGGGCGCGGGCGAGGTCAGCGGGACTCGCGGAGGAAGGATCATAGCGAGGACGCACGAAAGTGAGCATCTTGCGGACGGCGCTCGCATCGCCCGTCATCGCGAGGAAGAGCGGGAGCGTCTCCATGACCTTGCGTACGTGCGGGATAAGCTCGGCCGTGAGGTGCGCAACGGCCTGCTTCTGGTCGTCAGGTACCTCGAGGAGCTTCAATCGAGCTGTTCGCGGCGAACAGGTCAATGTGCGGTCATGAGAGAAACGGAGCACAACGCACGCCTCTGCGCGTCAATCTGCCCTTTGATGGACGCGACCGTGTTCCTCGCCTCGGCGATCTGCTCCTGCGTAGGCTCCGTGTTAACCTTGGCCAAAGCCTGCTGCTGCTGCTGCTGCGGCCCGGTGCCGTTCTGCTGCTGCTTCGCGGCGAGGACCGGCGCGCCCGCGCCGACCTGCTGCGCCGTGAGCGACGCCGCCTTCGCCTGCTGCAGGAGCTGCTGACGACTCGCTTCGAGCTGACTCGCGCTCGGCGCCGCGCGGGGAGCGCCATTCTGCGACGGCGGGCGCTGCGGCGCAGGTTGCGGCGCCTGCGTCTGCGCGGAAGAAACGCCCGGAAGCGGCTGCCCGCCCCGCTGCTGCGCCTCAATGATGCTCTGCTGCTGGCGCACGAGCGCGTTCCCCCAGATGTCCTCGAACGGGCGGAGCATCTTCTGGTACAGCCGCGCGAGCTCGAGCGAGACGCGCTGCGTGTCCGGCGGGGCGTCCCGCAGAGCGGCCATGGAGGTGTCGGCGGGGTAGCCGAGGTGCGCAGCGATGCGGTGCCAGGTGCCCTGCTGGTTGACCTGCGAGCGAGCGAAGGGTTCGTCAGCGGGTCCACATACGGCAGGGCTATTGAGAGGAAAAGCGAAAGCGTACCTGCTGGCTTCCTCCGTGCACCATGACGGCCTGGTACAGCTGGTAAAGATCGACCTCCTTGCCGTCGACGTACGGTGTATTGTCGATCGGCTCGCCGCGCTTGCGCATCACCTCGAAGAGCGACTTCATAAAGAGTTGTGGGTTGAGCTGCAAGGGGACCGTCAGCGCGGCACGAGCGGAAGAGGGGAGTGCGCGGTCGAACCTGAGTCTGCAGGAGATGGAGAGGTGGCATTTGCGGTGGGGGCATCATCTGCTGCGGCGGGGGCTGCGCAGGGACCTGCTGCACGGGCTGAGGCTGAGGCTGCGGAGGTGGCGGCTGGAAATTCTGAGGTGGCGGAGCCATGCCCGGCGGGAGTTGCTGTTGTGGTGGCGGAACGGGCGTCGACTTGCCTGCGGCGGCGGCGATGGCGGCAGCCTGCGCCTGCCGCTGCAATATCTGCGCGGTAAGCGCCGCATGCTGCTGCTGAGGACTGCTGTAAAGGTTCGGGGCGGGGACGGCGGGGTTCGGAGGTGGAGGGCGCTGCTGCTGCTGAGGGGGTTGTGGAGGGGGGACGGGCTGAGGCTGCTGGCCGCCTCGCTGCGCCTGGTAGAACTGCGGGTCACGCAGAATGTCAGGCCGATCACCCTCATGTGGATCTCGGGACAAGAAGCCGAGGAAGGGAAGCGCGACGTACCTGGAAGTCCGCCTGGATCCGCTGCGGCGTCCACTGCGCCTGGAACGCCTGTACGGCCTGCATCAGCCCCGCCGCCTGGCGCCTCGTCTCCTCCAGCTGCTTCTCGACGAGCGGGCGCTGCTGTGGGCTGAGGCGCGTCTGCCCCTGCCCGTCCGCTCCGGGCTGCCCGCCGACGACGCCCGTCTGCAGCGCACTTTGCAGCATCGCGATCTTCTGCTGCAGTGAGCGGACCTGACCGAGTTGCGTCGAGTATTGCTGAATGAGCTGAAGGGGGATGCGGTCACCGCCTGCGGGAGCGGGAGCGGGTTGTGCGGGAGGCGGCGGGATGGGCATGGCGGGTTGAGGCGGAGGCTGCGCGGGCCCGGCGCCCATGAAGGGCACGGGCTGCTGCTGTGAGGCGTTCGCGACGGCCTGCGCCTGCTTCTGCGCTTGCTGCTGTTGATGGTTTCGGATCTGCGCAGCGAGAGTCGCGAACTGTTCCTGCGTCTGCGAATGTCGAACAGCAGGTTAGCGGGTCGTTCTACGAGCGCGATGGTTCGGCGAAAGGGAAAGAAGAAAGACGCACAAGCTGACCGGACCGCAGGAGCTGCTCCACCGCGGCCATGTTGACCTGACCTGCCGGTGCTGGTGCCGCGTGATGCGGCTGAGGCGGCATCATCCCTTGCGGCGCTCCGCCTGCCATGAACGGCTGCGGCATCATCGGCACCCCGGTAAAGTTCTGCGGCGGTTGTTGAGGCGTGCCGTTCCGCTGCGGGACCTGCTGGAGCGCGGCGAGGTTGAATGGCGGCTGCGGCTGGCCGGGTGCGCCCGGGTAGCCTGGCTGCGGGATCATGCCGGGTTGGGGCATGCCGCCTGGCGGAAGGTAGAACTGGTTCGGATTGAACGACATGGCGGAGCAGGGCGAAGAGCAGTGCGAGCCGAGGGGGCGAGGGCGGGCTGCGCGGATGAGGCGGGGCGTCTCAGCTTGTCCGCACGCAAGAAACGAATGTCGAGGTAAGGCGCACCAGGGGGAGAACGGCGCCTCGGTTTGCGCTGCCGCGCGTGCTTACTCGGCCGGACCGAACCGGTGGGACGGGCTGTGGCAGGAATGGCGTCAGCATCAGTCGACTTCCGCTGGAGTTGTACGCAGCCGTACGTCCTCCAGAAAGCTGCGCAGGCCCTTTGTGCGCGCGCCCGCCCCGCCAAGAGCAGGGGGAGCGAAGCCGCTCGTTCCCGCGGAGGGGGACAACGGCGCGACAAGGCTCGACGCGCGAGTGCGTCTCTGCAGAGCCCGGGAGCGCATACAACGCAGCTGCATGGAGCCCTGACCGCGTCTGCCGCAGTACTCTGCACCGCCACAGCTCCGCGCAGCCTCCGCGCGCGTCCTTGGTCCTCATCGCTCCAGAGGGCGAGAGGCGGGCCACAGCCAGGGGAACAGAGACGCACAAGTGCAGCCGCTTTGCAAGCTCTATTCGTGCGGCTTTGGCTAGTCGGGGCGCTTTTTGAGGCGGTGGGTGGACGAGGCGGCAAGGAGCGGCGCGGGCGGAGGAGGACAACGGCGACGGGGCGACGGCGGGTGGGAGGAGCGTGGGCGCAGCCTGTACGCAGCGCTGCTTAGATTGTCTGGCCGTCTGCTGAGCAGCGAGCCGGGCGGAGCGGGTGAGGGCAGAGGCGACGGTCGCGTCCGCTCACGGCGAAGTCCTCGCGAAGGGTCCCTCCTCAGCGATCCCCTCAGCCTCTTTTGGCCAGCCAGTAGCTTCAGTATGGGCGTGTATGTCGCACAACTCCTTCCCCAGACTGAGAAACTCCTGCGAGGCAGTTCTGCTGAGGCCGTTCTGCTCTCGACTGAGCCGGACGAATCCCTTCTCGCCCGCTCCCTGCCGCAGCTCCGATCGACTGAGCACCGTAGATCCCTCCATTGCAGGCTCCAACACCGGCACCGACGAAAGGGAGGCTGGTCAGGTCGTATTTGAGGAGGCGTTTTCACACGGAGCTTGCTCGCCAGCTCGTACGCCCGTGCCGTCCTTATGGATAGAAGCTGCATTAAAGGGGTCTACTGGCTTGATGTATCTTGGTCTCCATCCGTGTCTAAGCGTCCTCAGCTGCCCCCCATCTCTCGCTCAAACATCCAGCTGGCGCTGCTGCCCCTTCTCGTCCGTCCCGACCTTCTGGTTCTTCTCGCGCATAGCTGTCGCGTCGGCGCGGATCTCCTCCTCGGCGTCCGCGAGCGTGTTCTGGTCCGAGCCCAGCTCCTGGTCCTCGACGATGCCCTTCTTCCGCTGGTGCTCGCGGTGCAGGCGGTCGAGCTCCGAGCGGATCTCGTTGTCCGACAGCTTGGGCATCGTCGTCGAGACCTTGACGTACGACGTGTTCTCCGCGTAACCCTTGGCAAAGATCAGGTCGATCTCCTCACTGAGGGGGAGGTGGAGAACCGAGATCAGTCTGCGCTCTTCGACCCGAGTATTTGGAGGGCGACGCACAGGGTCCGGCCAGCGGTCTCGATGAAGAAGAAGTAGATGACGGGGATGAACAAGGCGTTCCAGATGGCGAAGCTGTGCGGGAGGAGGCGGGTCAATTCCAGAGTCCGCAGCAGGGCGCGAAAGAGACGACGCACAAGAGGAAGCAGCCCCAAGCGCTGGCGTTGAGGAACGGCGGCGTGAATTGAACGACGGCAAACTGTGCGCGTGTGCTCGAGACGTTAGTGCCGAGCAGTGGAGCGAGGAGGAACTAGCGCGGCGTACGTTGAGCAGCCAGTTCGAGAGCGTCGAAACGGCATTGGCGTTCGTGCGGGTCCTGAGCGGCTGCAGAGGCGGGCCCGGTGGAAGGTCAGCGGAGGTTCCTAGGAAGGGGAGAAGGACTGCCTCACGTTGATTTCGGCCGGGTACAACCAAGGAAGCTCGAGCCACGTTGAACCGAAGAAGAAGAGGAAGAGGAACAGCCCGAACACGGCGCCGTTCGCGGCCGACTCGGTGCCGGGGATGAGGCCTGTGAGCGGTGGGGGTCAGTAGGTGCGAGGGAAAACGAGTGGCTTCGCGAGGAGGTTGCACAACAACGGAGTATTGCGGAAGAAGGTCGGAGGAAGGAGGAGGAAGGGAGACGTACATGCGAAGGTGATGATCATCGACACGCACTGTCCGGCAGAGCCAACGATAAACATTTTACGCCGCCCGACACGCTCAATCACAAAGTAAGAGCCGAAAGCGGCGAGTGCGTAGACGCTGGAGACGGCGGGAAGTGAAGCGGAAACGAGCAAGTGGGGGAAAAGAGGTTAGCCCGTAGTTCTGGTGGCTTGTGGCGCCGAAGAGCGACGCACCTAACGTTGACACCGCCGAGAATGAGCGACATCTCCTTATCCTGGCCAAGGTACTCCTGGAAGATACTGGGGGACGTGGAGCGAAGGAGAAAAGAGGAAGGTCAGTCTCGCCGGCTGATCCGCCGTCCCGGCTGTGAAGACGTACACAGGGCAGAAGTAGATGACCGAGTCTGCGCGGGCAGCTTGTCAATACTGAGGCAGAAGAGCAAGAACGAGAGAAAAGACGCACTGCAACCACCAATCTGCTGGAAAATCTGGGACGCCGACCCGCAAAGCATGCGACGGAAGTGTTGCGTCGGCCCATTCGTGAACATGTTGCGCTTCTTGATTGCGCCAAGCTGGTGCGACTGCTCAATCGACTGCATAATAATCCGGGTCTGCAGGATAGTCGCCTCCGAGTCGTACGTGTCGTCGGCGAGAGCGGCGATGACGCGCTGGGCGTCTACGTGGCGGCCCTCGTGCATGAGCCAGCTGCGCAATTGGTGGAGAGGCGAAATACAGGCGAGGGAGGGCGAGGAAGTGAGGGAGGAACAGGTTTGGGAAGGTTAGCTCGCGTCCCACGATGTCCGCCCCACCGCGCTCGTCCCGAGGGATGCATTTCAATGGTACCTGATTTGCGAGGAAAGAGAGGAGAGAACGCACCGAGGCGATTCGGGGAGGTTCCACACGCCGTAGACGAGCATGATGGCGAAGACGACCTGGAATGCGATGGGGAAGCGCCACGCAACGGACGAGTCGACGAACCACAGGCCAAAGTCGATCCAGTACGCGAGGGCCGTGCCGAGCGCAATCATGCTCGCCTCGATGCAGATGAGGAGACCGCGATTGTGCGAGCGCGAGCACTCGGCCATCCAGGCGGGGATTGTCGAGGTGTTCATACCGTTGCCAATACCAGTAACTGCGGGAAAATGAGTGATTAGTACAGCAGAAGAAGGTGAGACCTCATGAATGGGCGAAATGCAGAGGCAACGCACTGACACGGCCAATGATAAACTGGCCGCCAGCCCAGTGACCAGCGAACGCCGTGACTTGGACTGCAGACGAGAATGCACTCAATCTCATGCGCGCAAAATGAGGGAAGAGTGTGGACGTACTGACAACGCCGACGATCATCACCGCCGCGCCAGCCATGATCATGCGGCGGCGGCCGGTCTTGTTACCGTAGAAGAGCGCAAAGACGGCGCCGAAGAGGCAACCCACCTCGTAGATGGCGGTGTACGTAGCCTGGAGGAGCGACGCCTTCGACTTGCCCTGGACGTTCTCGTCGCACGCGGGGAAAGTCGCCCAGAATTGCTCCCCAGTGATAATACCGGACATGACGCCCTGGTCATACCTGTGCAGTGGGAGAGACCGGTCAGCATACCCTGCGAGGCGGACCGGCGAGCAAAGAGAGGGGGGACGCACCCGAAGAGGAGGAAGCCGACGGTCGAGGTGGCGGTAATGGCAAGGATGAGCTTCGACCCGGTCAGGCCGAAGTACGAGGGGACGCCCGCGGCGTTCGTCTTGGCGTCTTCAGGCAGCTGGGTAGTCGTCGCGAGGTCCTTGCGGTTGGTGTCGGCGAGGGCGGCCTCGTCCGCCTGCGCGAGGTCGGACGGGAGCTGCTGCGTCGGCTCCGGGTTCTGGAGCGGCACCGACATGTCGTTGTGTCGTGCGGCCGAGAGGCGGAAGAAAGAAGACGCGGAAGGGGAGCCTTGCGCTGAAGGGGAGCGGTGCGAGTGCACTCGAAGAGGAGGAAGAGTCGAGGAGTTCAGCCGGAGGAGCGGCAAGCGAGGAGCGCGACGCGGAGCCGTCAAGCGCAGGTGTGAGAGCGAGGGAAAGAGAGCAAGAGCGCGGGACGGAGCACCAAACAACGAAGATTTTGAGGGGTCGGTCGCCCCCCTCTGGCACCCTCCTCGTCGACGCGGGGCAAGCAGGCTTGCTGACCGCCATCTGCGCGTCATCATTGCTGTCGCGCGGGGATGTGCAGCCCGAATTGGTGCCGCGACGGTTGCGGAGCGGTGCGGAGTGCGGAGGAGGAGGAGGATGGAGAAACGCCAGCGGGTCGGGCATCCGCGCGGAGGCCGTTGCTTCGGTCAAGACGATAGCGGTCAACACACGTGCGTGGACGCAAGCAGCTGCAACTGTCAGCAACCGCTGGAGCGGGCGAACGGAGGCGCAGAAACAGGTCGAGCTCGCTCTTTGATCGTCTGACGACGCGGTCGAAGTGCGCGATCAAAAATGGTTCGTAACGCGCATCACCTTCATTTGGATGCTCCAGCTCCGCAGATCCGGGACAGACACCGGAAGCGCCAGATGCGGAAGGCCCTCCTCCCCAGATGCATCATTGCTCTTCCTCGCCCGTTCCTGTGCGCAAAGCTTTTTTGGGCCTACAAGCGACGCGCGCATTGTCCCCAGCTGCTGCTTGGGGACGATGTCGCGGCTTTGTGTGGCGACGCAAGCTGCAGTGGTCGGTTGAGCGGAGCGAGAAGGCGGAAATAGCTGGTGGGAAGCTGTGTGGGGTGGTGGAGCGGATGGCCTTGGCAGTGCCAAGTTGGGCTCAGCGAATGGAGGAGCAGCGAGAGCGGGAGGAGCGTTCGCAGTAGTCGGAGCGGGATAACACGCGAGACGGAGTCAGTCAGCTCTGCCCTCAAGCCCGTCTGCCACGACTGCAACAACCAGCACGACAGTGTAGAAGGAGGAGATGCACTGATGTTGTATGTGAGCGACTGACAGGAGACTCCCGGTCCTGGGCCCTCCTCGTTCGCCCGGCTCGTCCTTCGCGAAAGGTGGTCAACGCAAAGTGTGCGCTGTGGCGTTTGCAGCGAGCAAGCGCGAAGACTTTCAAGCGGTAGAGGCAGAGAAGGGAGAGCCAAGCAGCGAAGCATCCCGCTGGAGCACATGCATTCCCCTCCACCCGCCTCCGCTTGCACCCCAGACGGAAAGGCGGACCCCTTTTCCCGGCGCAACTTCTCCTCCTCCTCTCCGTCGTCGTGGTACATGCCGCAAAGCTCCCGACAGCGCCGAAGGCGTGAGGGAAGGCGACGGGACGCGCGTGATGGGGCAAGGATGCTGGGCGAACGAACGGGCGAGACTGGTTCGGAGGTTAGCAGCTGCACAGTCATACCGGCAAGTTTTTGCAAAGGGAAACGAAGCTAGCCCGAGAGGCGGAGAAGCGAGGGAGGGAATGAAGGAAGATGAGCATGCTCGCTCAACGCGGACATAGGTGGAGTGTGGGAGGGGTGGTTGGAGCGGGGGAGCTGTCGGTCGCGGCTGCCTCTCACGTGCATGATCAGGGCTCCTCTAACCGCAGGTAGTCGATGTGAGCGTGAGAAGCGAAAGAGCGGCCGGAAACAGGAGACGTGGGCGCGGGGAATTCGCGGGAACAAGGGACCAAGCGCGCGCACCGTAACCCAGGAACGCGATGATGCACAACGGCCGATCGAAGGGCATGCGAGCGACGAGGAGTGCGTGCCAGCGGCAAGGAGCGAGGGAAGGATCCGCGGTTGACCTTCTCAAGCGGGAGGCGCAGCGCCGTGCGGTCAAGGAGAACCTGATCAAGCGTTGCATTCCACCCTCTGCACCTGTTCACAAGCGACAAGCGTATTCCTCCAGGCCCACCTCAAGCGAGTCCGCCTCCCTTGGCCTCCGCCGCCTTCCTCCCCTCGTGCGCGCGGATCTGCCCCTCCTACTCCTTGCCCGCGTCGCCCGTCGCCTTGCCGACAGCGCGCTCCACCCCGCCGACGACCTTGTCCGTCATCGCCGGCTTGACGCCCTGAGAGCCGGCCACGCCCGCCTGCCCCCCCGCGCCCTGCTCCTGCGCCGGCTCGCCGTGACGCTCGTCGCGCACAGCAGACTGCGCTCCGCGGCCGCGCTCACGCTCGCGGAGCTGCGCCTCGTACTGCTTGCGGGTCTGAAGTGGGATGCTGCCGTCGAAGCCCAAGAGGATCGACACGGCGGGCGAGGCGGAGTTGGGGTTTGTGAGGACCGGGTAGAACGCGCGATCGTCGTTCGAGTTGGAGGCGGGATGGCAAGGGGCGACTAGTCGAGTGAGCCGGAGTCAGGAGAGATTGTGGTGAGGGAGGAAGGGAAGGGAGGGAGAGTGACCAGCGGAATGATAAGGAGCGGGAGAAGGGAGGGGATGGGAGGGCGGAAGGTTAGTTCGCTCCCCAATCCACGCTCCCGACAGTCGTACGACTGTCTAGGAAGTGTAACGAGAGGCGAGCGAGACGCACCAGGGTCCGCCTCGCCCTGCTTGTCACCACCAGTCGCTGGCTCGATGAGCGCGTCTGGCGAGGTGACCTTGTCGGTAGCGGGGTTCATTGCAAGAAGCACGGGAGGGCGCGAGTACGAGCGAGCGAGCGCAAGGGTCTCGATCCGAGCGAGTGAAGGGAAGGAGAACAAGAGGCGAGCTCCCCTCCCGCGCTGCCCCACCTGCACCGCCCCGAGGGTCAGTGCGTGCAGCAAGCGGGCACGTGGCAAGAGCAGCAGTAGAGATCAAGGAGACATCTGCAGGGGAGCGAGCAGTCAGACGCGACACGAGCCTGCCATGCGAGGCGAGGCGATGGACAAGCGGGAGAAGGGGATGAGGAAGGACTGCTTCCATAGCGTGGACTGCACAACCCGCCAAAGCGAGCCTCTTGCGCAAGACAGTCACTTGCACAGCCCAAACACTCCACGCGAGCGCAGGTCCGCCTTCCGACCGTGCGCGCCTGCCTAAACCTCGTCTTCTCGCCGCAAGCGGAGTGCTCCGGGCTCGCACGTCGAAGTGGACGGCCGTTCTTGGGTAAGGGAGGCATGCGTCAGTGTCATAGTTGATGGCAAACGACACGAGGAAACAGGTTGACTGCGGACCTTCGACCACGGGAAACTGCACCCAGGAGATCCATCGCGAAGCCATGCGACGTCTGCGGCGAAGCCGGTGACGGGGGGAGCAGGCGTAGTTGCTCAGAAGGCTCTCGCAATGATAAGTCGCACGCAGTGCGAAAGCTATGCGCAGACGAGAAAGACCTAGGAGGGACCAAGGAGAGACGAAGCGAGCGAGCTCCTCAGCCCCGCTGAGTGCGGATCCTGCCGAGCGGGGCGACTTCTTCCCTGATGGAATCGCTTGTGTCTGCACACACCCATGGCGGCATACGCCTGCGAAATATAGCCCAATAAGCTGGGTGCGAAGAGGAGCCGAGGCGAGAGAAGGCGAAGGTAGCGAGGAGCCAGCGGGAAAGCCGCAAGTCGAGCAACGGAGCGCCAGCAAGTTTACAAGACGTGCCAAGCAAGGCTTCAAGCCGTCAGCACGACGCGAGGTGGCGGTTGTGGTCTAAGGGAGGGTCCGCTCGTGTTGGACTCGACCACACCGGTCTCCCTCGTCGTGGGGCTGCAGAGACAGGATGCAGGGTTTCAACAGGGTGCGTGGGACTGAGTCTTGCTGCTCATGCACCATCTTCTGACTTTCACCCCCCGTTTGCCGCTTCATCACCTCGTCGTCCTCGACCCCTCGCATCCCGACCCCAATCGCGCTCGACGATGTCGTACATCTTGCGATGGATAGTACTACCCGCCGGACTATGACCCGGACAAGCACAGCACGCTCAACGCCTACCATGGCAAGCACGCCCTCGGCAAGCGGTTAGTCGGGCGGTGCACCCTCTCTCGATGTCGAACGCGCGGCGCATGCGGTGCGGTTGGCTGGGCATGGGGCCCTCACGGTCTCGCTGCTGTCCGATTGCCGCACAGCGGATGGTGATCGCCGGGCGAGCTGACCTCGCTCTCCCCTCCCCGCTTGCAGCGCGCACAAAGTCGACCAGGGCATCCTCGTCGTCCGCTTCGAGCTTCCGTACAACATCTGGTGGTGCGTTGCGCGGGGGAACTTTGACTTGTTGATGAGCCGCGCTGATCCCGTCGCGCCTCGCTCCTCACTTCGCTCTCTGCACCTCATCGCTTCACCTGCACATCCACTCGACATACAATCAACTTGCCGACCTCCTCACCCCCGCTTCGCTCTCGCTGCAACCGCTCGTGCGCCCCCACAGCGGCACCTGCAACTCGCATATCGGGCAAGGTGTGCGGTACAACGCGGAGAAGCAGAAGGTTGGCAATTACCACTCGACCGCGATCTGGGCGTTCCGTTTCAAGTGCCACCTCTGCCAGGGGCGGATCGAGATCCGCACGGACCCGCAGGTCCGTACAGCCTGCTTTTGGTCGTATAACTGCTGGTGCATGCCGGCGCAAGAGCGAGTCCCAGTGGACGTTTAGCTCACGCACGCTACACTCGCTCGCAGAACACGCGCTATGTCGTTACCGAGGGGGCGAAGCAGAAGAACGAGGAGTGGGATGCGGAGGAGAACGGGCATATGGTCATCGGTGCGTTGCTCTCGCTCGACTGCCTTTGGCTCTTCCCGTATCGCAAGCCGGAAGACCGTTTGTCGAGACGTTTTAACGGGGCCTAATGTGATTGACCGCTCTCACTGCAGACAACGCCGCCTCGACCTCTTCCGCCCCGCCCGACCCGTTCGCCTCGCTCGAAAAGTCCGTCACGCAAAAAGCGCGCGCGCTCTCCGAGGCCGAGCGGCTCCATGCGCTCGAGGAGCACAACGCCTCGCGCTGGTCTGACCCGTTTGCGGCGTCGCGTGCGCTTCGCGCGTCTTTCCGCGAGAAGAAGGCGCAGATCGTCAAGAGCGAAAAGAAGGCCGAGGGGGTGCGCGAGCGCTTTGGGCTTGCAGACGAACGCGTCTCACTCGAGGGGCTGAGGACGCCTGCGAGGGGGAGCAAGGAGGAAGAAGAGGAGGCGCGGGAGTGGGAGAAGACGCGCGGGCAGATGGAGCGCATGCGTGAGGAGTTGGGGCGGAAGAGGCGACGCGAGGAGGAGAGCGTCGGCTGGCGCGCGGAGGGTGCAGACGACGACGAGACGGAGAAGCGGCGGCGAAGGCGCGCTTCCGCTGGCGGCGCAACTTCGACTCGCGCGCTACCACCGCCCGGCTCCTCCTCGAAAACGCCCAAGGCGTCCTCTCGTACCCGCCCGTCCAGCGATTCCTCCTCCCTTCCGCGCTCGATCTCCGCCCCCTCGGCCCTCAGCAGCTCGGCCTCGTCCCCCGCGCTCAAAGCGCTTCACTCGAAACTCTCCCTCGCAACCGCGCTCAAGCGCGACCCTTTCGGCGGCGCGCTCGCTTCGTCAACATCGCCTGCGCACGCGGGTGGCGGGCTCAGCCGCAGCAGTAGCGCGGGCGCGGGGCTGGCGGGGGTAAAGGTGCGGAGGGAGCGGTAGGTAAGGGCGAGGGTGGAGATGTAGATACGCTTGCGTGTTGTTGTCCTCTCTTCTGCCGCTATAGGTCCGTGCGGCCTCTCGCTTCCAGTCTCCACTCAAGGCCACGTCCAAACCGACAGGAGTCGCGGACCATCCACGGACCCGCCGGACTCTGTGCACTGCCCTCTGGTTTCGCTGTTCTCTGGTTCTGCTGTTCTTCCCCGCTCTTCCGTGTCAGCTGCCAGCTTTATCGGCCCATGCACAACACGGAACAGTTGTGCAACTGGCTGGCCTCGCTGTACGATTGGTTCATCACGCGCAACCACCGCCGCCTGCGGGACAGCGGACGAGAGAACCAGATCACCAGGACAACAAACGCCTTGTCCACTGCGCGCAAGACCCTCGTGCAGGTCTGGCCGACGCTGCTCCCGCCCGAGCGCGAGGAGGCGGTCGACCTCCTGCTCGCGGCGTTCTGCTCGTCGACGGTGGACGAGGCATTCAGCATCAAGCAGGTGAGTCGTCTTCTCTCTGCCCTTCCCGCATCGCTGAAGTACGTGAAAAAGATCGGGATTGCCAGCATCACCGAAAAGATCGGGTACAAGGACGTCGTGCGTTGCCCTCGCTCCTCCTCCCGCTGTCTGGCTAACCTGGCCTTCCCTGCGGAAGATCCTGGAGCAGGAACTCTTCGACCAATTGACCGCGCTCCTCGAGGCCATCTCCACAGCTTACACCGTTGCAGCGGGGCGGGCAGACGCGTCTTGGGATGCGGTCTCGCAGGCAGCAGATGCGGTGGCGTGGGCGGCGAGCTTCACCGAGCCCGCGGGACTTTCGGTGCAGAAGGTCAGCAGGCTGGATCGGGCGGTCGTGCGCGCAATCGAGACGAAGCTGCACAGCCTGCGGGACAAGCTGCACGAGCGGAACAAGGCGGGGCAGGGGCTGCCGCAAGTTCACAGCTTTCTTGTACGTCCCGTCCCTTCTACGCGTTCCGTAAGTGTCATGACCTTGAGCTGTCCCCATCCACAGCCGTCCGCCATCTCAATGCTCGAAAAGGAGGAGTTCATCGCTCAATCCGCCGAGGACCGCTTCCATGTCTTCCACTACCTGCTCGACTCGTTTTGCACCCTCTATTCCGATGCCGAATTTGAGCATGCGTTCAAATCGGTCGAGGGCATGCAGCCGCTCGCGCGTTTCGAAGCGCTCCCGCCTACCGAGCAGGAGAACATGGTTATCCATGCGCGTGCGGCGCTATTCACAGCATGCCAGGAGCTCGTGGAGAGGAACAGCCTACCGGCGGCGTCCCAGCTGGTGCGCCTCGCTGGTCCTTGTTCTCCCCGTTCGTCTTTTGACAGTGCTCGACCTGAAGATCGATAGCTTGCTCGGCCGACTTCTGCGCCAGCGCTCACGCCGCCACTCCGGCACCGCTGCCCCAGTACGTCCTCGTTGCCCTCCTCCGACCCGCATACCCGTCTGCTTTCTCTTGCCACCTTCGTTGACGAATACTGACTCCTGTTGTCTGCTGCACCCGCAGATTCACACCGGCGACGCAGCGGTGCGTCCCCAAGTTCCTCCTCGCTTCGCCGTGCCCTTCCCGCGTCCGCAGGCGCGCTCGCTGACTCCGCCCGCTTCCGCCCCGTTCTCTCGTACAAACAGGATCCCATCGTGCTCAACTCGCTCGCGCACGCGGCCAGCTCGCAGCGGCAGATATCGGACCGCAAGGCGCGTCGGTACTACGGGACGACGGCAGCGCTGTGGGCGATGAGGCGAGGACGGTGGAGTGCATAGATGTCATTGAGGCTGATCGAACGTATGCGAGCCCTGTCGACAGCTTCGAAGAGGCCTGAGAGAGCGCGCGCACGAGGCGGTCGATTCGCCAATGTCGACGGGAGCGAATCTGCTCCGTCGCCTCCGGCCGGTTCGAGAGGGGACGTAGTATCCTACGGAGCTTGTCCTATCAACTGAGCAATGAGCAGGCGCTCGGAAAACGGAGGAGGACATGCCGAAGTGACGCACCTCCTCAGCGCTTCGCTCCTCTCCCTCGTTCCACCCGCCCTGTCGCGCCGGCGAGCGGATCGGAGCTTGCGTCAGATCGAGCTGCTCCAAAACTCCCGCGCGCCTCAACAACGCCGCCTTCGACCCGCAGCTCGCTGCTCCGTTCGGGTCATCTCCCCAGACTCGACCCACCGGCGGTTTCTCATCCGTCGACGGCTCCGAGGTCCTGAGGTGAACGCGTCTAAGACAAGACACGGCGAAGCACATACGCACGCGACGCGGGAACGTCCCCTCGAGCGCGCGTCGTGGCCCAACCCGCGCCCCATCCTCCTCGTCAACGCGCGGTGCGCAGCGAATCCCCGCATGAACCGCGGAGCCCGCACCTTCGACAGATCCACCTTCATTCCCTCGCCACCCTGCTGAGCGCCGTACGTCTCTCTACCACCTCGTTCGACTCCTCCCAATTCGCCCCTCCCGCTTCCCCCACACCTCGTCTCGGCTCCAGTCTGGACATTCCTGCGCCATCCGCCTCTCTCACGACCCTCAAAACAGCATCATGAACACCCTCTCCTTCTTCCTTACGACCTTGCGGCCCACGCCGCCGCCGAGCCCGCGCGCGAGCACCTCGGAGCTCCCGATCTCGGCAGCGCTTTTGTCGCCCACAATCGCAGCAGACGCGGCACAGTTACCCATCGCCACGCAAATGGAGGGGGTGGAGGTGGATGATGCAGCGCGGCGGGCAGAGGGTGGCGAGGAGGTGGACGAGCGCGTCACGCCGTTTGCGCAGGACGAGCTGCCGCTCCCGCGCGTTGGGGTTATCCCGCCCAGTCGACGGTCGAGTCGAAAGGGCAAGGCGCGCGATACAGGTGTCGGGCCGGCGGCGGGTGAAGTAGCGGTACGAGAGGACCCACTGCGCGATGGCGAGACGGCCAAGACGGAGCTTGAGCGGGACGAGGGCGTCGAGCCTGCGTTCGTGCAGAGCGCACCGTCGCCTCCATCGCCGCCGAACTACAACAATACCCTCACGCTGCGCGACCCGGAAAAGGGCGTCGAACTCTCCTCCACCTCGTCGACCGTGCTGGTGGGCAAATCACCCGCATGGCCGTGGATGACGCGGCTCGCGCGGTGGTGGCCCTTCCGAATCACTGCATCGCTTTACGTGCTCGTCCGGCGGTTTCTCGCCCTGTTCGGCCTACCTTACTCTCCTCGACCCGGCTATAACGCGCTTCTCGGGCCTGCGCACGCAGCGCTTTCAACTGAGGAGGGCGACACAGGCGACCTCGACGAGAAGGGTTCGCCCTCAAAGCGACATGCGCGGCTTGTCTCGCTTGCCCTCACGCTCTCGCAGCGGTCCCTGCCGCCCTCTGCCCGCATGGGCTCCTCCCTCTCCCCGTCGCCCTCCCCCTCACCCACACCGACCTCCATCCCCCGCGCGCCCCTCCCCGCACCTAAGCTCACGCCAAAGACGCTCGTTCTCGACCTCGATGAGACGCTCATCCACTCGACATCGCGCTCGGGCGGCGGGCTCGGCAAGCGCGGCGCGCCCAAGGGGCTCAAGACGCGCGTCGTCGAGGTTGTGCTTGACGGGAGGAGCACGGTGTACACGGTGTACAAGCGGCCTTGGGTCGATTTCTTCCTGCGCAAGGTGAGCCGCATGTTGCGGTTCCTCGCTTAGTAGTGCTCTTCCCGAGGATGAGGACTCACAAAAGCTCGCCTCCTCGCGCAGGTATCGTCGTGGTACACGGTCGTGATCTTCACCGCCTCGCTGCCGGAGTATGCCGACCCAGTCATCGACTGGCTCGATGGCGGCGACGGGCGCGGCGGGATGGTCGGCGCGCGGCTGTTTCGCGCGGTGCGTTGCTGCCTCTCCCCTCCTACTCATTCTCCTTTACGATCCATGCTAATGTACGTTGTAACTCATCGGTCGCAGGACTGCATAGCTCGGAACGGCTCGTACGTTAAGGACTTGAGCGTCGTAGATGCCGATCTCAGCCGCGTCTGCCTCGTCGACAACTCGCCCGCAAGTTACGCCGTCAACCAGGGTGAGTCGCCGCTCGCTTATTTGCGTCTTCTCCGCTCGCTCGGAGCGCTATTGTCTTGCTGAGGATGCATGACTGACGCGCTCTCGCCCCTCGCAGCCAACGGCATTCCCATCGAAGGCTGGATCAACGATCCGCACGACGAGTGCCTCCTCGATCTCCTGCCCATGCTTGACTCGCTCCGCTTCACGAACGACGTTCGCCGCGTGCTGGGCCTGCGCGGGTTCGGCCGGCGAGAGGCGGGCGGCGTGCCGCTGGCGGAGGCCCCGAGGAGGACGAGGGAGAAGACGAGTAGATAGGACGTCGCGCTAGTGTTGTGTATGTTGGACCTTGCGCCCGAGGAGAGTGACCGTAAGAGCTCCTAATGCTCCGACTTCTGCGCTCGCATCGCCGGTGCTGGACTCTCGTATCTGTAGTTGCTCGTTTCTTCTACGAGAATGCTGCGCGCAACTTGCTCTCTCCGTGTGTATACTGGTCCGCCGATCCTCGCGAGGGTCTCCTGTCACCTCCGCGGACTTGCGTCCCACCCTTCTCTCCCTCCTTCCTCTCACCCCACCAGTCGCAGCAGTATGCCAGGCGGGTACCGCTCTCGCTGGCGTTCTCCGTCATATTCCGACCCCTCGCGCTACTCCCACCACGCCCGTAGCCCGTTCGCAGGCGACTACCACCCGCCGCACCACTTCCCCCACATCCCCCTGCGCCGCCCGCTCTCGCCCCTCTACGGCTCGGATCGGGCGCTCTACCCATCCTACGAGCCCAACTACCACCGCACGACGACGCCCCGCCCCTACCGAGACGGTTACCCGCTGCGCCGTCTTCTGCGACGGGCGCCCTCACCGCTCCGCTTCTACCGCCAGCGCCACTCACCGCCCGCGCCCCGCGACAGGCGCCGCCACGCCAGCTCTCTACCACCGATGCGGTACAGCGACGGCGGCGAGGTCTACCACAGCCACAGGCGCAGGGAACACTCACCTCCACGAGGACGGCGCCGCGCAAGGGCGAAGACGCCGCCGCCGAGGCGAGGGAAAGGGCGGGGGCGCTCGGTCGAGCCTGTGTACGTAACGTGGGCACCGGGGGCGACGTCGGCTACGGCGCCGTGCGTGGCGAGGGCGCAGACGCGGTCGGACGCCGGGTTGGGAAGGCCGACTTCGCCGGCGGGCGGTGGCGGGTCGGAAGCGGCGTGGATGCGGATCCCGGGCGTCGCGGCGGGGGTTTGGGGCAGGAAGAACATGAGCAGGCAGGAGCGGGCCGAGGAAGAGGCAGAAGAGCAGGAGAGGGCGAGGGCGAGGGCGCTGGCGAGAGACGCGATGGAGCTCGACGGGGAGGACTTTGGGAGGCAGTGGCAGCCAATGTTTGACGTCTACGAGCCTGAGTACGTCTTCCCACCCTCTCTCGCCTTGCCGAGAACGCGCTGACCTGCTCCTCGGACCGCTTGCAGTCGCACGAAGGGTAGGCACACCGCGAGCTTCTCCGGCGGCCACGCGCATTCCGGCATCTCCTGGAGCATCGCGAGGGTCGCGCAGCCCGCGCCCGACCCGTCCTCCCCGCTCCTCCAGGTACATGGAACGTCCTGCGTGCCCGTCGCCGCTGCCGCCCATCCCGCCGCCGCCGTACCCATCCGTCGCCAGTCCTACCGCTCGTCCGCGAACAGGTTGAGCCGCTCATCCGAGGATGCATCTAACTCCGGCCTCGTCGTACCCGCGACCATTGCGCGCTCGCCGAGGCCTGCGCCCAAGTCGCGTGCCCCGCCCGCCTCCGCCGCGCCGCCGCCGCCGGCACCGCAGCACTGGGCGCGCGGCTCGCCCCTGCCTACGCCGGTCGTACCCTCCGCCTCCCCGCGCCGGGCACTCCCGCCCGCACAGACGGAGAACCGCACCGTCTGGCTCGGCCCGCTCCCAGCGGACCTCGCGCGCGCGGAGCTTATCGCCCTCATGGACGGGTACGGCGTCGCGCAGTATGCGCTACACCCTGCCGAGAAGGGTAGCGGGGAGCACGCCTTCGCGTTAGAGGTCGTTGCGCTTAGCGAGGAGGCAGCGGAGGAGCCCAGGGCGGACGCGGCGGGCGGGATGGTCGTATGCAGGGAGATGCCCGTCGGGATGTACGAGGTGGTAAATGGCGAGAGGGAGGAGGTGGACATGGACGTGAGCTACGACGGTGCGCAGGAGGAGGTCATCCGCAACAGACTGCGGGACGATGTGGGACGGGAGGAACAGCTCGCCCCGCCGGAGCAGTTTGTCGCAGGCGCGTTCTCCCTTCTTTCTCCGTCCGCTCAGCTGAGCGAACACCCCTGTAGCGTCCTCCCACGGGCGCGTCGAACACCCTCTCGCCTTACCCATCCGTGGCGGCTCCTCTGTCGCTCTGCCCTCCTCATCTTCGTCCTCCGGCTCGGCCGGCGCGTCTCTCCCCGCGCGCCACGCGGCAGCGCACCACTCCGTCGCCGCCGCCGCGCCCGGCGAGACGGACTCGCCGCCGTCCACGCCCTCCCCGCTCCGCTGGAGACGCGCCTTCTCGCCCTCCCTCGCTCCGCCTCCCCCGTCGATCTCGCCTCCGCACGCGCGCTACGCGATCCACCCCTCGCGCGTCGTCTCCCCATACCCGCGCTCGCCGACCTTGACGGCGGAGGACCCGTACGCAGAGCGCGAGGCAGAGATCGAGCGCGAGATGCAGGCTGAGGTGCGCGAGGCGCTGGAGGAGAGGAGGGAGAGGGAGTGGTGGGCGGGGGCGGAGGTGCTTGACCTTACGGGTGAGGAGGAAGATGAGGAGGGGATGGCGGTGAACGCTTGAAGCCAGGACCGCTTGGACCGCTTGAGCTTGAGGTAGCGCTATTTTTACAGCTATGGCAGGGTAACTTTGCGCTTCTCTCCCAGCTGAGCTGAGGTACTGAGAAGGAGAAAGTGCAAACAGCCGAGTGTCCGTCATTTGCGTGTGCAGGACGATATAACGAAACGAGGGTGAACGGAGCCAAAGGGAGTGAGCAAGGCTATCTCTAAGCCGAGAGCACAGCGCAAGCGTCGGAAGAAGGAAATGAAGAACGAAGGGGTGAGAACAGGAAGGAGGGTCTAAACGAGCACCCACCCCGCGACAGCCATGACCGCCGCGCCCACGACCGCCATCAGCTGTGCGCGCACGCTGCCCGCTGCGCTGTCGTCGCTCGCGGCGGACGAGCCAGAGCCCGACCCTGACCCCGATCCTGCCGAGTTGGACGCGCCGCCTGCCGAGCTCGTCGCGGTCGCGGTCGTCTGCGCCGCCGAGTCGGCCGCGCGGTCCGCGTCGTAGTACACGCGGATGGAGTTGATGTCGAAGTATGCGGTGTCAAAGTTCCTCGAGCTGCGTGCGGCTGGATCAGTCCCGCCTGGGAAGAACTGAGAGGTAGGGGACGCACTCGAGGACAAAGGACGTGTAGCACAAGTCGGTGGTGAGCGGGCACCCCGTCGCGTTGATGACCGCCGCATTGCCCGCCCAGTCACCGCAAGCCGTCATCGTGATCACAAGTTGCTGCGGCGCAAAGAAGTTGGGCGTGGCGCACGAGCTTGCGGGGTAGTACGCGACGGGCGTGCCCCACCCGTCAGGCGACGGCGCAGACGAGTTGGAGCTCAGGTCCGAGGGGACGTCCGGCCGCGAGAAGAACCAGATCGAGACGCCATCCTTCGCAAGCTGCGTCGCCCAGACTCCTCCGCCAGCAGCGGCGAAGGCGGAGCCGTACGACGCAGTGGACGGGTCGCGGATCGTGCATCCCGAGTTGTCGTTGACATTCGAGTCGCAGTTGCCATCTGCGGGGAGGGCGGAATCAGCATCGAGCGAGAGAAGTAAGGTATATCTCGCACGAACAGGTAAGGGTGCCGGAGAAGTTGTCGCTCGTGCCGTTCGAGACGGTGCAGCCGGAAGCGGTGTGCATCGCATACTGCGCATCGCCGCAGAAAAGACCGTCCGTCCGCTTACTATACGCGATTGATAGAGAACAAGACGCACCTGGTTCGTCTCGATGAGGTTGACGCCCTCGAAGGTGTCAATCTCGCCTCCCTGCGGCCAAGTCTTGCTCGACGCCCATGCGGACGGCCAGACGCTGCAGCCGTACGGGACGTGGTTGAAGTCGAAGACCCACATCGAGCCGATTGGGTACTGCACGCGAGAAAGGGTGTCAGATGAGACGATATCGCCAACAAGCAAAGAAGCGTCGGCGCACCGTCTCCTCCGTCTCGATCCGCACACTCCGCCGCTTGTTCGGGTACAGCACTTCCGAGACGTTGTCCATCTTGATGATGACGTTCTGCGAACGGGTGGAAGGTCAGCCTCCGGCGAGGGGGAACGGGAGTAGCGAAGTGGCACGCACACCCGAGGAGGTCACGTAAGCGAGATCGGAGGAGTCGGTCTGATTGACATAGTCGATGTCGCCCTGTAGGAGAACCCGGTCAGCTCACTGCCCCTGGAACAGCGCCCTAAAGCATGGCGCGGAAGCAAGACAGAAGAAGCCGTCTCGTGGCTCTCGCGCCGGCCATCGCTGAGTCGCGAGACGAGGCGTACATTGGTCAGGTTGTCATAGTGACCTGTGCGCGGCGTCGCCGTCAGCAACTTCTATTAACCTTCCCCCGCCGAGCGCCAGCCGGACTCCGCCCGCATCGGAAGAGGCGAGCGCGGCAACGAACCGTAGAAGTCCCAGCCCTGGAAGAACGACTGCCCCTCGTAGGCCTTGGTGAGCTCGTACGCGGCGTGCACGCGCTGGGTCGATCCTGCAAGGGCGACGAGGGCGACGAGGGCGGCTGCGGAGGAGGTGGTGCGGCATGCGCGAGACGGGGCGCGGGCGGCGCCAGTGGACTGCGAGGGCATCGCTGAGACGTGTGCTGCTCTGCTCAGCGCGGCTACGGCGGGAAAGGAGCGACGGTCGAGGCGAGGGAGACGTTGCGGTTCCGCTGCGCCGAGAGTTGACCGACGGGTGATGAGACACGGCGCAACGCAGGTTCCCCTTTCTCGCACGCAGGATTGCACAGGCAGACTCACAGGACACGCCAGTAAGTCAACCAGGGAAGAGCCGGCGCAACGCTCCTGATGCTCGAGCCTCCCTCGTTGCCCCTCATCGCGCTCAAGCCCCTCGAAGCGTGGTCGCACGCCGCATGGCAGGCAAAGGCCAAAAACAGCACTGCAGTGCAAAGCGAGGAGAAGACAAGCGACAAGGAGAACGAGGAGGGGTATACACGCGACTGCGCGGTATAGACGGCACGGCAGGCGGAGGGAAAGCAACAGCGAAAGGCGCAAGGCTCGACGCGAGCGGGTATTCATGTAGAGTAGCCGAAATATCTGTGGGGCAGGAGAGGCGGGGATAGGAGGTGAAGGCGCGAGCGGGGGAAAGGGGGAGAAGGCGCAGTGGGGGAAGGGCTGTGCGGCGACGAGGACGAAAGGAGGGAAGATCGACGACGACGTCGGAACCACAAGAAGACAGAAGCAGGTGGAGGGCCGATTCAAGGAGGTAAGTCGAAGGAAGGGAGTTGTTGAAGGAGGAGAGACGAAGGAAACCGGCTGCTGCTCGCTCAGCGTCTGCGCAATCCGAGCAGCTTGGCCGCAACGACCTCGCCGGCAACAATCTACAAGAAGGGGCGTTAGTCATGCATTCCCTGGGAGAATCGGACCCCCGCAGGCGTGGCCCGACAGGGGTCGCTTCGCGACGAGTTGGACCTCGCGGGCCGGAGGAAGAGAGACGCACCCCAATCCCGATACTCGCCGCAAACACATACCCACTGAGCTGCCTCCACCCCTCGATCGGCCACGCATGCAGCTCGTCCTGCTCCACATCGTCCTCCTCCACAGTCGGCACCTCGCTCGGCTCGCGGCGCGAGTGACGCGCCTTGCGACGCCGGCGGGGCGTACCCTGCGCGGACGACAGTGTTGACGTGGCGGGATAGGCGGTGCTGATTGCTGCGGAGGAGGCGGACGGAGGAGGAGAGGGGAGGGACGCGAAGGCGCGCGCAGAGGGCGTTGGCGAAGCGGGGAGCGAGGTGGCCAAGTTCGTTGTGCGAAGTTCGAGGCTGAAGTATCACGGTAGCCGAAGTCAGCGTCACACACAGCCATGTACAATGCGCAATAAGAGCGAGACCAGTGCGCACCTCTCCAGCTTCCCCTCCATCTCCCTCAGCCGTCCCTCCTCGACCTCCTCGCCCTTGTACTCCCACTCGCGTTCGTCCATGCTGTCGTCGTCCTCCGTCTCGGCCTCGCTTGCGGATGGCAGGCCCTCTGAGCCCATCGCGAGCGCGAGCTGCGCTTCGACCTCGGACATGCGGCGCTGTAGGGCGGCGAATTGCGATTCTGGGGGCGGAGCAAGCGCATTCGTCATTTGCTATTGTTTCAACGAGAAAGGAGAGACGCACTCCTGACGAGCACCAAGCTCCCCTTCTTCCCGCCCCTCCTCGTCTCACCGCCCTCCGCATCTTCCGCCTCGCGCGGTGCCGGCAGCCCGGGCACAAACATCGTCACAAGCTGTTCGCCCTCTCCTCTTGCGCGGCGGTCCGGCATCCCGCCCATGCGCGGGACATCAAGCCCGAACAGCTCGGCGAGACTGCCCGCACGCGGGCTCAGCGGCGGGCTCGACAGCGGCGAACGAAGAGGGCGGATCGTCGGGTCGTCGTCGCGCTTGTCGTCATCGTCGTCTACACGTTCATCACTGCGTGCGGATGACGTCGAGAACTCGCGAAACGAGACGCGCCGCCCGCTGCCGCCCCTCGCACTCGCACGGAGCGTCCCCTCCGGACGCATGCGCGGCGCCTGCGCTGCGCGTGCCGGTGCGGGGCTCTCGCTCGCGAATGGAAGGGGCGGCGGCGCAGTCGCCGCGCGCGAAGGCGACGCGGGCGCGGAGGAGAGGTCCAGCTCGAGGCGAGGCGCGCGCGGGTCCAAGTCGAGCGAAAGTCGTGGTTTCGGCGCCTTGACCTCACCTCCCGGCGCGGAGGCGAGGAACGGGTCGTCGACCTGCGACGGCCTGGGCGGCGACGAGCGTGACAGCGACGCGTACTTCCCGCCGGCGGAGTCGACGCTCGCGGCGCTCATGTCGCTCGCGACTGAATCGCTCCTGCCATGTCTCCACGCCGCAGGCACCCTTCCGCGCACGGAGGCAGGCTTCTCGGGACTGCCGCCTTCGCTCGCCTCCTCGACCGTCTCGAACGCCCTTCTCAGCCCGCTCACGCGGTCCCTCGTGCCGGCGGGGCCCTGGCTCGCCCGCCACGAGCGTTTCCACTCGTCCTTGCTTGATTCGTCCTCCGACGCCGAGCCCTCAACATCGACGCTTGTGCCTTGCCAGCTCCCGCCGCGGCGGTGGCCCTTCGGCGCGGGAGGCGCGGGAGGCGGCTGCGGCGCGGCACCTTCAAAGCCCCAGAGGACGCGACCGCCGAGCGCCTCGCGGCGAAGCGCCTCGCGCGTTTCCATGAGCGCGGCACGCCAGCGGACATTGATGCCGAGCTCCTCAAGGTCCGCATCGCGTAGGCGGAGGAAGGTGCGCCCGCTGAGGCGTGACGAGCGAATGAAGGCGGTGATGTCGGCGCGTATGAGCGGCGGGAGGGAGAGCGTGGAGGAGAGATAGAGCGAGAGGTGCGAGGGTAGCCAGAGCTTGGGGTTCGGCTGCGGACAAGAGGCCGGTCAGCATCGAGGAGGTTGGCAGGGCGAGCGGGACGTACTGGTAGAGCAGCGAGCTCCTCCTCGCTCACGCCGTTCTGCGTCTTCTCTTCTCTGGGCTGCAGCGGCGGGAAGCACGGCAGGCTCTCGCTGCGGTGCTTGGGCGTCGGGCGGCGCGGCTTCGGCTTCTCCTCCTTGCCCTCGCCCTCTCCCTGCTCCGCCTCGCTTCCGCTCATGCTCGAAAGGCTGAGACGCCTGAGGTACCCCTCCGCCTTCGGGCTTTTTGGCGGCGGGACCGCCTGCGCTGCGAACTCCGCCGCCGACCCGAACGAGCTCGAGCTGCTGAGCGAGGTTGAGCGGGTGAGCCCGATAGGCTGTGTGCGCACGGTATAGACGGGGTCTGGGATGGGCGGGTGCGAGACGGACGAGGTCGACTTTGTGTGGCGGTGGTTGCGTGCGGGACGCGTCGGCTCAGCAGGGGTGTTGTGGCCGGAGGAGCGAGGAAAGGCGAGGCTGGCGGACGGAGGAGGCGGTGCGGGACGATGCGGCTTGATGGTGACCTCCCTAAGTACTCAGATGCGTCAGTGAATTGGGGGAAGAGGGGGAGGGGAGCGCGCGTACCTGCGGTCCTGTCCCGCGCTAAAGCCGCTTTCGCCGCCCGCATCATCATCAAGGCGGATCATACTGTGGCGGTTAGTCGCATCGGCAAAAGGGAGGGGAGGCTGTATGGTTGAGCACAGAGTCAGCTTGTGCAAGCGAGAGCGCGTGGCGTGCAACTGGAGTTGCGGGAGAGCCTCGAATGCACGTGAAGACGAGTTGGCAACGTCGGGTCGTCCCAAGCTCGCTGAAACAGCGGGCCGGCAAATTTTTAACCTTCAACGGTGAGTTGACTCGGCATTGCCCCCCTTTGCAACCGCACCAGACCCCTCCCCCCGCTGCGAGCTGATGAGTGACCGGAGGAAAGGCAACGCACCTCGTCCGCCAGGTCCGCCGGGCTACCCACCAGGCCGGCACCAAGACCATCACTGCCAATTGCATGGCGGTGTGGCACCCTAAGGCTCTGAGGGCGCGCCGTCATGCCAGCTGCGTCGGAGAGGAGGTGCGAGCGAGGCGGGCTGTCGAAGGCGATTAAGGGTGCGGAGGAGCGCCGTTGCAGCCTGTGGCTGGTGCGCAGAGCTTTATAGCCCTGCCCAGCAATCTTCAGCCTCGCCTGAGCTGTGCAAAGGGTGGGGTGAGCAGCGAGAGGAAGAGGAGGAGAGGTGTGGGGCCGAGCACCTCATCCAACATATGCATTCGTTACGACCTAGTACACGTCTGAGAGTATGCTTGGCCATGCAGGGAAGCCGTCAAAGAGGCGGCGGAGCAGAACATGCGCGCTGAGCAAAACCGTTCTTCCTCTTCTCACACTCATCCGTGCGAGCACTCCCGAACCACTCCACCTTTCGTGCATTTCTTACCACAAAACCTTCGTAGCACTGCCTTACGATCTCTGAGCGCCACGCCGCGCTACCTTCCTCCTGTCATCCGCCTCGCCTCCCACGCTCGTGCCGTCGTTCCGTAGTACCGCCGCGCCTTATGATCCGAGATGTGTTCGAGTGACAACATGCCCGCGCTCGGCTCGGGCGCAAGCTGGTAGTTCGCGCAGCGATGCAAAGCGCGAGTTAACTAGATTGACCTATGAGGGGAAGGAGCGGGACGGAGAAGAGCATGCCGCCCGGGTCGTACAGTGAAGGACGCACTGCAGGCTCAGTCACGGGGAGGGTCCCGTGCCATTCAGGGGTTATCGATCGCTTGACGAGGGGAGCGTAGAGACGATGCGTCTGCAGAGGCTCAAGGTCTTGATGAGGCGAAGCCGCGAAGCACGAACGTGAGAGGGGGGGACGAGGGAGGGAAGGCCGCACCAGTCCTTGTGCTTCTGGTACAGTTCCGTTTTGCGCGAGCTGCTCACAGGTCTCGGCAATGGTGAAGCGCGCATTGTGGACGGCGAGAAGCTGTAGGTCGACCGGGAGTGCCACGAAGTGCTGGAGAGGGAGATCGCCATCAAGGGCATGAATGGCGCGGTCGATTTCCTGCGCCTGTTCATCCAACTCCGCTAGATGTGATTGCTGATGCACAGCTGGTGCGGTGTAGAGAGAAGGAAGGAGCTTGAGGAGGAGGGAAAGGATTTTGAAGCGGTCGCCGGCAAGCTGGGTGGACGTGTAGGCCGCGATGAGCAGGCTCTCTGGTGTTGGCTAATGCCAGTATCGTCGTCAGTATCTCAAGCAATGGAAGAGCGGAAAGGACGGCGCACAAGGAAACCCTCGATCGCGGGCAGCGGAGCCCGCGCGTCTTGATGCGTCTCCAGAGTGTGCAGGACATCTCCGATCGCATTGAGAAGGTAGGCACGTTCTTCGGACGACAAGCGGGCATACTTGACCAGTGGGATGCCCGCGACGGGCGAGAAGCTTGCCTTCCACCATGACGCCCATTGCGCTTGCTCGGCGCCCTCTTCCGAATGGGGCTCAGCGGCGTACATGGCAGCGATCTCCCCAATCTGCTTCATCAACTCCTGGTGTTCGATGAAACAGATGTCCTTTAAGTGCTGCCAACGCAGTATGCAGGTCAGCCCGTCCGAGGCGGAAGGGCGAGAATGCGCACCGTGATGTCGCGCCGGATGTACCCGATCTTGTTGGAGATGCTGATGAACATGACCTGGGGGCAATCCCTCAGTGCGAAGACTGGGGCGGAGAGCAGGCGAGGAGAGACGCACCTCACTGAAGTCACTGCAGATGCCGCTATGGCAGATATCGCACGCGACGCGCAGCAAGATGTCGACAGCGTGTTCTCGCTCGTTAGGGAGCAGTTGCGGCCAGCTCTCTTTGATGCTGTTCCTCCCGCGCTTCAAGTCGTTGGGGCGCACGCTGGAAGCCTGTGCCTGCCGCGCGACCAGGATGATCGAGTAGAGGCTGTTGACGTGCTTGAGCAAGCGTTGCGCGTCGTGCATGTGGCTTGAAGGGGTGAGGAATCGAACGAGCAGGTCGGGGGGAGAGCGAGGAGAAGCGGGCTTAAAGCCAAGGCTGAGCGGAGAGTCCGTGGACTGAAGCACAGCCTCCCGTGCAGCCGAGTCCAGCTGCAGCCTTTATGTCACGCGGTATGCTCGTACGGGCGATGCCCAACTAGCCGACGTGTGCCCGGGGTTGTCCCAACGAGTTGACGCCCACCGAGAGTTGCGCCATAGTGGGAAGGAAGGAAGGAAGCAGCAGAGACGCACTCGACAGCTTCAGGCGCTCTTCTAGCACGCGTTGCGCAAGCATGAGCCCTCTACGGCAGGAGCAGCACAGAGCGGTAGAGGACGATGAGCGCGATGAGCTCCAAGTCCGAGTTCGACCGGCGGAGAGCTTGCCACACGCTTCAACAGCTTGTCAGCTGGAGATGCGCGAGCACGCGGACATCCGTAGAGCGAGTTGAACTCCCGTTCTAGACATGCTAGAGTACGAAGGCGTCGCCCTGCGCGCGCGTTCCTCGTCCTCCCCATCTTCATCAGTCGCTCTACGCGGAGACGCCCTCGCTCCCTGAGCATCTCGCAGCAAGGCTTCCGCGTGGGTAAGGGAAATTTACAGCGTTACCCACAAGCGCAGACTGCGTTAGATGCCGCCCGCCGCCCGCCTCGCCTCCCACGCTCGCGCCGTTGTCCCGTAGTACTGCCGCGCCTTGCGGTCCGAGATCTGCCGCAACGAGCAGGCGTGCGCTAGCGAGTCGACGACGATAGGGTTCTGCGAAGACGAACGAGGGGCAAGGCGGGGTGTCAGTACGGAATAACAGAGGCGCTGGTATGCCAGGCAGGGATTCCCGTAAGAGCACGATGAGCAGTAATAGCGTCTTTAGTCCAATCGGGTCCGGCTGAGGAGCCGCGAAAAAGCGTGACCGTACCTCCGAGCCGCCGACGAGAAGGTCAAATCGGAGCACGGGCTTGAAGAGCTCGTTCGTCTGCGAGGCAGCGAACGAGAAGAGTCAGGCGGAGGGACTGCACGAGAGAGAACGGACGCACCAGGACCTGCGCGTCAGGCAGCTGCTTGTGTTAGACCAGGTTCTCGCAAGCCTCGACGAGCAAAACGCGTGCAGACCTGATGGCACGGAGCTGCTGCTCGACCGTGAGCGACTCAAAATGCCTGGAGGATGCCCGAGTCTCGACCATGTTGACGGCATCGTGAACAGGAGCTACTTGCTCGACTGTACTCAACGTATTGCCGGACGCCAAGCGCCGTGAGGCCTTGTAGATCGTCGGCAGATTGCCGATAAGGAGGGCAAAGATGTGGAAGCGGTCCTCGCTGGACTGGGCGCCCACCTGTGCCCTGGCAATGGCGTCGTCCGCGGTTGGCTGAAGGTTGGAAACCGGCGTCAGTGGGAACGTGGGTGAAGGGGGGTAATGTAGCGCACAACGAAATTCTGTGGCGCAGGAAGCGGTTGATGCTCCTTGAGACTGTTCAGTACTGCCTCGAGCTCGCGAACGATGGCGTCCCGCTCTGCAGCGAGCATGCGGGCGACTTTGGCGAACCCTACACCGCCTGCAGCGAGGAACACGTCCTTCCAGTTAGAGGCGTCGAGACGGTGTAACGTCTCGGGCTCGTATAAGGCGACAATCGTCTGCGCAACGTCGCGGATCTTGTCAAATGCTTTTTTCTGTATGAGCTTGGCGTGCTGCAACCGGGATAGGTGGAGGTCAGGAAAACACCTGAGCAAACGGGGACAAGCGTTCGCACAGCACGGTCCAGTCGGTAGAATCCGATCTCGGCGGCCAAGCTGTTAAACAGGATCTGCCATATTTGTCCGTCAGCTGGCTGCTTCGCGCGGAGAAGGAGAAGCGATGGGGCGCACCAAGTCGGTCTCCCATAAACTGGTCCCGATCGCCAAGCACAACTGCGTGAGGAGGATGTCGACCGCCTCTTCGCGCTCAAGCGGGAGGAGCTGCGGCCAGGCCTCCGTCCACAAGGTCGGCGCACATGTCACGCTGCGCTTGCTGGCGAACTTGCCGTGCACGGGCTCTTTTCTGGTGAAACGGTCGAGGAATAGCGTGTACAGCTTTGCAGCAGCTGCAGCAGCTCCACAGAGTCGTGCATGTCGAGCTGGATCGGGTGATGGGTACAAGCCAGTGCGCGAAGGAGGAGAAAATGGGCAGAGAGGAGAAGCGGAAATGTTCCGGCGTCGGAGAGTCCGCGGCCATACACGAGTCTCCTGAGCTCCGTAAGTCGACCACGATTTGAATGCGCGTCTCATGCAGCTCGCAGGGCTCGCCTTTGGCGAGATCGAGGCCTTTCCGGAGCAGGAGAGAGCGTCCCGCTCCGGATTTCAAGGCCGTCGAGTGAGACGAGTACAGGAGATTCCGTCTCATCGAGCAAGCCAGCCTTCGAGCACCATGAGGGGCGGGAACGGATCAGGGAGGAGAGGGTATGGAAGACAACGGAGGGGACTCGAGCAGAGGCGGAACTCCTCGCTTTCCTCGAGAACGACGAGCTTTGCCCAGGTCTTGCGCACCAGCGTCGAGTGTCATGCTGCGCTACTGTTGTTCATCGCGTACAGCGGCTCTGCGCCTCTATCTGCGCTCCTTTGCGGTGCGCAAACCCTCATCAGCTCCTCCTCATCCAAGGGAAGGCTGTGAGCTAACTCTACGCTTCGCTGACGCCGGACGCTCACAGGCTAGACATCACGATGCAGTTCATTACCCTCGCCCATCCGCATCTAGCTGCGAAGCTTGCCGTCCCACCCTCATCTCGCGCGATCACCTCCCGACAGGAGACTCGCCATCTCGACCGAGCTGGATCCGGGGTGGTGCAGGAGCGTTGTGTGCTGATGCGGAGCACAGGCTGCATGCGCGTGTACTCTCGTGTGTTCGAAAAAGAAAACGACATCGCCGTGCTCTCGCTCGACTCCCTGTCGCTGGATCTTCCTTGCGGCTCATTCGGGCGGTGCTCATTGACAGGAGGCTCTTCGGAACGCCGGGGACATGTGATCCTCCCTCGCGCTGCTCGCATTTCTCCCTTCGTCAACCTTCCCTCGCTGCTCACGCTCCGCTCGACCGCCAGATCCGCTCGAGCATGAGCATTGCTACATGCGGGACGAGCGCCGCCGCGCCCATCGCCATCGCGCACGCGGCGCACATCGCTGCGCCCTTCCCCCCGCTCCCATCTTCCGCCCCGCCGTCGCCGCCTCCACCGCCCTCGCCCGCGTCGCCTGCCTCTCCCTCGCTTCTCTCGACACCTTTCCAGCCGCCAACACGCCCAATACACCTCCTCCGGCGCGCGACAACCCTCCGCCCCGGCCTGGCGCCCGGTCGCGCGGTGTTCGACCTCGAGTCGTCGTCGCCGCTCTCGCCATCCGGCGCGGAAAAGACGCTCCTCCTCGCCCGTCTGGAGCGTGCGCGGAACACGCAGGTGTTTCTTCGGTCGGGTCAGCCGGCCAGGGAGCTCACGGAGCGCGAGCTGCGCGGGCTCAGGCGCGAGGAGGCGGGGAAAAGCAGCACAGCGAGTGCGACGGCTGGCGAGGGCGGGACGACCGGGACGGAGGAAGGCGAGGATGTCGACATCCCGACGCCGCCGTCCGTCGAGGCGCTTGAAGAGGCGCTGGGAGCGGACTCGGCGTCCCTCGCTCCGAGACCGGTGCAGCCCGTGGAGCCGGCCGCGCAGGTCGCGGCACCCGCCTCCCTTCCCGCTTCGCCGCACCGCCTCTCGACTGTCCAGCTTCCACTTGCGGTCCGGACCACTGTCTCCGTCGCGCGCACTGCGCCTCCCACCCCGTCCCGCTCGCCGATCACTGCCCACTTCCCCTCGCTCCTGACCCGCCCGACCATCAGCTCGACGCACATTGATCCCGCACAGGCGCTTGCATCCCACTCAGCTGGCACGGGCGGACAACAGCTCGCGCTCAAGCTGGCCGAGGCAGCGGCGGCGCAGGACACGCACCAGCATGGGCGGCCCGCTCGCACTCGCAAGTCAACCTCGCCGTCGTCGCCTGCGACACCGAGGGCACCGACAGCCCCGTCGTCGACGCGTAAGCAGGCGCTGGGGAAGACGCGCTCGCATCCGCCCGCTCCTTCTGCGCCGCCGCCGCCCTACCTCGGCCGTTCGGCGCACTCCCGCGCAGCGACGCACCCCGGCCCAGCGCACCCGCTCCCGCCACCATCGCCCGTCTTTCCGCCGTACCGCGCGCACATGCGTAGCAGGACCGCCTCCTCCCGCCTCTCTCCCTCGCCTGTCGCTGCGTCGCCGTCCACGAGCCCGCTGCTCCTCCCCGTCATGGGCGCGGCGGATCCTTCCGCGCTGACGCTGCACTTTGCGCGCAAGCCCGACATGCCGCGCAAGGGGAGCTTGGGGGAGAGCTGGAGCCGTATGTGTCTTAGGGGGGAGAGGGAGCGCACGGCCAAGGGCGTCTTTGGCAGCTGGAGCGGGGCGAGTGCTGGAGGGATGGGCATGGTGCGTGCGGCGAGCGGTAGCGAGGCGGAGGAGACAGAGGAGAGTGGCGAGGACGGCGATGCGGAGGATGAGAGGGAGGTCCTTCGCGACGCTTCCGGTGCGTTGCGCGCTCGCTTTGTCCTTGCTTACGAGCCCTGGCTGATGCGATCCGTTACTGCCGGCAGAAGCCTCCATCTTCGCTTCTCCGCGCTCGTCATTCGCATCTTCCTTCCTCACCTCGACGCTCTGCCGCTCGCGCTCCGTCTCGTCCACGCATACGCCGACACCCTCGACGTCCGTCTCGCCTTCCGACTCGCCCAAGCTCAAGCCCCTCAAGCTCGGCGGTACCCCGGGCCCGCACGCCCCGCTCGGACGGTGGGAGGACGTCCTCGCCGCGTCGGAGCCGCCCGTGCCGCCGCCCGTGCCCGCGCGCAATGCCGCGAGCGATCCGAGCAAGACGAGTGCGCGGGCGCTTCCCGTCGCGCCGAACCTCGCGCCCATGCCGAGCCAGCCGACGCAGCTACGCGCGGGCGTGGAGATGAAGCGCCTCCGTGCGGAGCAGATGGCGCGGAGGACGCAGGCGCTTGCGAAGGAAGGCGACGGGGACGTGTGGGAGAGCTCGTCATCGGGCGGGGATGACGAATCCGTGGCGGCGATGGCGAAAGGAGGGAAGGAGGACCGCGGGCGGGTGAGGGGGAGAGGGAGGGGGAAGGGCGTCCCGCTGAGAAGGGGGTAGAGAGGATCTCCTTCGTGCGCTACATCGCTTTCTCACCCCTAAACGAGCGGACTCACGAGCTCTCGCGCGCAGGTTCCGCTTACTGGCAGTAGTCGCTGTTCTCGTCCCTCCGGGTTGTTCGTCCTCGACCCCGTGCATGCTGTCCTTGCGGTCTCATCATGGTCTACTTGTCACCGTCGCCGTCGTCGTTCCGTCATCCACCACACACGCCACCTGTAGAAACGTTCGCTGTAGAAACGCCTGCAACCCGTAGATGCTCGTGAAAGCGCACTTCGCGAGCGGCAGCTCTTCAAGCCCGCCGTCTGTTCCCGCCCGACAGAGGTGCCTGGGTTGCCCACGACGAGCCTGTGCAGGTGCCCCGGGCAGAAAGAGCAGGGAAGACATTGCGAGTATCGCGTGAAAGCGGGTTGGCCCATCGACCTCCCCACACGCGCGCCCCCGCCTCGTCCGCCTCGCCCCCTCCCCGCACCGCTGTCCTCGCGCTCGTCGCACGGCTGCCCGCACAGGCGCACACAGACGCGCTACAACCTGTCAGTGAGCACGCGCCCGTCTTGCTCCCACACTCTGGCGATCCTTGCAGCACCCGCGTGAACTCCCTCGTCCCGCGTGAGCCGGCAACTTCGCACGCCGCCACCGCTCACCGAGAGGGGTCGGGCGCCAGCAGAAGCGTGCACTCTCCGCTCGGAGAACGGCGCTCACCATCCGCACCCGCACGCAGACCAGCTTTTCGCAAACCCCCCACCCTCGCCTCCTCGCACGCTCATGTCGGGTCCTCAGGTCATCGTCGTTGGCGCGGGCTTGTCGGGGCTGTCTGCCGCTCACACGCTCTACGAGAAGGGCGCCAACGTCCTCGTACTCGAGAAGGTGCGCGCCCTTGCTTCCGGAGACTTGCCGGGTCACCCGTCGAGACGCTTGCTGACCGTGTTCTCGCTCGTACGCCCACAGAACCCGTTCGCTGGCGGTGCGTGGTATCTCTTGTAGTACGGAATGCTCGCAGAGGCTGACTTGGCGCTGCTCCCATGCAGGCAACTCGACCAGTTCGTCGCTCCCTCCCGACCTCGCTCGCCTCTTCTCGCTACCTCACTCGCAGCTCTGACCTTCAATGCGCTCTTCACCCTACAGAGGCCACTTCGGGCATCAACGGCGCCGGCACCAAGGCGCAAGCGAAGCTCGGCATCAAAGACACGGCGGCCGCGTTCTTCGCTGACACGAAGAAGTCGGTGCGTTGCGCTCCTCTTGCCTCCCGCTCTGCGTCACTGGTACTTACGCGTAGTATGTCCTCAGGCCCGTGATCTTGCGCGCGACGACCTCATTGAGGTCCTCACCGGCACGTCCACCTCCCCTCGCCTCCCTTCTCAGGCGACTGCTGACGCTGTTCGCGCGCACAGGCAAGTCAGCGGATGCCGTGAATTGGCTCGTCGACCGCTTCAAGTGCGTGCAGAGGCTGCTTCAACGCGCGGCGAGCATGAGAGGGAGCTGATGCGCTGTCTCCCCTCGCAGCCTCGACCTCTCGAAGGTTTCGCGTCTCGGCGGCCACTCGTTTGAACGCACGCACCGTGGCGGCCAGATGTTCCCCGGCATGACCATCACGTATGCGCTGATGGAAAAGCTTGAGGACCTCGCGGAGAAGGACCCGGCGCGGATGAAGTTTGTCAAGAAGGCGAACGTCAAGCGCCTCGTCAAGGACGGCGACGATGTCGTCGGTTGCGAGTACGAGTATCAGGGCAAGACGCACACGGCGCACGGGCCCGTCATCCTCGCAACGGGCGGGTACGCCGCCGACTTCGCCTCTGACGGCCTTCTCGCCAAGTACCGCCCCGAGCTCCTCAAGCTTCCAACCACCAACGGCGACCACTGCCAGGGCGACGGGCAGAAGATGGCAATGGCGATTGGCGCGAACGGCATCGACCTAGAGAAGGTCCAGGTGCACCCGACGGGCCTCGTTGACCCCAACGAGCCAGACGCCAAGGTCAAGTTCCTCGCCGCTGAGGCGCTCCGCGGCGTCGGCGGCCTCCTCCTCAACAAGGAGGGTGACCGCTTCGCGGACGAGCTCGGCCACCGCGACTACGGTGTGTTGCGATCGCTCCGTCTTCGCTGACATGGGGAGAAACTGACCGTAGCGTGCACGCAGTCACGGGCCGCATCTGGAAGGACAACAAGCTTCCCGTCCGCCTCATTCTCAACGGTGAGGCGAGTAAGGAGATCGAATGGCACTGCAAGGTGCGTTGCCATCGCCGTCATGCTTTCTCCCTCCACCCGTCTCACCGTCGTCTCGCTTCTACCCCCTGCTTCCCCCGTTTACTGATCCGCACGCCCGCAGCACTACGTCGGCCGCGGGCTGATGAAGAAGTTCGACACGGTCGAGGACGTCGCGAAGGAGATGGGCCTCCCCGTCAAGAAGCTTCAGGGCACTTTCGACGAGTACATGCGCGTCTGCAAGGACCCCAAGCGCGACCCTTTCGGCAAGAAGTTCTTCTCGGCGACCAACTGGACCAACAACGCTGGCCCGTTCCACGTCGCCATCATGAGCCCGGTCCTCCACTAGTGCGTCGTCCAGAACGAGTCTCCGCGAAAGCGTGGATTGACGCTCTCGCCTTCGCGCAGCACGATGGGCGGTCTTGAGATCGACCCGCTCTCCCAGGTCCTCGACACGCACAAGAAGCCGATCAAGGGTCTCTTCGCTTCGGGTGAGATTGCCGGCGGCGTGCACGGAGCGAACCGTCTCGGCGGGTCCTCCCTCCTGTACGTTCCCCTTCTCGACCTCAGTGTCCGTCGCAGAGGCTAACAGCTCACCCGTTCGCCCGCTCAGCGGCTGCGTCGTCTTCGGCCGTGTCGCTGGCGAGACGGCCGCGTCGTACCTTCTCAAGTCCCTCTCGTCGGGCTCGGGTGCCGCCGCGCGTCTCGGGCAGGTCAACGGCCACCTGCAGCCGCCGTCGACGACGGTGACGATCGACCCGTCGACGCAGCAGGTGCACCTCACGTTCAACTGGGGCGGCCAGTCCTCCGGCGGTGGACCCTCGGCGGGTGCGGGTGCGGCGGGCGATGTCAAGCCGCAGGGCCCTTCGACGGCCGAGCAGCCGGCGAACGAGGTCGACGCGGCCGTCAAGCAGGACGAGCAGACGAAGAAGGAGGGCGGCAAGAAGGAGCTCAAGGAGTACACGCTTGACGAGGTCGCCAAGCACAACACCAAGGAGGACATCTGGGTGCGGTCGTTCGTTCCAGAGATAGAGACTTTAAGACTGACCGGAGAGCGTGCGCGCAGATCGCCGTCAACGGCCAGGTCCTGAACGTCACCAACTTCCTCAACGACCACCCGGGCGGCGCCAAGGGTGCGTGCGGGCTCCTTCATTGTAGGATCAGGATGTTTTTCGCCAGTCTCAGTCTGACCTGTTTGCCTCGCCTTTGCCGTCTTCCCGCTCCTCCCGGTCCCGTCTTACCCGCGCCCCTCGCTACCTCACCCTGCACTGCTCGCTTCTGTTCACCGGTCTCCGCCCCGGAGCGCAGCCCTGCTCCTCTACGCCGGCAAGGAGGCCTCCGAGGAGTTCAACATGCTGCACCAGAAGGAGTAAGTTCAGCCCTTCTTCATCTCGCCGACGAGGGAGCGAGCGGTCGAAGGAGTTCTCCCTTGAGGAACGCCTCCCCTGCTCGCCTTCCCACTACGTATTTCTCCATTTGTCGATCCCGCTTTGCACCGTCGCCATGTCGCGTCCTTGTCGTCCTCCTCACTCTCGAGGTCGTTTTGCCAGCACCCTCGACGGCGTGGCACAGCCCCTTCTCCCTCCCACAAGCGCTTACTGTTCCCCCTGCTCGCAGGGTCGTCGCCAAGTACGCGCCCGACACGATCGTCGGCACGTACAAGCAGGAATAGGCCCGTATGCCGCACGCCTCCCTCCCACTCGTCCGCTTGACCCCGGCCTCGCTTGTTCCCCCGGTTCTCTCGCTTTCCCCCCACCCATTGTGCCAGTTATGTGCAACGAACTGAACTAGTAGTGCTTTCCTTCTGCGCGCGATCGAGGAAGGATGTCGGAATGGCTCCCAAAGCTCCCGCTTCCTCGTTGCTTCCTGCTTGCTTGCGCCAATGTACCTCCCGCATATTTTCTTTAGTTTTCGCTGCGGCTGCTTCTACAGTCGCTGCCCTGACAAACTCTTACACTCTATACGAGGGCTTTTCCGTCGAGGTTGACCTTCCCAAGCGACTTTCCCGTCGAGGCGCGCCCGTCACGCTTCTTTCGCAGCTAGCGACAGCGGGAGTGAATCTAGAGCTGTGTTTTGCACTGCGAGCTATACAGAGAGCCGACCACCGGGGAAGCCCGAGCACGGCGCGCTTAGTCGAGGTCCTGCATCGTCTCGTCCTCCTTGGCCTTCTCGCCCTCGACGGGGACCTCCTCCGCCGCGGGAGCATCCTTCATCTCGGCTTCGGGAGTCTCCTTGGCCGGCTCCTCGACCTTGGCCTTGGGCTTGGGGATGGTGACGATCGGCGCGCACACGTTGAAGACCTCCTCCTTGCGCTTGAGGATGTCGCTCGAGGTGATCGAGAGCTTCTCGTACGGGAGCTTCTCGGCCTGCGAGGCGAGCTTCTGCAGACGCGGAGGGCGGGACGTGTCAGTGGGAAAGGGAGAGAAAGGGAAGAGAGCGAGGAGGGAAACGCACGTTGGAGAGCCACGACTCGGCGTTCGCGACCGTCTCGATGACCTTCTGGCGCTTGTCCTCGGGGATGTGGGCAACCTCCTCGTCGTTGCTCATCTTGGCCGAGTACTCGTTGAGGAGGTCGCGGAGCTGGGCGGCGGCGCGGGGGCGGTCGTCCTGCTCCTTCATGCGCAGGTGGACGGGGTCGCCGAGGGCCTTGAGGCCGGTGAGGCGCTCGACGTACGCGCTCTTGGTCGCGTCCTCGCCCTCGTCCGAGTAGAGCCAGTCCTCGGCCTGCGTCGCGAGCTCGCGGAGCTTGGTCTTGTCGTCCTCGGACGAGTACTTCTTCCACGACGACTCGAGGCGGTCGCGGATCTCGTACACATACTCCTCGAGCGCGTTCTTGCGGTCCTCGGTCTCGAGCACGAGCTTGTCGGTCGCGTGCATCTGGCCCTCCTTCTCGCGGAACTCGTTGACGAGCGACGTGTCGAGGCCGAGGCCGGCCGCGGTCGTCGGCAGCGCCGTCTTGATCGTCTTGCGCACCTTCTTCGCCGGCTCGGCGGGCGCGGCGGCCGCCTCGGCACCCTCAGCAGCCGGGGCGGCAGCGGCGTCGGTCTCCATCGGCGCCGCGGCGGGAGCCTCGTCCTCCTCCGGACCCTGCTCGATCAGGGTTGCGCCCTCGAACGAGAGGCAGCCCGACAGGTTGAGGCGGGCCTTGACCTTGACGAGGCTCTTGCCGCCCTCGGCGGGCGGCTGGACGCCCTTGACGGTGTAGCGGCCGATGAACGGGTTGACGCCGCCGGGAAGCTGCTCCGGGGCGGCGTAGCGCGCCTCGAGGTCGAACGCCTCGGAGCGCTGGAACGACAGGACCTTGGTCGAGGGGATGGCGTTGCCGGCGTCGAACGCGACGATCTCGGTGCCCTCATCGGCGGCAGCGTCGGCCGACGCCTCCCACACGAGCTTGATGGGGAACAGCTGGGCGTCGGTGGTGGTGAACTCGCGGACCTTGAAGACGGGCGAGGACTGCGCGCACGCGAGCGTCGCGCCGCGCGCGATCGCCTCGTCCTGGTTGCAAGTGAACGAGAGCGGGCGGCCAAAGTAGTCCTGGATGCGCTGCTTGAGCGCGGGGACACGGGTCGAACCACCGACAAGCTCGACAGCCTCGATGTCCTCCTTGGTGAGGCCCGACGCCGCGAGCGCCTGCTCGAGGGGCGCGGTCGCGCGCTCGAGGAGCGGCGCGATGAGCTCCTCGAACGCCTCGCGCTCCATCGTCGACGACGCGTCGATGTCATTCATGATCGACTCGACCGAGAGGGGCGCGAGCGGGTTCGCCGACAGGATCTTCTTGAGCTTCTCGACAGCAGCCGAGAGGCGGAAAGTGGCCTTCTTGTTCGAAAGGACGTCGATCTTGTACTTGGTCTCGAACTCCTTGGCAAAGTGCTTGACGAGTGCAAGGTCAAAGTCGCGGCCACCGAAGTGGCGGTCGAACGCGGTCGCGCGGACGACGAGCTGGCCCTTGTTGAACGAAACGATCGAGACCGAGTAGTCCGAGTGGCCAATGTCGACGAAAGCGATGTTCTTCGACGGCTCCTCCTTGGCGGGGAGGTCCGTCTTGGTGATGCCGTATCCGAGAGCGGTCGCGGTCGTGTCGTTGATGAGGCGGAGGCAGTTGAGGCCGGCGATCTCGGCGGCGTCGAGGACGGCGCGGCGCTGCGCCTCGGTGTACCAAACGGGGACGGCGATCGTCACATCGTTGACGGCCGACTTGAGCTCGGCGGCGGCAGTGTCGCGGAGCTTGGCAAGGTACATGGCGTAGAGCTGCGTCGCCGAGAAGGTCGTCTTCTCGCCGAGGTAGTTGACCTGCGGGTACGTCTCCATCAATGACTCTGCCAGCGTCACGGCAAGCAAATGTACATACCGAGACACCGACGGTGCTGCCGACCTTGACAACCTCGGCGTTCATGAACTGCTTCTCAACCTCGACATCCGGGTCCCTGCGTGCGCTCCCCGGTCAGTCACCTCGTCCGTCTGCGCCTGTGCACGTGTACGCACTCGAATGTCCGGCCGATGAGGCGCTTAAGGGACCCGACAGTGTTCTTGAAGTTGCTCGTCTCCTGCGTCTTGGCCGACTCGCCGATCATGCGCGAGCGCGGGCCGAACGCGACGAGGGAGCTGTGCGCGCGCTCGGCGTCAGTGTTGTGTGCAATGCAGGACAAGAGAGGACGCACGGGGTCGCGCGGTTCGAGACCTCGTTGACGAGGATGTCGATGCCACGGTTGCGGGCCGCGCCGATCTGCACTCGCGGGGGGTCAGCGGGCTTGTTCTCTCTGTCTGAGGCAGTCGAAGTAAGCAGCATCTACCCCCAACCGCACAGCTGCGCCTCGGGAGCGGTGTAGCGGCGGGAGAGGGGGCTGCGCTCGCTCCAGCGGGAGGGGCGCACCTTGGAGCCGTACTGGCCGATGTCTGCGCGCGCAGGGACGAGTCAGTCCCGCCCAGCTGCACTCACTGGACATGTATACGGGGCACACGCACCGAATCCGATGACGCTCGTCATTCTGCGCGAGTCGAAAAGATGAAGGCGGGCGAGGAGGAGCGGAGGCGGGCAGGGAGCACGGGCGGAAGCACGGGCGGTGTAAAGCGGGGCCTTGGGAGGAGAGCTAGAGTTCTAGCGAGGAGAGAGAAGAGCTGCGCGGTAAAGGCTCGCGAGGGGGCAGCGGCGCAACCACGCGTCGTCGCCGTCGGGCACGAACGTCGTCGAACCGCGCCCCCAAGTCCGCGAGACACCCCGCTTCCAACACGCTCTGATACGGACTCAAGCGCATTGCAAGCGGTGTAACAGCAGCAGGACCACCCTCCAACCATGCGCGACAGAGGGAACAGGGGAAAAAGCGACATCTCCGAGGACGAGCGAGCGAGGGCCGGGGGTATCGTACTGCAAGGGGGGTTTCCAGCCTCGACGTCTCAAGCGCAACCAGTGTGTATATCCTCCTTGATGCCTCCTAGGGCTCCTCATGCGGCAGCTCCTCTCCCGCACCGCCCTGCACCTCCTCCTGCGGCTGCACCGGCACCTGCCCCGCCCACCGCCCCGCCGCCGCATCCTCGTACGCGCCTGCCGCGCCGTGCCCAGCCGCGGAGGGGGCGTACTGCACCCCCTCCGAGTAGCTCCGCAGGTGCCCGCCGCCTCCGCCTCCGCCTCCGCCTCCGCCTCCCGCCCCGCCCTGCGGGACGTGCCCGTAGTGCGCGCGCGGGACGCCATAGTCTTCCGCGGCAGGGAACAGGTGCGCGCCCTGCCCCTGCGGGCCCTGGTGATGCACCTGCGCCGGCGCAGGCGCAGGCGAGTAGTACGCGCCCTCTCCGCCCGCCGCAGCCGCAGCGCCGTAGTACCCCTGCTGCGGGCTGTGCGGGTACACATGCACGCCGAGCGACGACGACGACGACGATGACCCCGCGCCGCCGCCACCGCCGCCGAGGTGCGGGCTCGAGACGGCGCTCCCGCTCCCACCGGCGTGCGCAACGTGCGGAGGGATGTGCGGGCTCGGCGCGTGCGAGAGGTGCGGCGACGCATGCGCAAGGTGGGGTGAGACCGCCGCGTGCGGGGCGTGCGCGCTCGGCGCTGGGCCCGGCGCGAGATGCTGCGCCTGCTGCTGCTGCTGCATCGGCGGCGGGAGGTGCGGTGTCCGGGGCGAGCCGTCCGCTGCTGCGTCGTCCTCGGGCGGTTCGGTGACAGCGGGGAGGGCAACGGGCGCGCCGTCCGGGCCGAGGGGATAGTTGGCGGACTATGTGCCGGCGGGTAATTCGAGTCAGTACGGGAGTAACGACGGGTGCAGGAGGAGGATCGCCACAGTACGCACGTATTTCGACATGATCTTCTTCAGCGCGGGTCCGAGGACCTTCCAGGGGAACACCTTGACATCCTTCTCGATGTTGCGCGGCTTGGGGTTCGGGAAACCCATGATGAGCTTGAAGAAGGGCTCGGCGTCGGGTTTGCTCTTCGAGACCGTCTGCGGCTTGAACCCCTCGAGGTTGCGACGGATGCGGTTCTTCTCCTCGACGGTGAAGCGCGCGCCAACGAGCGCCTCGAGGAGGTAGATCGTGTCGACGCTCGTGACAAAGCACTCGTTCCACTCGTCGCGGAAGATGCACGAGATGACGATCGAGTTCTGGACGTACTCGCTCTGTGCGATCGGGCGGAACCCGACGTTGATGACGTTCCCGTCCTGCTGCGGCCAGAACTGGATCAACCGCCGCCGGTTCGTCCACTCTTCGTTGCTCCACCCCATCGCCATCGTGTTGAGGTCGCCCTGCAGCTTGAGGATCACCTTGTGCGAGTACGTCGCCCCGTACCCGTTCTTCGGCGCATGGATCTGCGACGTCCGAATCAACTCCGGCTGTCGCGGGTACCCCCCCTGCGGCGGCGCCGGCGCCGGCACGTGCTGTGGCGGCGCGTCCTCCGCGGGTGCCGGCGCATGGCCATGGACGTTCCACTCGCCCTGCGCTCGTGCAGGCGAGCCGTGCACCGACCCACCGCCGAGGTGCGGACTCCGCAAGCCGGGCGCCTCGCGCCCGCTGACAAGGTCGTCGCCGTGACGCTTGAGCGCCCCAACGCGCGTAGGCGTCGCGGGCGCGACCGCATGCGCGTGCGCGAGCGCGTGCGCAGGCTGCGGGTCCCACTCGCCGACGATGCACTGCTCGACGACCTTGTTCTCGTCCGTGTCGACGCTCTGGACGTAGACCATCGCGCGCTCGCCGGGGCTGCCCATCGCCGCGCGCGCGGGGACAAACGCCGTCAGGACGACGAACGCGTCGTCTTCGTGCGGACCGGCAGACATGCTCTGCCCGACGCCGTTGCCGTCGATCGCCTGCGCGCGCGTGAACTTGGTCGGCGCGGCGGCGTGCCCGAAGACGACGACGAAGCGCCGGTTCACGCCGGGCGCTTTGTGCGGGCTCCCACCCAGCGCTGGAGAGCCCGTGCCAAAGGACGCAGGCGCGCCGGTGAGCGCCGAGGGACGCGCAGAGCGCACCGCCGCGGCATCAAGGATGATGGTCACTTGCGTGCCCTCGTCGCCGCGCTGAGGCGTCCACTGCACGACCTTCAGCGACGAGCCGTAGATGGATGCGGGCGCGGGCGGTGCAGCGGCGGAGAGGGAAACGGCGACGGCGACGGGTGGGGGTGTCACTGCGCGCGGTGGCGGCGGCGGGGCGTGATATCCGATGCGGGGCGTCTCTGCGCTCGCCTGCCGGCTATGCAGCGCGCCAGGCGCGGGGTCGAACGTCGTAAAGTAGGCGCCGCCGTTCGGGCCGGTAAGGGGCGATGTCGGCTGCGAGTGGTGGCCGACGAGCGGTGAGACGAGATGATCTGCTGCGCCGCCGACAAGGGGCGGGAGCAGCTCGCCTGTGCCGCCGGAGGAGGAGGACGACGCGACGGGGTCGAAACCGCCATTCATGGCGTACGCGGGGTAGGTAGAGCGCGGCGGGAGATGGTGGCCGAAAGAGGGCGAATTGGGGACGGTGCGAGACCCTTGCGGGGCGGACGAGTAGGCGTCGTACGTCGCTTTGGGCTGGAACGAGTCTGTAGGCGTGCATAGAGCGAGTTCAGCGACGGGAAGAGGCGGGAGATGGGGGAGGGGGGACGGACCGTCGCGGCTATAGGCGACGTAGGACATGCTTGGCGAGGCGTGAAGAGCGCTAGCACGGACTGGCGGGCTGAGCATGGCCATCGTAGCACGCAGACGGATGCACGCAGGGAGGAAGGTCAGCGCGGAGTTCTCGCTCGGTCGGGTCGAGGTCGAGGTCGAGGCGGGTGTTGGGGTATACGCCTGCGGGGCGGAGGGAAGGGAGATGGCGGGGGCACCTGGAGCACGGAGAGATAGCAGCGGATGGCGCGCGTGCTAGGAACAGACACGGGACGGTAGCCGAGGACACGGGGGCCGGCGGAGGAGGGTGCGGCTGGGCTGAGCAGCGGGTGCGGGTGTGATGTGCTGCCTTGTTAATGCGCCCAGTGCGGCGGATGCTCTGGCGATGCTGCTGCTGGCGAGGGGCACGGGCGGGGGGACAAGGGAAAGGACGAGCGAGGAGAGGGGCGAGGGGCGAGACCGTCGATCGCGGATGCAGACGCGGTGGGCGATGGCGGTGGCGACGGAAGGCTGCGCGCGCAGAGGGTGCTAGCTGGCGGTGTCGGTGGTGGAGCCGACGGTGCTGCAGAGGAGCGGGTGCCAAGATGAGACCCCCGATGTCTCTTGCAGCGCAGCGGCCGTGCGCTCGTCAGACATGGCCAACCCGCTCCAGCTGGAGCCCGCGCGCAACGCCCGCCCTTTGCCGCAAACGGAAGGTCATCTCGCCCCACGCGCACATCCAGAGCCCTCCCTCTCTCCGCCCCCGAGCCCTGCAGCCCGGCTCTCTCCCGCCTGCTCTGCGGCCGCCGGACGTCCCTTTGCTCGCCCCCAACCTGCCTCGGACGCTCTCTGCTGCCCTCGATCACCGCTTCAGCCCGAGCCGAGTCTCCAGCTCCTACGGCCCGGACTTGCATCTGCAGATCTCCTGCCCGAGGGACGCTTCGCTTGCTCTCGGCTGCAGAGACGACGTTGACGCCGCTCGCCTGTTCGGGCTGATGCCGCCTGTTCCTCTTGCCTCGGGACTGCCCAATCAGGCGTGATGCCGTATCCGAGCTCTCACCACGCCCTGGATCCTCGTCCCTTGTCCTCGTCGCACTGACGCCGGCTTTGCTCTCGTCCTTGCTCGTTTCCCCCCTCCAGTCGCCCTCGCTTAACGAGCTTGCTTTCCTCCTCCCCTTGCTCCGAGCCGCGATCGTTGCATTGCGTCCGCTGATCTTTTCGCACAGCTCCGGAATTGCCCCCACCCGCTGCTCGAGATCACTCTTTCTCCAAGTCGCTGCCGACGGAGATCCTCCCTCACCGGCAACCCGCTCCCGCTCTCGCGGCCGGAACCCGGCGACTGGCGAGAACCCGGCGACTGGCCAACGGAGGAGAGGAGAAGGGCGAGACAGCGCTTGCGGCGTGGAGCATGAGAGGTGAGACCTGCTTAAGCGCTCCTGAATGCTGCCCGTGCGGGCGCAGTCGGCGGATGCTGCTCTGGGAGGAGCGGGCGCTGCGGGGGGGATGGGCAGGAGGGGCAGGCTACGCAAGAGCGGGGAGCGTAAGGGGACGGAATACGAGCCTCGCGGAAGGTGGAAAGGCGGGGATGACGGGGTGATGTGGCTGGAGGTGCGCGAGGAAGTAGCGAGGAGGAGGAGGAGGAGGAAGTCTTCGCTCGCTAGGCGCGCTGTGAGCGCGTGCAACGCAATCAATACATCCTGCCAAGTCACCCTGGCCTGACTAGACGTCCCCAGAGGAGACGCGCGTGTTCGTCTTCTCATCAGCGCGCGCTCAGGCTCACGCGCCTCTCGCCCCTCGTCCCTCGCGCGTCCGGCCAAGCTTGCTGCCTGCTGCACGCGCCCCCCTCTCTTCCCGCTCTGGCAAGACGCGCGCATCGCGCCGCACCACCAGCCGTCGCCCTCCCCGCCCGCTCGGGGCCAAACACCCATGGCGCACCTCTCCGCCTCGACGGGCCCGAACCGCTCCACCAACCGCTACAGCGCACTACAGAGCCTAATCGCAGACCAGGACACCGACATCGAGGACGAGCTTGCACGCGGTTAGTCGCGCGCTTCCTGGAGCTGGACGGGACGGGGGGCGGGGAGGTGGGGAGCGCGGCGAGGGGCGGTATTGAGGGTACTGAGAAGGCTCGGCGGGTTCCAGCGGTGCCGCGTATGCGCTGGGACGACTCCTTCCAGCCAACCTAGCGACCGAGGCGAGACTGATCTCCCCCTCCCCCTTGTCTCCCTCGCCCGACCCGACTTCGCAGCCCAGAAACGCCTGCGGGACCTCAAGGCACGCATCTCGGCGCAGAGCAAGAAGAACTTTGTCCTTGAGCGCGATGTCCGCTACCTCGACAGCCGGATAGCGCTCCTCATCCAGAATGTGCGTTCACGGTTCCCCTCCCTCGAGGTTCCCAGTGAAAAGGGCTGATCGTTTGGCTATGCCATCGTGCGCAGCGCATGGCATTGGATGAGAGGGAGGAGGTCAAGGAGCATCTGGAGGACGTCGAGGAGGGCGAGGAGACGGACATGGACGAGCGGCGGATGCAGGTGCGTTGCCCTTGCTCACTCGCTCCTCGCGCAAAGACGCTCACTCACGGCCGCCCGCAGCAATACTCGAACCTCTTCTTCCTCCTCCAATCTGAGCCGCGGCACATCGCGAGCCTGTGCCGCCTCGTCTCGCTCAGCGAAATCGACACCCTGCTCCAAACTGTCATGTTTACGCTCTATGGGAACCAGTACGAGTCCCGGGAGGAGCATCTCCTTCTCACCATGTTCCAGGTGCGTCCTCCCATCCCCTGAACTTACACCCGCTGACTCCCTTCGCGCGTACAGTCGGTCCTCGCGGCACAGTTCGAGACGGCAACCGAGTTCGGCTCGCTCCTCCGCGCCAACACGCCCGTGTCGCGCATGATGACGACGTACACGCGCCGCGGGCCGGGGCAGAGCTATCTCAAGAGCGTCCTCGCGGAGCGGATTAACAGCCTCATCGAGCACAAGGACTTGAATCTCGAGATCAACCCGCTCAAGGTGCGTTCGCTGGGGCTGGCTGATTGATTGGGAAAAGCGAGGCTGACGGGGAGTCACCCGCAGGTCTACGAGCAGATGCTCAACTCGATCCAGGACGAGACGGGCGAGCTCCCCGAGGACCTCCCGCGGAACGTCACGCCCGAGGTCGCCGCAGCGAACCCCGACGTGCAGAACATCATCGCGCCGCGCCTGACGATGCTCATGGAGATCGCCAACTCGTTCCTCCTCACCATCATGAACGGGATCGAGAGCGTCCCGTACGGGATTCGGTGGATCTGCAAGCAGATCCGCAGCTTGACCAAGGTGCGTCCTTTTCTTGATTTCCCTTTCTTCGTGCTAAGTTTGGCGCATGGATATGTGCGCGTGCAGCGGAAATACCCCGAAGCGACCGACTATGCCATCTGCTCGCTCATCGGCGGCTTCTTCTTCCTGCGGTTCATCAACCCTGCCATCGTCACGCCCCAAGCATACATGCTCATCGACTCGCTGCCTGCCTCGGCGAAGCACCCGCGGCGGACGCTCACTCTCGTGCGACCTCCCTCCCCTCCTTCTCCCGTCCCCGGAGCTACGCTGACGTACGCACCTGAACAGATTGCCAAGATGCTGCAGAACTTGGCCAACAAGCCAAGCTACGCCAAGGAGGCGTACATGATGAGCCTGCAGCCGTTCGTCGACAACAACAAGACGCGCATGAACCAGTTCCTCAACGCCTTGTGCGAGGTGCCCGACTTCTACGACACACTCGAGGTGCGTCTCCCCTGCTTCTCTCCGTGACGTGCGAAGGAGGGAATTGACGAGAAGGGGGAGAACAGATGGACCAGTACATGGCGCTGTCGAAGAAGGATTTGCAGATCAACATCACCCTCAACGAGCTGTACAACACGCAGAGCCTCCTCATCCAGCATGTCGATGTCCTCGTGCGTCAGCTTTCCCTGCCTCTCCGCTCACACGCTGACGTCCGCGCGAGCGCAGGCCCCGAACGACAAGCAGCATCTGCGGATCCTGCTCGAGGAGCTGGGCGCAGCGCCAGCGCAAGTCCCGCGAAAGGAGAACCGGGCGATCGAGCTCCCGTTGTACTCGCGGTGGGAGATGCCGATCCAGGACATCACAACGGCGCTCATGGCCGAGAACAACGTGACGCAAAACGACATCCTCTACCTCGAGGCCAAGAGCATCTTTGTCCAGCTCATCCGCTCGCTCCCGCGCCTCGCCGAGCGCAGGCCCATCCAACTCCCGCTTGTCGCCGAGACGGCCGCGACCGCCAAGGACGCGACGCTCGTTCGCAAGGGGATCAAGGTCAAAGAGATGCTCCGCGAGCTCGAGGAGCTCCGCCTCGTCGACCGCCGCGACGGGTACAAGCTCCTCGTCGACGAGGTCGCGGCCGAGCTCGTCCACCTCGGGAACCTCCGCGAGAAGGTCCTCCTCGAGACGAGGAGCCTCGACGGCGTCTACAAGACGATCTGCGACCACAACGCGTACCTCCGCAGCCAGCTCGAGCAGTACAAGGCCTACCTGCAGAATGTGCGCCAGACCAGCGCGGGAAAGAAGGGCGCCGGAACGGGCGGCGTAGGCGTTGTCACGGTTGCGGGCAAGGACGCCAAAGCGAAGCAGAGCGCCACGCTCGGGCCGGTCAAGTTTACGCACCAGCAGTTCGAGAAGGACGGCGTCATCATGGAGACCAACGTTCCCGAAAACCGGTGCGTCCCCTCCCTCGTTTGTTCCGCCTCTCTTCGCCGTGCAGGCTGACACGACGCGGCGCCCGCAGTCGACCAAGCATTTTCTTCCTCGTCTCGTCGCCTTCACCGGGCGCGTTCCTCATCGCGCTGCACTAGTGCGTATCCTTCCCTCCCTCCTCCTCTCCCGTGCCGCAGCGTTGACGCGGAGAACGCGCCACCGTCGAGCAGCAAGGGTCGCGAAAAGGCGATCCTCGAGATGGACCTCAAGATCGACGACCTGCTCGAGAAGAAGAACCAGGGCGTTGAGCAGCTCGACATGGAGTATGGTGCGTGTGCTCCACGCCCTTCTCCTTGGCGTCTTCCGTCAAGGGAGCCGCGCTAACGAGACTGCCGGTGCGCGCAGTGAGCTTGAATGTGTCCAAGGTCCTCGCCCTGTTGAACAAGTAGGTCCACTCCCTCCTCTCCCTCGTTTCAATCTGCTCACGCTTCTCTTCCATGTAGGACCTTCCAACGCCGCAAGTAGCCCCTCCCACACCCACATCGCCCCCTACTTCCCGCCTAATCACCCTCTCCCTCCTCGCTGTGTTACCCCGGTCACCCATACTCTATCGTCGTTGTTAGTCGCTCGATACCCCTTTCTGCCTCTCGCGCTCCCGTTGCCTTTTCCTGTGCACACCCTTAGCTCACCTGTTTCGTCGCGGCTGCGCCGTTGCTGCTATCCCACGCCCATCTATCGCCCTCTATACCGCAAGGAGAGAGAGGTACAAAGAATTAGATTCGCAGAGCACAGGCAGTATGGACAGGATCCCTACTTGGGCGAGTTTGTGTGGAAAGGAGCGCGGATTAGGGGAATAACGCGAGCCAAGAGCGCAAGAATAGGGGGAGTTGGGGCAAGGTCTATCGTTGGACGCTGTTCAAGAGCGAGATCAGCTGCCGTTCGGAGAGAGTTGACGAAAGAGCGCACCTTCACTCCTTCTTCTCCGCGCCGCTGCCGCCAAGCTGCTCGACAAAGTGGCCCACGGCCGTCGGCTTCTCCGCGCCGTCACCCTCGCCCTTGGCCGCAGCCGACGCAGGCTTGTCCTGCGCAGCCGCGACCGCCTCCTCCTCGCCGTCGCTCGCGCTGTCCTGCTCGCCCTCGTCCGTCTCGCCCTCATCGCTCGAGTCCGGCGCGTGGTGCCCGTGCCCGCTCGGCCCAGGGCCCGACGCGCCCTTCTTCTCGACGGCGTACCCGCCAGCACCCGTCTGGATGCCGCTACCCGCCGCAGGGGCGGTGTACGCCGGCGCGTCGGCGCCGCCGACCGCGGGCGTGAGGGCGGGCGCGCCCACGCCGTGGCCCTGCTGCTGATGGGCGTAGGTGGTGCTCGGCTGGGGCTGGTGCGCGTGCTGCTGCTGCTGCGTGTGGTGGTGGTGATGGTGGTGGTGCGCGTGCGCGCGGTGGTCCTCCTCCTCTTCCTCGTACTCGTCATCGTCCTCCGACGCCGTCTCCTCGACGGACGAGCCGTCGTCCGTCTCGTACTCGTCCTCGTCCTCGGAGATGTAACCCGCGGCGCGGACGGCGGCGGGGACGGGACCGGAGCGGTCGAACGGCTCTGAGGCGGTGACTGCGTGCGGAAAGGGAAAGAGCGGGGTCAGCGGATATCTGGAAAAGACAGAAGGAACAGAGACCCACGGTACACCTTGGAGAGCTGCTTGCAGTCGTTCCACCACTCGAGCATCTCGTCGTGCGAGCGCGCACGGAACGTGAAGCTAGCGTCCATGGCAAACAGGCCGCTCTTCTGTCCAACGTCACCGCCGATGCTCTTCTTGCCCTCGATGTGGAACTTGTGCGAGCGGGCGTGCGGGTTCGTTGGCGCCCCGAGCGTGCACTCGGGGAGGAAGAGCGACAGCTCGGGCGTCGGGTGCTTCGACAGGTCCGACGAGGGGTATTCGTGCAGGTACCCCGCGGGCGTGAGGACGTAGAATGACTCCTTGTACGTCTTGGTGTAGCGCTTCTTGCGCTCGAGGATGCCCTGGTGCACGGGGATCACCGACGGGTCGTCCTTGCCCGGGTAGTTGATCGTCATCGGGTTCCGCAGCGGCGTCTCCGGGTCGAGCAGGTACTCAGACCGCGACGCGAACGCAATCCACTCGGTCGTCGGCGCGACCGAGCGCATCAGCTCGCCCATCGTCGCCCACGTCTCCTGCACCGACGACGACGCGCGTGCGCTGCAAAGCGGGCGGAAGCGTCAGGATCCACGCTCTTCAAACGAAAAGCGAAAGCAGGCGGGACGCACTTCCACTCGTCGAACGTCTGCCAAGCCATCTGGATGGCGCGGACGACGCCTTCCTCGAAGTGCTCCGAATTCTGCTGCATAATGATGATGCTCTTCTGGAGGGCGTTCTCCTCGTGGACCTGCTTCTGGAGCTGGCGCGCGACGAGCGAGTTGGTGTACCACGGGTCCTCCTTGGCGTGCACGCCCATCGGCGTGTTCTTGAGCATCGTGATGCTCCGCGCGAGGTCCGTGATCATCTTGGTTGACGTCTCGCGCTCCTTGGCGACAGAAGCGGCGAGCTTGCCCGTGTCCTGCTGGATGTTCTTGATGTGCGCCTTGAGCTCGACGCGCAGCTTCTGCAGGTGCTGCACGATCGAACCCTCAACCGTCTTGGCGAGGTTGGCGTGGTGGTCCGCAATCAAGCGGGTGCGCTCGCGCTATGGATGGCGCTCCGTCAGTCTCTACGCCTCGGAAGTGAGCGAAGGGAGTAGAGACGCACAACGCCGTAGAAGATGTCCTGCACACCGCCCTCGCCGAGGAACTGATTGCCCTCGCGCTACACATTGCTGCGTTGTCAGTCCGGATTTTGCTAAGCGAGAAAAGAGAGCAGTAAGGCGCACGAAGGGGACCTGGATGACACCGCCCAGCTTGGTGAGCTCCTTTGCGGTGTTGCTCTGCGCGCGCAAGCCCTGATCAGCGCGCTCGCCCAGCGGTGCAGGGTATCGGTGTGCATACCTCGATGTCGGCGATGCCCTCGAAATAGGTGATGAGGTTCTTGACGAGGCGCTTCCAAGCAGAGAAGCGCTCAATAAGGATGTCCGACGGGCGCAGCTCATACGGGCCTGTGAGCGCGCATGGACCGAATCAGTAACTTCTGGTCGCCATGCTGAACTGGTCTCCGCCCCACGCTAGCGGGGGGAAGGCGTTCATCGAGTCGCCGTCCGCCGACGCCGAGCACCTCGCTGCCTCCTCTACCCACGACCACGGGAGAAGCGAAGGAGCGCACCAGTGTTCTTCTTGATGAGCTGGGACTGGCGACTGGCGACGCTGCTGCGCCTCGAGACGCCGGTGTGGCCCGTCGCGACGGAGCGAGGGCGCGAGTGCGACGGCTGGTACTCCATCGCTTCGAACGCGAGTAGCGCGGGTTAAAGATGGCGGAGAGAGACGAGGAGAGTAGCTGCAACTCGGAGCAGATCCGTGCAGCGCTTCAAGTGGGAGAGAGGAGAGGACGGGGGAGGAGCGAGGAGAGGAATCCGGGGGAGCGTCATCTCCCCCTTTTCCTTCTCTCGCTGGGAAGAGACAGCTCGACAGTACACGGCTGTTAAGATTGACGCCAAGGGCAGATCTAGCAACGACGGTACACCAGAGCGAGGGAAAGTGGACACATGCCACGTGGGGTGGTACACATACACACACACCAATACACGCCCGGGAAGCGGATGGGCGGGCTCTAGACCCCGCCGATAGAGCCATGCACAACCAGAGGATAGGACGGAAGAGGAAAGGAAGAGGGCGAGCAGGGGAGGAGGCGGAAGGCGCCTACTTGGGCGCGGGGAGAGGGAGACCCGTAAGCGTGCTGACCTGCTGCAGCAGTTCAACGAGGCGATACGGCTTGGTAGCAACCTGCGACCAAGCTTCTCGTGTCAGCGGAGAGACCGATGGCGAAAGAAACGCGGAACGCACGTCGTCGAACCCGGCGGCAAGGCACTCCTTCTTCTGGCCTTCACGCGCGTTGCCAGTGACAGCGCAGACAGGCTGCAGAGAAGTGGACGCATAAGCCTCACCGCACAGATCGAGAGCAGTGCGGAAAGAGCGAGACGCACGTAGCGACGGCTGATCTCGCCCGCCTTCTCGCGGCGGCGGAGCTCGCGCACGGCACTCATGCCGTCGAGGACGGGCATCTCGATGTCCATGAGAACACAGCGGATCGGATTGTGCGGCGGCGGCTGCTCGCCGCCCGCTTCAGCGTTCGCCGCGGCGGAGCTCGCGCTGTCGGCCGCCTCGGCGGTGCGCCGCGCGTCCTCCATAAGGACGTCGAGCGCCTGCTGCCCGTCTCCGGCAAGCGAGACCTGGAAGTTCTGCGTTCGGAGCTGCCGCATCATCACCTTCTGGTTGATCAGGTTGTCCTCGACGACGAGGATGTGCAGCGGCGCGAGCCCCGTCCCGATCGCGGCGCCGCTCGCTGCCGCGCTGCTGAGGGATGCGAGCGTCGTGGAACGGCCGCTCGAGCTCGCCGGGCGCTTCGAGCGCTTGCCGCCTGAGCTGCTGCCGCTTCCGCCGCTGCCGAGCGTCGGCGTCGGCGACGTGAGCCGCTGTTCCTCCTCTAAGGGCGGGCGAGCCGACCGCGGCGCCGGGATCGCAAAGCGGAAGGTCGAGCCCTCGCCGGGTTCCGACTCGACCTCGATGAAGCCGCGGTGCAGCTCGACGAGCTTCTTGCTGACGTACAGCCCGAGGCCCGACCCGCCGTACTGGTCGCTCTTAGGGTTCGCCTGGCTGAAGCGCGCAAAGAGGAGCTTGAGCTGCTCCCCGCTGAGGCCCTTGCCGCTGTCCTGCACGCCGACGACGCACCACACGCAATCCTCGGGCGGCTCGAACGACTGGTTCGCCGCGGCGATCCGCATCGCGTTCGACGGCGTTGGAGGCGGGCCCGCGTATGCGTCGATGTGCACCGTCACGCTCTTGCGCATTGAGTCGACCGTGCTGCGCGAGGGGAGCGGGGAGGGAAGGAGGTCAACACTCGCTCGAGGAGGTCAAGAGCCCTGAGGGGACGCACTACTTGAGCGCGTTCGTCAGGAAGTTGTACGTGATCTGCTTGATGCGACCCGAGTCGGCGACAATCCAGTCGACGTTGAGACTCGTGAGCGACGAGCCCTTCTCGACGGCAAGGTTGATCTGCTGCTGGTGGCTCTGCACCTCAAACGTCTTAACGACCTCGCGGACTGCAGCGACGAGGTCGAATGGCGCGACGTTAATGCTGAGGAGGCCCATGTTAAGCTTCGAGACGTTAAGAATGTCGTCCGCAATGCGCGTCTGGTGGCTCGCGCAGAGCATGATCGATTCGATCGCATCGACGTTCTCGAGCATCTCGCCATGCAGCTCCTCGATAGCGGCAGGGTCGGGCGCCCACGCGTCGTGCTGTGCGCGGAGCTCGTCGAGGAACTCGACAAACTTCTCGAGCGAGGCGGCGACGACCTCGGCGTTCTGCCACACGCCGCTGAGCGGGTTCCGCAGCTCGTGCGACGACATGTCAAGGAACATCTCGGTGTTGCGCCGGTTCTCCTCGGCTTCTTGCGCACGTTGTTCGACCTCGCGGATGTGGAACGCCTCGACCTCTTTCTGGTGCGAGATGTCGGTCTGGGCGCAGGGAAGCGTCAGTCGAGTGCTCGGCAGACGTAGGAGGAGAGGAACAGCCCGAGTCGCTTGGGAGGAAGGGAGAGCATGATGAGGGGGGCGACGACGCACGATTGAGCCGATGAACCCCTTGTCGAACGACCGCACTTCGAGCTGCGCCCACGTCCCACTCCTGTAGCGGAACTCGAACGTCGACACGCCCTTGTCGGGGCGCCAGTTCGACGTGGCGTCATGCCAGAGGTCGCGCACGCGCGGGAGGTCGTCCGGGTGGATGTCGTCGTGCCAGTCTTCGAACGGTTTGCCAGGCGGGTGTTGCGTGATCTCCATATAGCGCGGGTTGGTGAACTGCCGGCGAGGCATCGTCAGTCGCGCAGCCCGGGCGGAAGAGGAGGCGAGCACGCACGACGATGTTACCGTCTGGATCGCACTGAAAGATGCCGACGGGCGAGACGAGCGCGAGCGTCTGGTGCTGCTCGGCAAGCTCCTTAAGCTTCTGCTCGCTCTCGATCAGTGCGGCCGTACGCTCTGTCACGCGCCGCTCGAGCTCTCTGCGCATGTGGCCGAGCTGGAGGTGGACGTTGACACGCGCGAGAAGCTCACGCGCCTGAAATGGCTTGACGATGTAGTCGTCCGCGCCGAGGAGGAGGGCGTCGACCCGCGCTTCGGCGCCCGCTTGCGCCGAGAGGAAGATGACGGGGACGAGCGACGTCGCGGGGTTGTTGCGCAGCGCGGCGAGGAGCTCGCGCCCGCCCATGACCGGCATGGCGAGATCGGTGACGACGATCGAGATCTCCGTGTGCTCGAGGGCGTACTTGAGCGCCTCCTCGCCGTTCGCCTTTTCGACGACCGTGAAGGCTGCGAGGGGGGCCGGGGTGAGCCTCCTGAAGCGAGAGACGAGGAGATAGAAGAGAACGCACATTTGGACAGGGTGTTCCCGATGAACGAGCGGAGCTGGGCGTTGTCATCAACGACGAGGCAGACGGTCGACGACTTGTCGAGGTTGAACACGCTAGGCAACGGCTCGCTGTCGGATACGCGCCGGCTCGAGGAGCTGGCGAGGATCTTATTCTCCGACGCGGCGTCCTCGCCGACGGTCGCGTTGGGCTGACCGGCGATGCGCCACGACGCCGCATCGTTGATGATTGCAAGCGACTGCGCCGCGCGCGGCGGCAGCTCGACCGACTCGTACGGCTCGTGGTCGACAACCTCGGGCGGGAGATGCGCGTGTCCGCGCGGGAGCCGGACGGTGAATTCGCTCCCTGTGCCGAGCTTTGAGTCGACCGTGATGGTTCCGCCGAGCGCCTTGACGAGCTCGAGGACGAGTGACAGGCCAATGCCGGTGCCTTCGAACGAGCGTGCCGCAGAGTCGACGCGGTGGAAGCGGTCAAAGATGGAGTCGAGGTCCTTGTCGTCGATGCCGACGCCGCTGTCTTCAACCGAGACGATGCCCTCCTTTGCGGTGAACGACACCTTGACGGTGATGCGGCCCGCAATCGTGTACTTGAAAGCGTTGCTGCGGCAAGGAGCAGAAGAGAATGAGTGCCGCGTCTCCTGAAGGAAGCGGAGGAGGAGCGGGTACGCACCCGATGAGGTTGAAGATCACCTTCTCGTACATCTCGTCACTGAGGTAGAACGGCACCTTCTGCGCCCATTTGTCCTCGTCGATCTCGACGCGGAAGTCGATCCCGCCGCGCTCGACGGCGGCGCGGAAGAGCGCTGCGAGGTCGGCCGTGCGCGGGCCAAGGAGCGTCGGGCGGTAGATCGTGTTCATCTTGCCGCTTTCGAGCCGGCTGAAGTCGAGCAGCGTGTTGACCATGTTAAGGAGGCGGTGCGCGTTGCGCTGAACGACCTTGAGGCGCTCGCGGTCCTCGCCGTCGAGCGCAGCCGTCTTCGACGCGAGGACGTCCTCGAGCGGACCGAGGATGAGCGTGAGCGGCGTGCGCAGTTCGTGCGAGATGTTGGCAAAGAAGGCTTGCCGGGCGTCGTTCAGCTCGGAGAGCTCGCGGCTCTTGCGTGCCTGCTCCTCGGCAACCTCGATGCCGAGGAGGCCCGTCGAAAGCGTACGGCTGACAAGGTTGAAAAACTGCGCCATGACGGCGTTGAACGGCCTGCGCGGGTTGAGGCCGACGATGAGCAGCGCCTTGGGCATGGTAGAACCCTCGGTGATTATGGGCATGACCACGGCGCGATGCACGTCGTCCGGCCAGCCGCGCCGCGCGAAGCCCCGAGTGCGGTCGCCGAGCTCGCTGATGAAGACGGGCTTGCGCGTCTGCAGCGCCTCAATGAAGGGCCAGACGGTCGACGAAGAGTTGTCTTCGTTCGTCGAGTTGGTCCCGCTCGCCGACGAGACCGACGACGCAGACGAGCGGTCGGGCGCGTCTTGCTGCATCGTGGCCGTGTCAAGAAGGACATCCACCTCCTCCGCTGCCGACGGGTGGTCCTTCGGGACGCCGATCGAGCCCTGCAGCGTGAGGCGCATGCGGGCGATGGTCGACAACGGGTCGGGCCCGGCGGTCGTTGTCCCTGCCGCCTCTGTGTACCGTTTGCCCGTCGGAGCAGCGCGCCCCGAGTCCGTCGAGCGGCCGTTCCCGGTACTGCCTGAGAACTGACGCGTGTTGCCCGAGTCGGTCGATGCATCGCCCTTCATGCGGCGGCCCGGCGCGATGGCGAGCGTCTCGCACGTGTAGAGGATGGCGAAGGGGATGTCGAGCGGGTTGCTTGCGAGGCCGCGGAGAGCCTTGGCGCAAAAGTCTGCGGCCAAGGGGAAGGTCAGCTGGGGGCGCTGCCGAGCGGGAACTGGACGCACCCTTGGTTGTCCGCGCCAGCTGCGTGAGCTGCGACAGCTCGCGGAGTGTGCCGAGTCGTCGCTCGGCGATCACGCGGGCGGTCGTCTCGAACGACGGGTTCTGCGGAAACGAGAGGGTGAGGACGGGCGCTGGTTGAGACGAAGCTTGAGAGAACGCACCTGGTAGCCGATGATCTTGGCCTGGGCGTCGCGAAGAGTTATGTAGGCCCACGAGTGGTCTTCGAGCGAGAAAGAGCGTCAGTTTGGGCCGATTGAGGAGGAGGGACAGTGCAAGCGGGGACGCACAGGTCTCCTCGAGCATGCCGTTACGCATAATGCAGTTGCAGTGATCGCTGAAGCTGATCGTCTTGCCCATGAAGACCTGGCCAGCGAGCGGACCGAGGACGTCCCAGAGCTCGCTCCACCCCTCGGCGCCACTCTTGCCCATGCTGATCGGGTGCTTCGCCGGGCCGAGCAAGCGCGCGTACGCGTCGTTGTAGAGAAGCACGTTGTCGTGCCCGTACCAAAGCGCCGTGTGGAACGGCGACGCGAGCATCGCCATGACGTGCGAGCGGAGCTCGGCGGCCCAGCTGCGGATGTCGCCGAGCGAGGTCGCGCTCCAGTCGACCGAGAGGATGGTGCGCCCGCACGGCGTCTGAGCGACCGTGTCGAGGAACGGGTCGCCGTAGCTGTACGTCGGGGCGGAGCTGCCGTAAACGTCCGAGGCGAGCGGGGTTTCGTGTATGGTGAGCCCCGGCCCGCCCGTCAAGCCCGGCGTGTACACCGATGCCGCACCGGAAGACGCTGTAGACGAGCCGACCGAAAGGTGCGTGCCCGTGGTCGAAAGCACATCGCCGGACGAGTAGCGGCGGAACTCGAGCGCGTCGGGGCGCGAGGACGACAACGCCGGGACGCGCTGCATCTGCGTCTTCCGCGACGTCTGCTCCTCCTGCCGCCTCAGCGCTAGGCGCTCGCCCTGTTCAGCCTCGCGTGCGCGCTGTTCAGCCGCGCGCTCGCGCTGATCCGCCTCATCGGCGAGACGCCGCTCGTCCCGCTCGCGCGCGTGGCGCTCGTCCTCCTCGCGGCGGCGCTCGCGCTCTTCGCGCTCTTGCTGCTCCTGCGCGCGGCGCGCTTCAGCAGCGGCTTCCTCGCGCTCGTGCGCCGACCCCGCCGAGCTGGTCGAGCCCGTCCGCGTCTTGGCGCGGAGGCGATCCATCTCGTCGTGGTCGTGCTCCTCGTCGAACCCGAGGACGTCCTCGTATACGCCGTCGTCGTCCTCGCTCACGCCCGCCGCCTCCTCGTCGTCCTCCTCCTCATCCTCAGGCGGCTCCTCGAGTTCGAGCAGCTCGCCGAGTCCCTCGCGCCCGTGGTCGCGCTCGTCCTGCTCCCGCTGCCACTCCTTGTCGCGCTTCTTCGCCTGGCGCTGCCATTCGCGCTCGCGTACGCGGTTGTCGTTCTCGCGTGCGTCGAGCCTTCGCCCCTCGCCCTGCGCGAGGCCCGCACCTCCTAGGCGCCGCACCGCCGCGCGCGACTCCTTCTCTTTTACGAATCCGCGCGGGAGCTCGGCGGGTGCAGCGCCCCCCCGCTCCGAGAGGTCGACCCACAGCTCCTTGAGCTCGTCCGAGACGCTTGGCGTCTGGATCGGGGGTCGCTCCGTGAAGCCGTATGTCGGCTCGACGTACCGCTGCGGCGGGACGGGTGAAGGGGGCGCGCCGCTCACGCCGATGCCGAGCGGCTTAGGCGCGTTGTCGGTTCCAGACGTACGCGCTGGCGCCTTTGAGCGCGGCGAGAGTTGAGGGGAGGAGGGGACAGCGGTGGGGCCGGAAGAGGCGGAGGGGGAGACGGCCGACGGGCCGGGCGCGAAGACGGGAACGCCGAGCGTAGGGCCGGTGGTCGAGCGCGCCTCGAAAGGCGCGGGGACGTTGGCGGTCGGGAGTGGGCGGAGCATGGCCCGCCGCGCTTCGTTGCTGACGGCGTCGAGCAGCGGGCCGGTCGTGTGTGGCTCCTGCTGCTTCTGCCCTTCGCGCGGCGAATCGTGCGCCTGGGGCGTCCACTGCTGAGTAGCCGAGGTGCCGATGACGGTCGACCCGCCGGACGAGGCGTTCGAGATGGACGAGTAAGACGTGCCGCGCTGGGTGAGCGGCGGGCGCGACGGCTTGTATCCTGTGGGGAAGGGTGACGTCGAGCCGAAGGAGGGATGAGAGGGGAGTGGTACGCGAGCAGGGACGGTCGACGAGGAAGAGGAGTTGGGTTCGGACATTGCCGGCGAGGACAAGGGCTGCATGTCGGACCGGTTCTCGCGCACCTTGTGCTCGTCGCGGCGCTGCTGCCGCCCGACCTCGGCCGCCTTCTCCGACTCGTCGCGGCTCTCGCGCTCGCGGGCTTTGGTGCCGTCGACGCGCGCGCGAGCGTCGCGCTTCTCGCGCCGGACCTCCTCCTTGTCCTCCTTCTCCGGGCTGCCTGTGACTGTGACGGGGAGGGGCATGTTGGCGAGGATGGTGGTGCACACGACGAGGTCGTTCTCGGCATGCAGCGTCGCGACAACCTGCAGGAACGGCCGCAGAAGCTCGCTCGACTGCTGCACGCCGCGGTGCGCGGGCGGGATTGCCGGGTTCTGATTCGGCGCCGGCGCACCGCTGAATCGTGTTAACGCCTGCCCGCCCGGCGCCTCCGTCCCGAGCGGCTGCGGCCCCCCCGACGCATAGGCGTTCTGCGCCGAGTAGATAGGCAGCTCGCGGTCCGACGGCGGGTTGCGCGGTAGGATCGGGTCGATGGGCGGTGTGCCCGGCCCATTCGAGCCGCGGCGCGACATCGTGCTGCGCCCGGTGGAGCCCGTGCTGCCCGAGCCTGCGGCGGTTGAGACGGTCGAGTAGGCGCGGTCGAGTCGCGGCGATGGCGCCCACGAGTCGGCGGTCGAATGGCGATGGGTGAAGCTCGAGCCGGGTGGGTGGCGGTAGATGGACGTCTCGGGAAAGTGTAATTCGAGGAGGACGGTGTGATTGAGCTGGGCGAGCGGGACCTCCGCCTGTCGGGCATCCTCACTCTGCTCATGGGGGTGGAGATGCTCGACGACGTTGGTGAGCATAGCAAGACACTCCTGCACGTCGGCGCGCGAGAGAAGCGACAAGAGCTCGAGCTCCTCATCGTCGTCGTCGTCCGAATTGAGGTTGTGCGCGTTCGCCTGCGAGTCGACGGGCGGCGGGCCGTGGGCGGTCGCCTTGGCAAAGACGCCCGTGCGCTGCTCCTTCTCGGTCTCGCCCGAGGACGAGCGCGTCTTGGCGTCCTCGCGAATCGCCATGAGCTCCCGCCACTTGCCGTTCCTGCGAACGCGCTGAAATCGGCACTGAGCGCGAGGGGGAACAGGGACGGATGACCTACCGCCAGACCGGCGTCAACAACGCCTTTAGCCCAATTCCGAGCCCCGCCCGAGCCGATTTGTCCGCCTCCTCCATGCCTTCGTCGCTGCCCGGCATGTCCGTCTCCGAACGACGGCTGCTCCACCTATCCCGTGACTCGAACTCCTTCTGCTCGCGCACCAGCCGCGCAGCTTCAAGCCCCTGCTCTCGGATCGCCGTCTGCGCCTCCTGCTCTTTCTCGTCCTTCTCGCGCTGCTCGCGCTGCTCGTACATGGCTTTGACGGCGCCCTCGGCCGTGCGGCTCGGGTCGTGCGACTTCTGCGCCCCGCCCTCTAGGTACGACCCGCGCTGGACGGCGCGCTGCCCGACCGGCCCGGCGACCGCGGGCGAGTCGAACGCGCTCGCGAGGATGCGCTCGGCGCGGGCATGCGCGCGCGGATCGGATCCGGCGTCGGCGGCGCGCCGCTGCGACGACGTCGACGCTGAGGAGTTGCCGCCCTTGGAGAGGTGAGAGCCGGCAAAGTGCGACGAGACGTGCGACGAGACAGCCGAGCGGGGAGGTAAGGGCGAGGACGCGGCGGCGGAGCGCGACCCGCTGCTCGAGCTGCTCGTGACCTGCGATTGGGGGAAAGAGACGATGGAGGAGGGCGCAGGGGAGGGTGAAGGGGACGCAGCGGCGGGGGAGAGCGGGTCGGGCGAGGCGAAAGTCGAGATGGACGGCCCAGCGGACGAGACGCCGTCGGAGCCTCCTCCCTCCTCCCCCGTGAGGGCGTCGCCGGGGTCCCCACCGCTGGACGGATGAGGCCGCTCCTCTGGCGGCGCTGGCGGGCTTGGGCTCTCGTCCGATTCGATGCCGCCCTCGTACTGCTCCCTGCTCGAGAGCTTGGTGCGGCCCTTTGCGCCGCGGGTTCTTCCAGCCGTCGGCTCGCCGGTGCCGTACGACGGGACGGTGGAGCTGTCCACGCCGCCGGCGAGATCGATGGGCGGCGGGGCGTACGGCTCCCTGCGGCTGACGAGAGCATCGTGGAGGGCCGACGCGCGGAGTGCGAACACGGGGTGTGGGTAGCGCGCGAGGAACCGCTCGAGGTCCGGGGCGAGTCTGCCCGATTTATGATGGCTCGACGACGAGCGGCTCGGCAGGCGTCGGCGGCTCGCCTTTGCGGGAGTAGGCGCGGCTGGAGGCGGGGGTACGCCGCGAGGGGGCGAGTGGAGATCACTGTCGCCGGGCGGTGCGCTGGGCATGGCGCCGGAGGATGGCCCTGCCGGTATATCGACGGCGTGCGCCTGCGCACAGCTCGAACGGGTCAGTCCGGCTGAGGGCGACACGAAGGCGTACAATGATGAGGTGAAGCGATCGCGACTCGCCCTGTGCTGCTAGCAGACGTGCGAGGAGCTACTCGGTGCAAGCGGACATACACAGCACTGCGATCCAACCGCAGAAACCGAACAAAGCACAGGAAGCAAGCGCAGAGACGATCGTCGCCTGCGAAGGTCCGCGCCTCGAGATGCGCGGTCGAGGCTCTCACGGGCGCCCGTCGTTCTTTTCTGTGCAGTCCTTCACAGGCGCAGAGCTGTCCTGGACAGCTCCCTGCTCATTGACGTGCTCCCGAAGCAAGTCGGACGCATCCCGCAGTTGCAGCCAAAGTCCGCCTCTTTTCCATGGACACAACCGCCGCCTCCACACGAAGGCGAATATTCCCCCGCAGGGCACGCGAGCTCCAGCCTCCCGGCGCATGGCGAGCCTGATCGAGTGTTCCGCTTGACATCATCATTACATCCGCTTGCATGCAACTACGCGTTCTTGAAGTCGCGTTTTGGCGAGGTGGTCGAGGAGCCTCATCGCGAGTGCGTATTGGTAGGCGAGCTGCAGAGCGTGGTGCGGGGTTAGTGAGCGGAGCGGGAAGTAAAGAAAAGAACGAGCTAGCCCTAGCGTGACTTCCCGACCTAAGGGCGTAGAAGGAGGAAGGCCTCGAGGGAGCCTGGGAGGGCGGCCAACACGCACGTTTGTACCGCCGCCAGAAGACTATGGCAGACGCCGGTGACAGCAATTCACTATGGCAGGCACACCCAGCCGACGCCGCTTTGAACCGCCTATGTGCATTACGGAGCGTGGCAAGGGAAAATTGAGGAGAGCGGTCTTGTAGCTGTCGGCCGGTCCGTGAACGACCCCGACGGCCAGACGGTTCGCGAAATAAGTCCTCATGCTCTGAGCCATACGGGTGTCGTGACGAGTACCAAGCGGGCGCGTCAGTTGTCACTGACGGCCGTGCGAAATAAGACGCGGTGATGGGCACACACTGAGCGGGTCGCGGGTCCGCGGGTCGTGCTCTCTCGACGGCGCTGCTCTCGCGCGATGGCTGCTGCGGCGATCCTCGCAGCCCCGTTGGACCCTCCAGCTGACCCGCTGCCCTCGCTCGCGCGCACCTTCACCGCGCTGAACCTCGACGAAACCGTCTCCTCGTCGCCCCACTCGGGACCCAGTACGCCCGCAACACGCCATGCGAGGACATCCACGACGGTCGACGGGCCGCCTGGGGTCCTCTCTGCTGGTCAACAGGCGCAAAGAGAGAAGCGGAGCGCGCTGGAAGAGTGCGCCTTCCCACGGTCCTCGTCCCTCGCGACTCGCTGACTGGGACTCTCTTGTATGCAGGCTCGACGACGAGATCAACGCGTTCGTTGCGTGGACTCGGCCAAGTCGGAAAGAGCATGAGATGCGGCTTCACGCCTTCGAGTGTTTCAAGAAGCTCGTCGCAAGGCTCTGGCCGTCCGCTGGCAAGATCGAGCTCTTCGGCTCGATGGTCACTGGGATGTACCTTCCGAGCGGGTACATCCTTCCGCTTACACTCTAAAAGGGTGTCAGCCCACGTATGCTAGCTCGCAGAGACCTCGACATCGTCATCCTCGACGACTCGTTGCGCCGGCACAGTACGCTCAGCCTCCTCGACACGCTCAAGACCGCACTGCTCAAAAGCGGGCTCGCCTCGTCCGTCCGCCTCGTCCCCGAGGCTAAGGTTCCCCTCGTCAAGCTCGTCACCGCGCCTAGGTTCGGCTCGTTCGCGATGGACGTCTCGTTCAACTCGGACAAAGGCCCGCGCGGCGCGACCGAGAGCGTGCGCTTGCTGGGCGAGCTTGAGCTCCGCAAACCCGGCTCGAAAGCCCGCGTCAAGGCGCTCGTACTCCTGCTTAAAGCGCTGCTTAACTCGAAGGGGCTCGGGGAGGTCAAGGACGGCGGGCTCGGCGGGATGGGTGTCTTCTGTCTCGTCCTCTCCTTCATTCAAGTACGTCTTCTCTCAGGCTGTGTCTCCGTACATGGCCTGAAGTCCTCCGCCCAGCTCGACACGCGCTCACTTCACGACTGCACGCCCGGGCAAGACCTGCTCCATTTCCTACGGAAGTGTGCGAATCCTTCCTCCTCTTCGGCTATCCTCATGTATATCTGACAGAGTATGTACAGACGGCTTCAACTTCGACTACTGCCAGGACTGCATCATCACGGCGGATGGCGGGCGCCTCGCTAAGAAGGTCTACATGGGCTGGCAAAGCGAGCGCCTCTCGATCCAGCATCCCGTCGATCCCCGTGCGTCCCGTTTTGCTTTCCTGACCACGAGTGTCTCGACTGAAATTCTCCACGCGCAGAACGCGACCTGACTTCCGGCACCTACGCGATTCAGAAGCTCCGCAGCTCTATCGAGGAGGCGTACCGCACGCTGAGCTGTGATGTCGAGCGAATCGCCAGCTCGACGATGCAGTACCCACATCGCGGCCTACTCCGGCGAATCGGCATCCAACATTCGACCGCCCTTATCGCGCAACGGCGCGCGAATCAGGACATTCTCGATGGCGGCGGGCTTGGGGATATCGCGCGGAGCTGGGAGCCGCACATCGACGAGGCTGTAAGGGCCTGGCAGCGGAGCACGCGCATCGTTCGAGGGAACGGGGCTCACGCACCAGCGCCGACGTCCGTCCTCTACAGTACGCCGGCCTCCCCAATCCCGCCTCCTTCCGTGCACCGCGTACATTCTTACTCTGGGCATCATAACTCGCCACTCGTCTCCCCGCAATGGAGCGCGCACCTCCCTTCCCCGCCGCTTTCGACCGCTCCCTCCTCGTTCGACTACCCGCTCTCGGCACCCCAGCAGCGACAGCAGACGCAGCACCCCGTGTCTTCTCTCGTTACGTACGCTGGGGTGTACGCAAACCCGCAGCCGCCGGGATGGGCGTACGCCCCCGCGCGTCATTCCCCCTTCTCACCGCACCCGATCACCTCGACCTACCCTTCCAGCCCTCCCGTCTACCATAACCTCGCCTCTCCGACGCCGTCGTACCCGTCGGCGCTTCGCTCCCCCGCCGGTGGCGCGCCGTGGGGATGGCCGCTCACCCCACCCGCGTCGGCCCAAAGCAACCTCCGAAACGCCGCGCCGCCATCGTAACATGCAGTACGGCCAACACCTAGTCATACCGCGTCTCCGCCATACAGTGTTGTTGTTCCGCCGTCTGTACAATGTCGCGGTGTGTCTTCTTCCCTTATCCGTTTCTCCCGCCCCGTTAAGCTCTCCCGCCCGCAGCTGTTCGTCTCCACCTCGCTCTTCGCAGCCGTCCCACGCTATCTCGCGAGGTTGTGTTCCTATCCGCCTCCCCTCACGCCGAGAAAAACCTTCTTCTCGGCAGGTCCACGGAGCTTCCGCTCTCCTGTCCGGACGGTCCACGGCCTCGCTTCTTGCGCGTCCGTCCCGCTCTTCTCTCTCGCCTTCTCACACGCGAGCGACGGCAAGATGCCTCCCCTCGAGAGCCGCTACGATCACGAGTCCTCGACCACCTCTTCGGACGGGGAGGACTTCGTCCCTCCGTCGCCTGTCCGCTCTTTCGCCACAGGAGGCGTTGCGCGCACGGCCTCACGCGCGTCCGCCTCCTCTCGCCGCAGCCAGCAGAAGGTGCACAGCTCAAGCTCGTCGGAGTCGACCGACAGCGAGGAGGAGCGCGCACTCCGCGAGGAACTCGCCGACGCAGGTGGGGACCTCGAGGCGGGGGTGGTGCGTGGCGCGCCCGTCGAGGGCAGGGTCGAGCGCGTGATGAGGAGCATTGGGAAGGGCGCGAGCGGCAGCGGCGGGAGGGTGCGTCTTCTCTCGCTCGAAGCGAGGGTCTCCTTTCTGGACGAGTAACTAACCGACCGACGCCCCGGCTTCTCCGCACACAGACGACGCAGCGCTACACCGCCGTTGACCGCTCGCTTGGGCGGGAGGACGCGCCGCACCGGCACAAGAAGAAGCATCACCGCTCGGCGTCGGGATCGCACGGCAGTCGCAGCGGGCGGATGTACGCCCTCGGTAAGGACGACCTCTCGGGCCTGCCTGCGCCTGGCGGGACCGCCTATGCCTACGACGGCGCGGATCTCGAGGCGGGGAATGCGTCCGTCAAGAGGAACAAAAGCTCGAGCAGCAAGAAGAGCTCGTCGTCCTCGAAGTCGTCAAAGAAGGCCGCGGCGGGTGGAGCCGGCGGCAACCCCAAGGCGCCGCCGAGTAAACGCAGGTGGTGCTACCTGTTCATCGGGCTTCTCGTCCTGGTCATCATCGCTGTCATCGTTGTCGCTGGTGCGTCCTCCTTTCGCTCCCTTCCCTTGACCTGCGCTACCCGCATCCCGCCCGCAGCCGTCATGATCGTGAACGGCAAGAAGGATGCTATTGAAGCCGACAGCGAGGCGACCGCCGCGTCGGACGCGATCAGCTCCGCGACGTCGACCGATCCGGCGTCGGCTTCTGTGTCTGAATCGGGCGCGCTCGGTTCGTCCGCCGCCAGCAACGAGGGAGCGACTAACACGGCATCGCTTTTGGCGACCTCGTCGGCGTCAGGCGACGATGGGCAGTACCACCCCTCTTCCGCCACGGCGATGAGCAACCCGGACTCCGCCGCAACGTCCGCCCCGACGAGCGGGAACAATGGGCTCAACACACCCTCTTCTGCTGCTGAGTCGAGCCAGGCATCGCAGATTGGACAGTGGGGTTCAGTCGACCCGACGCAGTCCCAGACACAAGCGGCGCTGGCGGACCCGCACGCCGCGTCCGCCTCGTCCGGCGTGCTCGGCCCGCTCGCGTCCGCATCCTCGGGTGGTGGGCCGACGCCGACCAGCACTGGCGCTGGCGACGTTTTCGCGCAGACGACGATGCCGCCGGGCGTGTCGGTCCCGTCCTCCTCGCCGTCCTCAGCCTCACTCGACCTCGGCATCGCTTCCGCGCCTGTCGACCCCTATTCCGCGAGCATCTCGTCGTTCGTCAACTCTGCGCTCTCGTCCGCGGCAGGCGAGCTCGGCTTCTCCACCCCGCTCCCGCTCGGTCCTGGGCCCGTCAGCCTCCCCTCGCCGATCTCGGTCGACGGGGCGGACAGCACGAGCGCGTCGGCGGGCGGGCAGTGGGGTGCACCGCAGCCGAGCTCGGCGGCGTCGTCGCCTGGCGGGCAGTGGAACGCGCCTGCTCCCTCGTCATCGCCGGAGGGACAGGGCTGGCAGCAGCAGCCGCAGTCGCAGCCTGCGAACGGCGGCGGCGACTGGATGGGGCCGTCGTGCGCGCCGCCGGCGGAGGGGCAATGGTCAGCGGCTTCGCCGTCGCAGTCGCAGGGCGGCTGGGCCGCTCCCTCGGCATCCGCGCCTTCCGCTTCCGCCTCGCCGTCTCCCGCCGATGGAGGCTGGTCCCCCTCCTCGCCGTCGTCCGCTCCTGACGCCGACGGCCAGTGGAACCCGGACGGCACCCCCGCCGCAGCCGTCGCCGCCTTCGGTCCGTTCGCGAGCTCGGCGGTGTACCAGGCGACGGCGCCGGAGGCGTTCCAGTCCTACGAGGGGAACGCCACCTGGTTCGAGGCTAGTGCGTCCTTCTGTTTGTTAGCTCTCATACGGGGCGTTGCTGATGCTAGCGCGCGCAGGCCAGCATTTCGGGGCCTGCGGGATCGCGGCGAATAAGACGGACTATGTTGTCGCGCTGCCGAACGCGATGGTGCGTCCCTCCCCTTCCTCTGCCCGACACCGCTGACACGGAGTCCATGCGCAGTGGCTTAACTCGACGCAGGGGTCGGAGACGGCGCCGAGCAGCTACTGCGGAAAGGAGGTGCTGCTCACGAACCGCGAGAACGGGCTTAGCATCAAGGCATGGGTCACGGAGCGGTGTGCTTAGTGCGTCCTTTCCTTTTCTCTGCTGTTGAGCGCGTGCTGACCATCGCTTCACACTCTCGCAGCTGCGTCGGCGAGTGCGTCCCCCCGCGCCAGCTGACCTTCCCAACCTCGCCCCCAGTACTGACCCTCGCCATTTCGCAGCTCCGCCCTCGACCTCTCCATCCCCGTCTTCTCCGCCCTCTCGTCAGACAACCTCGACCTGGGCGTCCTCGACGTCCTTTGGGGCTTCACGGGCAACTCGTCCTCGATCGCTGCACCGGCGGGTGGGACGTCTTCCGCCGCAGCTGCGCCGAGCTCGATGTCCTCCTCGTCTTCCGAAGGCGCCGGGTGGTTCTGGCGTCGCGCGGAGCCGACCTCGCCGGTCGCGTGAGGCGCAGAGGAACGTGCGCCTCCACGAAACGGCGGCGCACCTTATCGCACAATCTCAATTCCTACAATTACCTCCCATGCGTCGGCTGTGGAGGACGGCGTTTTCCATGTTTCGAGTGAAATGGACTCTGCTCGCTGTGCTTTTTGTGCGAGGGGTAGCGAGAGGGACCGGAGGGGTTGAGGGTGGTGTGCGGTGCTTCCGGTGCAGCCGGGCGGGTTGTAGACTGTGGTGCAAAGCGTGTAAGGGGATTGTACAAGGCAACGGAAGCATGCATCGCACGGAAAGGTTGAAATGGTCTCATCGTCCAGAGCACTCTTCGAGGAGCGCTCCGCTCGCTCTCGCCTTGCTGCCCTGCTCCCGAGAGTTGCTACCGTCTAGCTATTCCTGTCGACGAGGATGGCCTGCTGAATGCCACCGTCCCTCTGTACGCGCACGCACCCTCTCCCTGCTCCTCGTCGTCCTGACCCTTCGTCGTCACCAGCGTTGCTCTTGTCCCAACGCTTCGTCCAGCCAGAGTCCAGTCAGCAGCACAGCCACGACCACATTGACCTCGAGCTTCAGCCTCTCCGCCATTCTCACCCCGCGAGCACCCATCCTCGCCCCCCCACCACCTCATCCGCCCCGACCCGCTCCGTCCACCTCCCGTCGCGTGACAAGATGAAGTTCTCGCACAGCCTGCTGTTCAACGCAGTCCCAGAGTGGACCAACCACTACATCGCGTGCGCTCTCTCGCTGTTCCTCCCCCGCATATGCGCACCCCTCCTGACTCTGCTCCGCTCCCGCTCCACAACAGCTACGATGCGCTCAAAGCCCAGATCTACAAGTTCGAGAAGCAGGCCGTCCTCGCACAAGGCGTCGCAGGGCCCGCCACTAATTACCGCGACGAGGAGGAGGGCGGTGCTGCAGAGGGCGAGCGCGCGACGAGCGAGGCCAACGAGCGCACGTTCGTCAAGCTCCTCGACAAGGAGCTGCATAAGATTACCGAGTTCTACGTCGACAAGGGTGCGTCCCTCTTTCGCCCCGCTCGCGCGGACAGAGAAGGTTGACCTCCCGCCCTTGTTCGCCCGCAGAGCGCGAGCTCCTCGGCGACCTCGTCCTGCTCAAGGAGGACCTTGAACGCCTCCGCGAAGAGGAGGAGGCCGACTTCTCCATCGCGGACACCTACGACGAGTCGCTTTCACCGTCGCGTGCACGGCGGCCATCCGGCTCCCACGCTGGCGCGAGTGGAACCGTTCGCTCGAAGCCGAGCGTGGGCGCTCTGAACGCCACGAGCGGCGGAAGCGACAGCGAGGGCGACGACGAGGACGACGTGGACGCCGTCGCGCGCAAGAAGGGCGCCTTCGCCAAGATCCTCAACGACCCGCGCGAGTACGCCGAGGCGTCCCGCGCGGGGAGGAAGAGCGGCAGGCGCTCGAGCACGCAGAAGGGCAAGAGTGGGAGGCGCGCGCACGCGATTAGCGATGCGAGCGAGACGGGCGACCTCCTTGGCTTGGAGGAGGCGGATGGCGAGCAGGACGACGACGAGGGAGACGACGAGGAAGAGCACCATGGCGCCGCTGCGTCAGTGCGCCGGGCGTCCGAGCTCACAATGAGCGCGCGTAATGCCGCGGGGCGCAGGCCTCGCCTTGCGGAAAGGCGCGGCGCGAGCCGGTTGTCGAACAGCCTGCTCACGACCGAGGAAGAAGGACTCATGAGCGGGACGGCGGGCAGCGCGGTGTGGGAGGGCTTGAGCGACTGGGCGATCGACACGCGGATCATGTACAAGCGGCGCTTGGCGGGCCTGTTTACGGTGCGCTGCGTTTCGATTCCTACTCTTCCGAGGAGGGGGACGACGTGGCGCTCACCCTCTCCTCGCGCACAGTCCCTCTCCGAGCTCAAGCAGTACGTCGACCTTAACTACACCGGCCTGAGCAAAGTCCTCAAGAAGTGCGTCCTATCCCCGCCGCCCTTTCCGAGCCCCGACTCATCCGCTCGCGCGCAGGTACGACAAGATCACCAATTCGTCGCTGCGCCAGCACTACATGACGACGGTCGTCGACCACACATTTCCGTTCGAGCGGTCGACGCAGCAGCGCCTGCAAGCGGGCGTGCAATCGATCATCCCGCTCTATGCGGACCTGGCGACAGGCGGCGACGTCGACCTCGCGCTGAAGCAGCTCAAGGCGCACCTGCGCGAGCACGTCGTCTGGGAGCGCAACACCGTCTGGCGCGAGATGATCGGCCTCGAGCGCCGCGGGTGGTCGGGTGCTGGCGAGCGCCGCAGCGGTACAGCGGGGACGGCGATGGACCTCCCGCTCGTGCAGCCGGCGAGCCCGCCCGCGGGCCTCGAGCTCAAGCCCGCGGTGATCAGCACGCCGCTTGGCAAGCTGAGCCTCCCGAGCTGGATCAACGCGCAGACCGTCACGGGCGCGGTCGCGCTCCTCCTCTTTGGCGTGATCCTCAGCGCGCAATGGTTCGACCGTGTCGAGGAGCAGAATTGCCTCGCGCTGCTCGTCGTTGTCACCATCTTCTGGGCTCTCGAGGTGTGCTCTAGCTCTCTTTACCAAGCTCTGCGTCTTGAGGTTGACGCTAATGCGGATCACTCGGGCCTCTGCAGATCATGCCACTCTTCGTCACGGCACTCATGGTCCCCTTCCTCGTTGTCGTCCTCCGCGTCCTCCGCTCGACCGATGGGGAGGATCGCCGCCTCACGAGTGTCGAGGCAACCAAGTTCATCTTTGGGCAGATGTTCTCCCCGACAATCATGCTCCTCCTTGGCGGATTTACGCTCGCTGCTGCCCTGTCGAAGCAGAACATCGACAAGGTCCGTACTCTTTCCTTCTCGAGTAAGGCGCGACACGGACAGGATGCGCCCGCAGGTCCTCGCCACCAAGGTCCTCTCGCTCGCCGGGACGCGCCCGCGCTCCGTCCTCTTCGCCTACATGCTCGTCGCGTGCTTCGCGAGCATGTGGATATCGAACGTCGCGGCGCCGGTGCTGTGCTACTCGCTCATCCAGGTGCGCGTCCCTCGCCTCGTGCCCGGAAGCGATACTAACTACCCATCACGCAGCCTATCCTCCGCACGCTGCCGTCCAAGTCGCCGTTCAGCAAAGCGCTGATCCTCGGCATCGCACTCGCGTCCAACATTGGCGGCATGGCCTCGCCCATCTCGTCGCCGCAAAACCTCATCGCGCTCGACTACATGAACCCTCCGATCAGCTGGCTCGGGTGGTTCAGCGTCTCGATCCCCGTCTCGTTCCTCAGCGTGTGCCTCATCTGGGCCATCCTCCTCTGGACGTACCGCGCGGGGACGAGCACCGTCGCGATCAACCCTGTCCGCGTGACGAAGGAGCCGTTCACCCGCGCGCAGTGGTGGGTGAGCGCGGTGACGGTCGCGACCATCGTACTCTGGTGCGTCGAGACGAAGCTCGCGTGGCTCTTCGGCGACATGGGCATCATCGCCATCCTTCCCATCGTCGCGTTCTACGGCAGCGGCGTGCTGCGCAAGGTGCGTCGCCGCGCGGTGCTCTTCTCTTCTCCGTTCGAGTGGGACTGACGAGCGTGTACGACGGCGCGCCTCGCACAGGCCGACTTCGATCATTCGCCGTGGAGCATCGTCTTCCTCGCCATCGGCGGCATTGCCCTTGGCAAAGCGGTCCTCTCCTCCGGCCTGCTCGACGACATGTGCGCTTCATACCTCGTCTCCGAAGAGCAGAGCTGACGAGAGAGGGACGAACAGCGACGCCGTCATCCAGCAGGTTGTTGTCGGGATGGACATCTGGCCCATCCTCGCGCTGTTTAGCGTCATCGTACTTGTCATCGGGACCTTCATCTCGCATACGTGCGTCCCGTGTTACCTTCTACTCTTCGCGGGACGATCGCGCTGACCTGCTTCTCGCCCTCGACCGCGGCCCTCCTCACTACACCCTCGCATACGCCGTTGCACCCGCATTCTTCTTGTCGCTTCTCCTCGCCTCGGCCGTCCGTCTACCGCAACAGCATCGCCGCCGTCCTCGTCGTCCCGATTGCAGCGCAAATCGGCGCGGCAATGGAGGTCCCGCACCCTCGCCTGCTCATCTTCGCGACGTCGCTCATCTGCTCAGCGGGCATGGCGCTGCCCATCTCGGGCTTCCCAAACCTTGCGGCTGCGAACCAGGAAGACGAGCTTGGCCAGCGGTGCGTGTCGGTCCCCGGACTTGGCCGCAACGGCGAGACTGACTTTCCGCGCGGCTTGCAGGTACCTGTACCCGCGGGATTTTTACATCAACGGGATTCCCGCATCGATCGGGGCCACCGTCGTCATCATCACCATCGGGTACGCGATCATGCGGCTGATGGGGCTTTGAGCGTGAGGGTTTGGGTTTACACCGGGGAGAACGGGCGGGCGAAGGAGAAAGACATGGGAGGGAAGGTAGACGACGGTTTTCGCTGCTTTGCTGTGTACAGGGCGCTGTAAGAAGTATAGCTCGTTCCGCTCATGCAGCGAGAGAAGGTGGACATGCATGCGCAACTTAGGAAGGCTCCCCGTCGCTCACTCGCTTCCCCTTCCCTCCGCTCGACAGCACCGCTCGCCAATGACATTTTCTCCTACCTTCCCCCAGCCCACGCCCGCCCCCCCGCCGCTCCACTCCCAAAGTACCGCCTCGCCGTCCTCGCCGACATGGGGGCGTGGCCGAGAGCGTTCGAGCTGAGCGTGAGCGGGTTCTGCACGAACATGTTCCCTCGTCAGAATCACTACAGTACGAGCCCAGAAAAGGATACAGGAAGTTAGTCGGGGCTCGAGATGGAAACGGAGGTGTCCGAACGAGAGATGGCGAGGCTAAGGATGAAAAGGGCAAAGCAGACGAGGACGCACCGCTTCGCTTCCCGCAATGTGCAACTCGGCGGAAAGGCCGAGGCGGTCGAATATGAGCTTGATCTGCAGGGGAAACCCGCTTCGTGACTGAGCACAGCGAAGAAGCGACGTGAGGGAGGGACACGCACGATCATCGTGATGTCGGGCAGGCTCTGGTTGTCGAAAAAGTCCCGGCACGTTTTGAAAAGTGTCAAGCGGGTGCTGCTGACGACATGCTGCTGATCCACTGGTCCGAGGCTGGCGAAGTGTTGCGCCACCGTGGTAGTACTCACCACGCGCAGCGCATGTACCAGGAGGCGGGCCTGAGCCGCCTTCTCCGCTGCGGGCACGGTGTTGAAGTGGTTCCCGGTCGAGTAAATCGAGGCGAAGGTGCTGAAAAGGTTGCGGAAAGCCCGGAAGCGCTGCTGAGCCGTGTGCCCGGCAATCTCCGCCTGAACGAGAAGATCCTCGCCGTGCGGCTGTGTCGGCACGTCTGCATCAGCTCTGTTTGCGACAGGTACGGGAGAACTAGGGGAAAATACGCACCAGCAAGGATGTTGCGTTGGGCAAATCGGCGTGATTGGAGTTCTCGAGACACTCCTCGACCTTGGCCAGCCTACGGACGAGCACGTCGATGCCGGCTAAGGGCAGTCGAGCGAGCTTGTCCGGCCCTGCACCCGCGGGGGAGAGGACCTCCATCTCCCAGTGATATGCCTCCTCCTTATCGGCCTCGTTGCGAGCGGCGTCGCGGCTGTTGGCCTGGCGGTAGACAGTCGCGATGTGCCTGACGATTCCAAAAAGCTGGCGATAATGCGGGTTGTCCGAATGCATGACCGGCTGCGAGGCTTGCACGTAGTTGTCGCGCACCCACCGGGGCGGTTCGCCGAGACCGACCAGACGGTGAAGATGGTCGTACGAGATCTGTGGAAAACAGGCAGCATCGTGAGCACCACCACTAGCACAGGTAAGAATGATCACGGGAACCTTACCTTTCCGAGATCAAGCGAGCCGGACGTGCAGGCGCGGCAGTACGCCGCGAGAAGCTGGTCGACAACCTGCTCGCGCTCCGACCCGAGGAATTTCCACCAGCTAAGGTTGACTGCGCGTTGGCTGTCCTCGATCTCGTGTTCGTTGATGTTCCCATTCTTCTGCGCATCGAACGCGACGAACCATCCGTAGATCTGGTTCACCCAGCGGCGCAGAACCTCGGAGTCCCGGTCTGACATGCTGACGGGTGTATCAAGGACGGAAGGTGTCAGGAGGAGACGAAGAGCCGAAGGATGGAGAGCAGGGAGGGGCCAGGAGGCTCGGAACCGCTCAGGAGACATCGGACCTTCCGCTCGAGATCCGCGAACCGGCTGTGCAGCCTGTCTGGCGTCAAATCGTCTTCTGATCACAGAACACTGTGTAACTAGCGGACAAGCTGAACGTGCTCGGCTGGGGTAGCGGACGCAACGCGGACGCGATGGACGGAGGCTCCGGGAGGTAACGAGGACTTCCGCCTCGACCCCTCCCAGCGCCCGGCGCGGTTTGCTTACTGCCCATGCGTGCTTAGATAGACACGAAGATTGGGCATGCACATCGCACGCCGTCGAAGCGGCGTGTCCGCTTGGCGATCCCAGTGACTCTCCGAATCTTCATCAGTCCCTCGCTTTTCTGGACGGTCTCACGCTCTCACCTCGTCTCGCACCATCGTTAACACCCAGCGTGACCAACTTGCACCACTGCACGATGCTACTCGGCCCGCTACAGCCCGCCCGCTGCGCTCCTTGCCTTCCACGCTCGCGCCGTCGTCCCGTAATACCGCCGCGCCTTGCGTTCCGAGATCTGCCGCAGCGAGCTGGACGTATGCGCGAGCGAGTTGAGCGTGTGTGGCCCCTGTGGGAGGGGGAATCAGCCCAAAAGCCATGGTGGACCTGAGGTCTTCGGAGGAAAGCGGGGCGCGTCGAGGATCCGAAGCGGGCGACATGGACGCACCGGAGCGCCCGTGTGCGCGTAAACGGCGTGCATCCCTGGCATGAGGTCCATCTGCGGATGGGAGAGTGGCTCAAAAACGGTCGACATCTACTGGGGGACAGCAGCGGTAAGCGCTTTCGCTCGACGAGGGAGAATGGGCGACGGTTGACGAGAGAGGCGCACAAGCGTGTCGGCTTGCGGCAGCCACCGGTACTCTGCCAACGAGACGCATGTGGCGTACAGCTGTTGGCGTGCGCCCGCAACGGCCGTCACCTGCTGTTTGACGGAAAGATTACTGAAGTGCGACCGGGCCACGGGTCGTTTCATGGTCTTGGAGGCGTCGAGCACGACTTCCTTCTCCGTCGCCTTCTTCTCATCCGGAACGTACGAGCGGTGGTTGTCGACCGAGTACAGCACGAGGAAGCTGTCGAGCAGGCGGCAGAAGTTGTCGAACCGCGCGTCGGCGGTCTGCACGGCGACTTGCGAACGCGAGAGAATGGTGATGGCCTGTGGCTGGGCGCAGCAACGGGCGGCAGTCAGGCTCGCCGGGCGGAGCAATATGACGGTGAGGCGACGAAAGGGAAGAGGCATACCAGGGCGAGGGAAACGAGCGACAGGACCATACCCCGCGTCTCAAAGCCAAGCAGCCCCTGCTCGACACCGGCAACAAGCTGGTTTACATTCTGCAGCACCTGCAGCGGCAGCCGCCAGGCCTTCGGAGGGCTGACGCCTTCCACTCCGAGAAAACCCTTCGCCCAGCCTGCAGCTGCGACTGCTTCGTCCTCATTGGAGTTGATCTGGTAGAGCATGACAATGCGGTTGACTGTCGCACTCAGGTGGCTGTAAGCCGCGAAGTTTTCTTGCGAGGGTCGCTGTGTGGGCCGGAGAGGTACAGCGTGATCAGCGCGAGGCGCGAGAACAGAGCGCCCGGCAAGGCGCGCGCACTTCGTCGGTCCCTTGGAGAGCGCCCACGGCCGCGAGCAGGTTCTCCTGCAGGATCTTCCCGTCCCGAAGCGGCTTCGTCAGCTGCTTGTAAGCGCGTGAAGCGAAGAGCAGCACCGTACCGGCTGGACCTTGAACTCTCCCGTCGCGCACATCTTGCAGTGCGCGGCCAGCAAGTGGTCGACGGCGGCCTCGCGCTCGAGCGGGAGCATTCTGTACCAGTAGTCCTCCGCGAGGGCGTGCTTGGTCAACCGGAGCGCCTGCACGTCCGCGGCGTGGCGGGCCATCTCCGCGTCGGACTTGGCGGCATAGGGCACCTCGATGAACCAGTCGTACACTTGCTGGGCGCAGTGCAGAAGCACGGTGAAGCTGTCCATGGTCGCGAGCGAGCGAGAAACGACAAGCGAGAGGAGAAGTGGCGGCGGAAAAGGCGGCGGCTGTGCTTCACCCGGATGTTCCGCGGTCTCGCAAGGCGAGGATAGATCTCCTGTGCAGTTCCGTGGTCTCCTCGAGCTCCCTCAGGGTCAGGTCAGCGAGGCGGGACGCCGGGTCATCGAGCTCCTGGATTCGTCCTTGAGTAGCGAGCGAGAGACGCGGGAACAGCAAGAAGCGCTCAGACAGCTCGATACCATCAGCGAACAGGAACCGCATGCGGACAGTACCGTCCGGCGCGAGCAGCCTGTGTGGCGGAGAAAGTCAAGCAGACGGCGGCTCTCGACCGCTTTGAAGAAGAGTTTGACGCGCGCTTGCCTTGAGTGGCAGCGCAGTGATCGTCGGCACCATCGTGCAGACTGTAGCCGGCTGTGCACGCTAGGCTGTGCATGAAAGCGCGCCATCCAGACAGGACCTCCATCCTCGCCCTCATCCCGTTGTCATCGATGACTCCGGCTCGAAGCGGCTTCTCCCTCACACCATCGCTTCAGGAAACCTCCCCACCGTTCAGCCGCGTATGTGGCACTCTCCATGTTCCCACTGCCCCGGTATGAGCCGAACCGCCGCCCTTCCGGGCGAGACGAGCTGAAGCACGTGAAACAGGCTTGCGAGGCGGGGAAAGCGGGCTATGCCACGCCATGCCGGTTCAGGATGGGGATTGAACGCAAGCGGACGAAGCGAGGAGGAAAAGGAAGCGAGGCGAGCAGGAGCAGAGAGCGACCGCCAATGAACCGGGAGGAGGGTCGATCGTCCTGCGCCCCCGCCTCACCTCGCCAGTCCCCCCCTTCCGTCAGCAGGCTTTCCGAGAGCGGTACGTTCCCCTTCCCGCGCCTACACGGAGTGAACTTTGCGCGGCAGGTGCGCAGCCATGCAGACCTACAGCGGGTGCCCATCTGCGCCCTTCTGTGGCGGGAGGTGGCCGAGCTCGCTCGCCCGGCTCGGGTCGACCGAGACGGCGTCGATGGACTCGATGCCGAGCTCGTACCTGCGCGGGTGCGGGTGTGCGAATACGCGTTAGTATGCGTCTCGGAGCGGGTAGGCGGGCAAGGAAGGTAAGGGGAGGGGAAGGGGAGGGACGCGGAGCGGACGCACCTCCCCTCCATGGGCCCCAAGACGCTGATCCCGACGGTCCTCACCTGCGTCCTGAGCATCTCGAGCTGGGTCGCGCTCAAGTCGCCCGAGTTGGTGAGCGTAAAATCGCCGAACGGGATCAGGACGTCGGTCCACTCGTGCGGGGCGTCGTCTGATGCGGGGTTGGGCAGCCAGAGGCGGTGCTGGAAGAGGTCGGAGCGAACTGTGTGCGGGTGGGCGAGGGAGGTCAGCGCGGCGCGAGGCGGTGGAGGCGAGCAAGGAAGGGCGCACCAGGGCCCTCGGTCTGGATGTTGACAAAGTAGCGCATGCCGTCGCCCGAGCTCCGTACGCGCAGGCGGAGGAAGTCGTGCAGAGAGGTGTCCCAGGTCTGGGTGCCAAAGAGCGTCGTGCGTTGCTGCAGCGAGGGGTATCGCGAGGTGGGGCGCGACGAGTGAGCGGGCTGTTGAGCAGCGCGAGGACGCGAGGGAGCGCACCTTGTTGCGGAATCCCGCGTAGCCGCCGCGCTCGATGACGCCCTCCCTGCGCCTGCCCGGGTTGAGGTCGTTGGAGAGCTTTCCCCAGAAGCGGCCCTTGCCCTCGGGTCCGAGGTCGAGGTGGACGGTGCTGCGGCCGCCTGGGTGCGGGCAAGCGTGAGGGAGGCGTTCGGGATGGGTGAGAGGGCGATTTCGTACCGAGGTCTGCGTCGCAGCCGAGGGCAAAGTGGTCGAGGTCGTCCTGGGAGCGGAGGGAGACGAGGGGGAGGACGTCGCCGTGTGGCGCTTCTGGGTTGGCGCGGAGCACTGCGGGTGTGGGTACGGTGCGGTGAGTCTGCTGAGTGCTTATCTCATCTCCGAGTGGGGATGCAGCGAGTCGCAGGTGGGGAGGCGAGGAGAGGATGAGGAGAGGGGGAGACGGACCCTGGCTGCTGCGTTGGCGGAGGTGGTCTACGCTGCGTGCGAGGTAGTTCTTCCACGCGCTGCTCATCGCAGTTCAGTTCAGTCGTCTGTGCAAGGGGGAGAGGCGAGGCGACGAGAGGGCGGGGTCGACCTCATCCTCATCATCGCCTCGCCTCGATCCGCGCGCACAGCACATCCTTGGCCTCTGCTCCTCCATCCGCGTGCAGGGTTGCTCGAGCCGCGAGCGACGTACCTCGCACGATGCACGCTCAGCTCACGCCGCACCACGTGCACCACTCGCTCGTCCCCGCGCTCGCCGCGTTCCCCACCGCCCTCCGCTCGCTGCCCCTCTCGCTCGACTCGCTCACGCGCTGGTACCGCGACCCGCGCACAGACCCGCTCCACCCGGCCATCGCATTCTCCCTCGCCACCAGCGCACTCGTCTGGATCCTCGGAGAACTCACCGGTGCGCACCTCCCCCGCCCTCCCCCTCCTCGTCCCGGTGACGTCGCTCACTCACCCGCACAACATCCCTTTACAGGCAATGTGAGCCAGGTCGACCGCCTCTGGACCACACTCCCGCTCCTCTACTCGGCCCACTTCACCTTCTGGCCCCTCGTCACAGGCCAGGTCCGCCATGTCGCCCACCTCGATCATCGGCAGCTCCTCGTCTTTGCCCTCCAATGCGCCTGGAGCTCCCGCCTCACCTACCAGTCGGCCCGCCGCGGCTTCCTTGACCCCCGCTCAGAGGACTACCGCTGGCCCCTCATCCGCAAGAGCATGCCAAAACTCGCCTTCAAGCTCCTCCACCTCGTCTTCATCGCCTTCGCCCAGAACTTCCTCCTCCTCGCCGCCGAGCTCCCCCAGTACCTCCTCCTCACCCACACCCACGCTTCCTCGGGCCACGTCTGGGCCCTCGCCAAGCTCCGCCCGCACCACGCGACGAGCACCCGCGTCCCGCTCAACGTCGCCGATGTGCTCCTCGCGCTCGCCTTCGTCGCCACCCTCGTCCTGGAGATGCGCGCCGACAACCAGCAGCAGGCATTCCAGCGCCTCAAGCACGCCGCTCTAGAAAAGCAGCGCCAGGGCAAGAAGCTCTCCGAAAAGGAGCAGAGCGCCGTCGAGCGCGGCTTCGTCGCCGAGGGCCTCTGGTCGTGGAGCCGTCACCCGGTGCGTTACAAGCGCCGTCTTGTCGCTTTGTCTCGTTCTCACGCCCCCCCACACGCAGAACTTTGCCTGCGAGCAGACGACGTGGTACCTTCTCTACGCGTTCACCGTCCTCCCGTTCCTCCCGCTCGCCCAGTCGATTACCTCGCACCCGCTCTCGACCCTCGGCTCCCTCCTCACACCTGCAACCCTTCTCCCCGCGTCCAAACGCGCCCTCTTCGCCGCGTCGGACGCTGCGCCCAGCGTCGACGCGCTCCTGACGTCCCTCTCACACCCGTACCTCTGGGCGCGCGCGCACGCCCCGCTCGCCCTCGCGTCGCTGTCGCAGCCCAGCGCGTGGCGCACGCTCGCCGCGCGCGTCAAGCTCGCCGCGCTCGTCGCGCTGCGCGAGGTGCAAAGGGACGAGGGCACGTACTGGAACTACAGCGTGGTGAGCCCGCTGAGCATGAGCGCGCTGTTCTTTGCAAGCACCATCTTGACGGAAAAAATCACTGGCGGCAAGTACCCGTGCGTCTCCATGCGCCCCTTTCTCTGCTTCCCTCCCCCTCCTTACGCTCCTCCCCGCTCTCCCGCCACCTCTCCACTCTATCCACCCCCTCACATCCCCTCACTAACCCGCAACATCCCCCTCCTCCCCTCGCCCGACGCGCCGTGGCAGCCTTTACGCGACCTACCGCCGCCGCGTCGCCAAGTTCTGGGCGCCCCTCACGCCCCTCAAAGGCCTCTGGCTCGCGCTCACGGGCCGCCGCGCAAAGATCGACCGCAGGATCTGGGGCAAGAGGGACGGCATGAGTGCGGGCAAGACGCTCAAGAGGGCGTGAGGAGGTGAGCGGCGGAAGGGAAGGGAAGGGAAGGGAGGGGGGCGGGGCGGGGAGGAGGGGGAGGTGGTGGTGTACATACTGATCGAAAGCGCGGAGTCGGAAGGAAGCGCGGTGGAAAGTTGAGCTTGTTGTGCCCTGTGAGTATCCTACGGCGACACAGGAGGTCACAGCCGAGTTGAGCGTGAAAGGGGGCCTTCACCGCCCATTCTCTTGCTCGCGTACTTCCCTGAGCGTTTCCCCCCGATTCGGTGCCCTGCTCCGTCTGCGCTCTGCGCCAGCGCCTTCGCGAGGCTCTTCCTCGAGAGCGCCCTCTCCTTGACGTTGTCCTCTCCCCCTTCCCCTCCCCCCCTCCTCCTCCTCTCCTGACAGATCCATGTCGTGCGCTCCCGTCCCTCGCTCTCTCCACTACACACACCCGCTGCACGCGCTGAACCCTCTTCCCCTCCACGCCACGCAGCGCCCCCCTCACCGCACCCGCACCCGCACCCGTGACCTCCCCCTCCGCGCCCTCCCCCGTCCCCGCCCTCCCAGCGGGCGCAGCAGGGCACGCCTGCAGGTGGCGCTTCTGCACCGCCGTGCTCCCCTCTCTGGCCGCGCTCAGGGCACACGTCGTCGAGCATGTGGACGAGGCGCACCCGGACTCGGACTCGGAGGGCGGGGGCCGGGGCGAGCGGCCAGGTGCGTCTCCCGGTCGGACACTGGTCGATGAGTGGGCGGAGAAGAGCTGACGGGACGGAGGAGCGCGCGCGCGAGCAGGGCCGCATGGCGAGAAGAGCTTCCCCGAGTTGAGGGAGGGGGCGGTGCTGCAGCCGCCAGAGCCGCACGCTCGCAGCGAGTGAGGCGTGAGAGGATGTTTGCTACCGAGGAGGGTTTGTGCACAGAGACAGTGAGGCGGAGGGGGTGTAATGAGCTTGTTCTGTTGTACGTGTACTCGCGGAGCGAGTCCCTCTTCTCCTCTCGTGCCCAGGCGCAGACTCTTAGTTCGCCAACAAGCACCACGTTCCACGCCTTCAACCGCCCAAGCGTCTCAGCCTTGCCTCGGCCGCCCTCGCGCGCTCCTCGCGCTCCACCCTGCGCTTCATCTCCTCGCTCAGTCCCTGCCTCTGCCGCTCCTGGATCGCCTGCGGCGGGCCGCCGCCGAGCCTCTGCGGCGCGCCGGGCCTCGAGGCAGGTACAGGGCGCTCGGCGGCCCTTGCGCGCTCCTGCGCGTCCCTGACGCGCTCGGCCTCGCGCTCCTTCTGCGCCTCCTGCTCCTCCCTGGCGCGCTCGCGCTCGCGGGCCTTCTCGCGGCGCTCCTCCTCCCTGCGCTCCCTCTCCCGCTCGACGCGCTCGTCCAGCCCGCTGGGCACGCGCGCGCCTTGGACCCAGTCGCACGCGTCCGGGCGCGCAAACGCCGCAAAGCGGAACTCGTTGCGCGTCGCGCGGCTCCCCGCGAGCTCGTACGCGGTCCTGCCCGACGCGTTGACGCGCGTCGGGTCGGCGGAGCCAAAGCCCTCGGGCGCGGGCGCGAGGAGGAAGCGCACGACGGCGGGCTGGTCCGCTGCGCTCGCGGCGTGGAGGAGCGTCGGCGTCTTTTCCCGCTCGCGCGGATCGACCCACGCGGGCAGCTCGCCGCCGGCCGAGACGGGCGAGAGGCCCGACTCGAGCTCGGGCCCGTACTTGTCGAGGAAGGAGCGGAGCGCGTCGAGCCGGCCTTTGCGGACCATGTCGAGCAGGCGGGTCCAGCGGTCGCGCTCGACCTCCTCGGCCTTGGTGAGCTTCGGCGCCGAGGGTACCTCGAGCTTCTTAACTGCGGCGGGGGCGGCGGGGGTGGGCGCGGCGCGAGGCGCGAGGGAGGAGAGGTAGGACGCGTCGAGCGCGGCGAGCGCCGAGGCCGAGAGGTGCGACGTCTTCACGCGCGTGAGCTCGACGAATGCACGCACGAGCTCGTTGATCGTCTGCAGAGATGCCCCCTGTCAGTCATTCCCATCGGGACTGGCGCCGCGAAGGAGAATACGGACCGGCCGCTTCGTCGGGAACCCAAACCCGCGGATCCGCGGGTCGCCCTTCTCGAGCGGGGCGTCGTCCGCATAGCCGAAGAAGGTGCGGTAGTTGTTCTTGCTGCACCGGAGGAAGACGAGCTCCGAGGCGCGGATGTCGCTCGACCAGGAAGCGAGGAGCGCGCGGACTTCCTGTAGCGGGCGAAAGCAGAGTGTCGGAAGGTCAGCATCGCGCACCGCTCGAACTTCTGGAGCAGCGCAGGTAGTTTGCGAGATGAAGAAGGACCGCTGGACGAGGACGAGCGAGGCGGAAACTCACGTCGTTCAGCGCGGCCTCGTTGTGCCGGCGGATCATAGCACCCGCCGACTTGGCCTTGCCGTTCGCCTGATCGTTCGCGCCCTGCGAGCCGCCCTGCTTGCGACGAGCTGCGTGCCCGCACGACTGTCAGCATTCTGCCAAATGACGACGAGGCTTTTGCAGACCGCCCTGAGAGGAGGGTTGTGCGGGTGAAGGAAGCGCAATGCGCGGACGCACTCGTGTACCGATGGAACGTCTTCTTCTGAAGGATGACGACCTCGCGCTCCTTCTCCTTGCCCTTGCCGCGGCTCACCAGTTTCGGCCTCAGCTGGACGACCATGCCGGCAAAGTGCCCTCCGCCGAACATGAGCAGCGTCCACTTGCGCTCCCCTCCCTCCTGCCCCTGCGCTCCCTTGGCCACCTCCATAGGCAGCTGCAGCTCCCTCAGCTCGCGCAAGACCGCCTCGCCCTCCTCGGCGCCAGGCAGGGCGCGCTTCCGCGCCCCAGCGGCGGGTAGCGCCGCGCGCGCGAGGCCGTACTGCGTGTCGGGCGCGAGCGCGGGCGCCTCGAACCACTGCAAGGGCGTGCGCGGGCCGGCGAGGACGTCGTGCTCGTCGTCGGCGTTGTCGTCGGCGCCTGCGCGCGAGAGGTGCGCCTTGCGGAGGACGCGCGAGAGGGCGGTGCCGCTCTCGCTGTCGGGGGAGGAGGAAGAGGCAAAGTCCGAGGCGGACGAGGACGCAGAGGACGAGTCGGAGCCGGAGATCGAATCGGTGAGGTCTGGGAGCGCGTGCGATGGGTGAGCAAACGGGTCATCGAGGAGCAGGGAGAGAGGGGGCAAGACGCACTCTCGATGAGGCGGTTGAAGTCGTCCTCTGAGACGGGTGTCTTGTTCCCCTCGAGGCGGAGCTTTGCGTTGTACCTGTACCAGTCTGTGCGGTAGTGCTGCTTGAGGCCGTCGAGGGTCGGGAAGCTCGCGCCGGTGAGAGCGCAGGTGTAGGCGCCGCCCGGCTGCGTCGCCGCCGGCTGCGGTGGCGGTGCCTGGTGGCGGTCCTCGTGAGCAGGCTCGGCGGGATCCTGTGCGCGTTGGGCGGGGTGGAGCGGGTGGTCCTCGGGGATGACGAGTTGGCGCGGCTGGAGGGCGGCGACGAGGTCGGATGGGAGCTGGAACGCGTAGAGTGCGTTCTGCGGCAGCTTGTACGCCATGGCGCGCGCAGCTCGCAGCAGAGATGGCAGAATCCTTGCAAGTCAGCCGCAGACGCAGACCAGACCAGACTCGGACAGAGGCGAGCCTCTTCGGAGCAGAGCAGCAGAGCAGAGGGTCGACTCGACACGACTGTCCCGCAAGAGCCGACGCTCGAGAGAGGCAAGCACAGGATGACTCGGATCCGCACAGCTCCCGCGCTGCAGCCCTGGCTCGCCCGCCCCGCTGCTTCTCGTCCGCGCTCCGTCGCTCTTGCTCCGCACCGCCTCAGTTCGTCGTCCGCGTCGGCAGCTTCCACCGCAGCAGAGGACCCGAGGTGGCCAGGGTGGGTACCGACGATCGGACTAGAGCTGCATGTACAGCTCAAGGGGAACCCAAAGCTCTTCTCACGTGCGTGCTCTCCCTCTCCTCTCCCTCGGAGTCGCTCGATTGACCGTCCCACCTCCGGCAGCTGCACACGCAATCTACGACGATGCCCCCAACACCCACGTCGCGCCTTTCGACGCTGCCCTCCCCGGCACCCTCCCCGTGCGTCCCCCCTCCACCCCTTCCCTCCTCTTCGTACTGAGTGACAGTCTTCCCGCGCCCAGGTCCTTCAACCCACTGCAGTCCGCCTCGCTCTCCTTGCCTGTCTCGCCTTTGACGCCGACATCAACCCACGGAGCACCTTCGACCGCAAGCACTACTTCTACCCCGACCTGACGAGCGGATGGCAGGTCACGCAGCGCTATGGTCTGTCCCCTTCTACGCACCGCCTTCTTCCCCCACTGACGAGCACCGGCACATAGACCCCCTGGCAAAGGACGGCGCTGTCCGCGTGCCAAAGCCGCCGGTCAAAGGCACCAAGGGAAAGGGCAAGGCAAAGCAGGATGCCGCGGAAGACGAGTACTTCTCGGTCCGACTCGAGCAGATCCAGCTCGAGCAGGTACGCCCTTCTCCGCTCTTCTTTCTTTCCCAGCTTGATCGCAACGCCCGCGCAGGACACTGCCAAATCCTCACACGACCCATCCCTTTCCCCCTCGGGCGGGACGCTCGTCGACCTGAACCGCGCCGGCGCCGCCCTCGTCGAGATCGTCACCCGGCCCGACATGCACTCGCCCGAAGAGGCCGCCGCGTTCGTCAAGATGCTGCAGGCCGTCCTGCGGCACGTGGGTGCGAGCGGGGGTAACATGGACAAGGTGCGCCAGCGCTCCCGCCTCTTCTCGAACATTCTCGGTGCTCGAGCCTGACCAATTGCCGTACTCGTGCAGGGAGAGCTCCGCTGCGACGTCAACGTCTCGGTGGCGCGCGCGGACGCGCCCGCCGATGAGCGCGGCACGAGGTGCGAGGTCAAGAACCTGAACGGCGTGCGGTTCATCGCATCTGCGATCGGTGCGTCGTTCCTCCTGTTCCCTTCTTCCTTTCTCCGCTCACGCTCTGAACGAAACGCAGAATCCGAGATCACGCGCCAAATCGCCCTCCTCACCTCGTCGCCCCCGCAGCCCGTCCCGCAGTCCACGCGCGGCTTCAACGCCCTCACGGGGCAGACGTTCCACCTCCGGTCGAAAGAGTCCAGCCCAGACTACCGCTACCTCCCCGACCCGGAGCTCGCGCCGCTCGTTCTCGCGCCTGAGATGCTCGACCGCCTCAGGCAAGAGATGCCTGAGCTGCCAGAGGCGGCGCGGGCGCGACTCAGGCGCGAGTATGGGCTCGGTAAGCGGGAGGCGAGCGTCCTAGTCGCGCTCGGCGAGGGCGGCGACGATGGCGACGGCGCGGCGGAGCCCGGCGTCGGTGTGCGGTGGTTTGAGGCGCTGGCACACGGGCGGGATCCGAAAACCGCAGCAAACTGGTGCGCTTCCTTTCCCCTGCTTGCGCCCTCCTCCTCCTGCGCAATGATTGACCACCCACCCCCACCCCTCCCGCCGCGTCGAGTCGAGCAGGCTCATCCACACGTATCTCGGCCTTCTCTCTCGCGCTCCCTTCGCGTCCCCCTCCGCCGTCCCGCTCTCGCTCACCCGCTCCTCCCTCGCCCCCGCGGACCTCGGCGCCCTCATCGACGCCGTCACCGCCCGCCGCCTCACCGGCACAGAGGCCAAGACCCTCCTCGCCGAGTTCATCGCCGCCGCCCCTGCCCCTGGCCCGGATGCGGCGCGCACGCGCACGTTCGGCGAGGAGCTCGACAAGCGTCTCGCCGCGCGCGAGGCCGCCTCCCCCGCCGGAGCCGGGCCCGGGGCCGGGGCCGGGGCGGAGGGTGCCGACGCGCTCGACGCGCTGCTCGAGGGGATCATCGCGGACCACCCGGCGGAAGTGGCCAAGATCCGCGGCGGGCAGACCAAGGTCGTGCAGCGGCTCGTCGGCGAGGCGATGAAGCGGTCGAAGGGACGGGCGGACGCGCGGAGGGCGGGGGAGGAGCTCCGGAGGCGGTTGGTCGGGGGAGCGGAGGGTGCGTGAGTGGGCGGTGTTGCGGAGGGGGCAGCAGCGCGGTAGGTTTGTAGAGCGTTCCGCAAGCTATGTGGCGTCTCTCGAGCAGGAATCGGGTTAAATGGGTTGCACGGACAGGAAGACGGAGTGACGGAGAAACGAAGGATGCGAAGAGAGATGGCAACATGTACGGCAGGAAACGGGTAAGCCCAAGAAGCGAAGCGAGGTCAAAATGAGGGGTATCGCGCGACAGAGACGAAGGTCTATCTGCGAGAGAAGAAGGCGGGGGTCTCTAGACGACCGACCCGAACAACTCCTTGCGGCTCCTGCCGCCCTCGGCGTCGTACACGGGCGTCTCGCCGACAAAGACGGTCCGGTCGCCGCTGCGCTCATGGCCGGCAAAGTCGAACGTCGCGCAATGCAGGACGGCCGAGTTGTCCCAGATGCAGCTGCTCGCCTTCGTCAGCTTGATTTCAAGCGAGGCAGGGAAGGGGGAAGGGGTACGCACAGGTCGTCCTTCTCCCACCTATACCGCACCTGCGCGTCGTGCGCCTGCGCCTGCAGCTTGAAGAGGTAGTCGAGCAGCGCGCGGCTCTCGTCGAACGTGACGCCCTCGATCCGCTCCGTGAAGCACTGGTTCACGAAAAGCGTGTTGAAGCCGGTCACGGCGTTGGTGCGGATGACGGGGTCTGCGTGGCGGGAGGATTGCGTCAGCAAGGGATTCACATAGATGCAGAAGTTCAAGCGGGGGATATAAACGCAGAAGCGAGACGCACGCGAAGCCTCGAACGAGTCGTCGACGTTCTCCGGCGCGCCACGCGGGCCAAGGTGGAGATCGTACCCGTGCCTGTGCGCCTGATGGCGGAACATTGCGCCCGAGTGCCGCGCCCTCAGCTGCGAAAGCATGGCCTTCATCGGCGCGCTGAGCATGTCGTAGTGGGCGTACGAGGAATAGAAGAGCGTGTCGCCGCCTGTGGGCGGGAGGGTGTGCATCCGCAGCATGGAGTAGCGAGCGGGGCGGCGCTCAAAGCTGGGTACGGTGGCGGGTTAGCTCCGGCCTCGTGCAACGCAAGAAGCGCTAACATACGAGATGTCTGTGTGAATGCCCTGGCTGGACAGCTCGCTTCGCTCATCCTTGAAGTTGATCTGGCGTCCCATAGAACCAGCGACGTTCGAGATAGTCCCGATTTTGGGCCTACCGTCCTCGCCAAGCGCTGCAGTCGGATGGATGTGCAGGTCCGAGTCGGCAGGTGCGCCGCTCGCGCGGCCGAGGGCGAGCGCGAGACGCTCGAGGTCCTCCGGGGCAAGATCCTGGGCGGGGAAGGCGCAGACGCCGTGAAGCGAGACTGTGTTGGCGGGAGCGCATGGAAGGGAGGGCAACGATCGAAGACAGCGGAAACAGGAGATAAAACGATTTCGAGGCATTAGACGGGATGCGAAGGGGGTCGAGCGGGGCGAGGGGGACGAGGACAGTCAGCATCACGACTGCTCTTGCGCTCGCTACAGAGGGGACGACGCACTGAGGTAGGCCAGCTCCTCGAGCATCGCTTCGCGGCGCTCGTCGCCTTCAGGCAGCGCCAGCACGTCCTTGAGCTGAAGGTCCTTCTCGAACCGGAGCCCGACGGCGGGCGTGAGCTGCAACCGCGGGTGCGCATCGAGGTAGCGCGTTGTGGGCGGTGCGTAACGCTCCCTGCGCATCCGCGGCGGCTGCTCCGAGAGGTTGGGCGTGCCCGGCGCGGTTGGCGGCGGCGTCGGCATGCCCGCCGCGGCTCCTCCCGCGCCGGCGAGCGCAAGCTTGTGCGTGGTGGGCGCGACAGGCGCAGGCTGGGCGAGCGTGGTCGTGGCGGACATGGCGACGCGAGGGGTGCTGAGGTGAGCCCGTGCGCGTGGTGCGAGTCGCGTGAGGAGGAGATAGCGACGAGAGAAGGGCGAAAGCGGCGCGTCGAACGATTCGAGAGTGTGGCGCAACTGCGGAGCGAGCACGCGAGGGGGCGGTGCTTCAGGAGACAGGCGAAGGGAGCGGAGGACGGCCGCGAGGAGGCGAAGGCGAGGGAAACCTCTCGGCAGTCGCGCAAGATTTCGAACGCCGCAGCGGGGCCTCGACCGGGGGCAATCTGTCGCAGCTTTTTGACCTTGCGCGTGAAAGCCGCTTCGTGCGAGGTCGCGCAGATGGTGCCGACAAAAAGCAGGTGCGAGGTACGGGAGGGAGAGAAAGGCGGGGCAACAAAGTTACCACTTGCCCATGCTGCGGAGGTCGGCATGGCGTGCGATGTTGCAAAGTGGCGGTGTCGAGGTGACGAAGTGCGGCAGCGTTCACGTGGGTGTCGTCAACCGCGAGATCGCCTCGGAAAAGTCGAGAACGGGAGAGTCGAGCGGAGGAGGCGGAGGGAAGTGGAGGCGAGAGCGTGAGGACAGGCGAGCGAAGCGCACGACGAAGCCTTCAGTTGCGGTAGTATCCCAGGTCACACGTCCTCCTGTCAATCGAGCGGGTCGCCCTTCGTCAAGGCGCCCGGTGTGAGCGACGAAGGAGGGGAGCCAGCCGCAGCAGCCAGTCTGGGAGAGCGAGAGGACGGCAGAAACAGCATGTAGCGCCTGTGGACCAGGCGCGACCGTTGCAGCTTTGGAGTACTGACGTTTCGCCCAGGGGCTTAGCTGCTCGAGCTGCGGCCGGCCGGGAAAGTCGTGCGGAGTCGGAACTTGGCGAAGGATCCGGACATGAGCGGCGGTGCGGCAGTGCGCTAGTACCGCGGTAGAGCAGAGCACGTACTTTCTGTTTCACTCAGTGAGCACCAAGGAACTGCCGGAGCGGCGAAAGAAGTGCGGAACAGAGAGAAGCTCGGAGGTCGAGCGAGAGAAGCGGGACACGAGCGACAGCACACCTCGTTCGTTCGTTCATCAGCGTGAGGGAGCGCGAGCAGCATCCAAGCAGACCGTGAACCGCCCGTAAGGCGAGAGTAGCGCAAAGGGAAAGCAGGGTTGCGGTCAAAAGCAGGAGAGCCCTGAGTCCCCGACTCACACACGATCAGCTCAAGCTGGAGTGCACACGCTCGCCTGCTGAGCTGCAGCGGAGCCTGGACAGCGTGTACATGCCAGCCAAGCACACCCTGCCAGGCGTCAACGCGCACGACCCACCCGCATTCTCATCAGTTCCTCGTCCTCCACACCCCGCCCTCGCCACCGCGACCTCGTGAGCAAGCGTTGCGATGGCAGGAACAGCCAAGCATGTACCGCCGGCATCGATCGAGCACGGCGCACACTGCGCAGAGCCATGATGACGGGGCGAGCGAGGGCCACTCCGCCCGGCTCGCGCGCTCTTTGCCTCCACCTGGCTCTGATTCGTTCATCGCGTGCGGCGGCGGCCCAGCTCGCCCGGACTGGGCCGCACAAGCACGAGGGCCGGTGACGGTGCCGCGCCGCACAAGCTGACCTCCAATCGCGCTTGCCTTCCTCTTCCGGTGGGACGGCTGAAGGCCCGCGTGCGCTGTCCTGGCGCTGTGCAGGGGGGATGGCACGCTGTTGCTGCTGCTGGATTGGTTTAGGCGTCGTGCTGGACGCCTCGCTTCGCCTCCCACCACTCGTGCACCCCGCCGTGAGTCGTGCGTCCTCCTTCGACCAGCGTAGGGAGCTGTGGCGCTTCCGCCTCGGTGCCGGCCGACGAACCGCGCACTCGGCACGCTGTTCTGGAAGCGCACGCGCTAGCGCTCCGTCGCCGTAACCGCCGGCATCTAGTCGATTTGCCGTGCTCTGCGAACGCTCCCTCATTACGCGCACAAGCGGTTCTTCCGCATCGCCGCGGTAATGCTGATCTCACTGCCGTGCTGTACAGGGTACCTCGTCGCCACCTGCCGCCGCTCGCGCCTATAAAGCCGTCCGCCATACCTTGATCCGCTTCCTTCTGCTCCCAATCGCTCCTTCCTCGCTATTACTTCTCCCCGTCGGCGACTACATAGGCCGCCATGAAGACCATCTCGCTTGCGCTGATCAGCGCTCTCCTCTGCACCCTCACTGCCGCGGCGCCGGCCGACATCCCCGAAACCGTCCTCAAGGTCGGCGACCACCCTGACACGGAGCTCTTCGCTAAGCGCGACGCCATTCTCAACCCCAAGGTGCGCGCGGTCACCCGCGTGCCGTGGTCGCAGCTCCAGTCGTCGTTGTCGGCAGCGGCGGCGGCGTCTTCCGCGCGGACGACATCGACGACGCGCGTGGCCGCCACGACGACGAGGGCGACGACGACGACCCGCGCGACGACGACTACCCTTGCAACGACGTCGTGCGTCCTTCCGCTTGTCCCTCGCCTCGTCTACAAGCTGACCCTCCGGTCTAACCCCACAGGTCGACCACCACCGCCCGCCCCACAACCGTCGTTGATGGCAACCCGATCGCGACGCAGTCGGCGCAGCTTCCCTCTTCGACGACAACGAGCGCGGCCGCGCCCGGCTCAACGCTCGGCGCCGACATTCGCGCCGCGGTCCTCAATGAGCACAACACGTTCCGCGCGCAGCACGCGGCGCCGCCGCTCGTGTGGGACCAGAGCCTTGCGGATGCGGCGGCGAGCTGGGCGAACAGGTGTGTGTTCCAGCACTCGCAGGGCGCTGTTGGGTACGTCCTCGTTCTCCCTCTTCCCCCTTCGTCTCGGCTTGCCTTCCCCTTCTCAGACTGACGCTTTCGCACACTCGCAGCCCCTACGGTGAGAACCTCGCCGCCTCGGCGGGCAGTGGTGTGACCGTTCAGACGGCGATCAGCGGGATCAAGGCCTGGGAGGCCGAGGCGCCCGATTACGACCCGAGCAACCCCATCTACTCGCACTTCACGCAGATGGTCTGGAAGGCGACGACTAGGCTCGGGTGTTACCAGGCGAGCTGCCCGGCGGGGAGCATCTTTGATGCGCGGTACGGTCAGAACAGCGTGCGGCCCCCTCACTTTCACCCGAGCTCCTGCAAATTCGCTGACACGCTCGCACGTGCAGTACCTCGTCTGCGAGTACTCGCCGCCAGGCAACGTCTACCCCGCGTCGAACGTGCGTTCCGCTTCTCCCCTCAACAGCTCACGCATGCGGCTGACCTCCCTTTCTTCGCTCTCAGTTCCTGATCAACGTCACTCCTTAGACGCTTACCCTGCAAAAAACCTCACTCTTACACTGCTGTACATATCTTTGTCGACCTCAGCTATCTAGCACCTTCGCAACCTCGCATGTCTTGCATGTAGATCTTCCTTCTCCCCTCGCAATCGATATGACCTGCCCAGCTTCATGTACCTTTGCGTCGATGGACATGCGCATCGAGCGAATCCCCCGAAAGCGAGTTACGAGGTACGCGCTCTTCCCGCATGCCAAGGTCAACTTTTTCCTCGTCTCCCCGCTCTTGCAATTGGTACCCTCGCAACGCAATAATGTCCTGCATGCATAAGCAATACAACAACCTCCATCCCCGCTCCTCGCCCACCCTCTCGCGCGGCTACATAGCGACCACGACTCCGTCAGGCAGCCTCTCGACGACGCTCCTCCACAGCCGCTTCATCTCGAGCGGGTCCGCCTCGCGCTTCCAGCACACGACGTCGAGCCCCTCCTGTCCCTGCTCGCCGTCCACGTCCATGCCCGCAACGCCCGAGGAGGAGGAGGAGGTCGGTTGCTCGGGTGGGAGGAGCGACTTGCTGACGAGGATCGCGAGCCACAGTTTCTGCCCGCGCCTGTCGCGCGTCCGGATGCGCACGCGCGCGAGGAGCGTTCCGAGCCCCGCGGTCGCGATCTGCTCGACGGAGGGCGCGGTGAGGGACTCTTTGCCCGCGCCCGAGGCGGAGGGTGACGAGTAGAGCAGCTCGAACGCGGGCGTGTTGGGGTTCGAGGGGGCAAGCGAGAGGGCGGTGAGCGCGCGAGCGAGGACGGACAGGAGGACGGGCAAAGGCTGGGTCGTGAAGAAGCGCGTGAGGTTGGGGTTGGTGCGCTGGGTCGGTGCCATGGAGAGGCGCGACTGCAGGAAGAAAGCGCGTCAGCGAGCCCTTTAGACTGCAAAAAAAGTCAAAAAGGCCGAGCTGCAGCAAGGCCTGCAGGCGAGAGTGAGAAGTGAACGCACGTAGAGCTGCAAGCTGCTTCGGAAGCTCTGATTCGGGTCGAGCCCGCGCTGGCTCATTCTCTGGCTCAGCGCCGGCATCTGCTGCTGCTGCGACGGCGCCTGCGAAGCGGACATGCTGTGCGGTGCGAGTCATGCGGGACGGTCAGCCTCGTCTGGCGGGAAAGGAAGGGGAAGAGCGCGACGCACAGCTCCTCAAACTCCTCCGCGGGCGGGCCGAGGTACTCGTGCGCGTGGAGGGTGGCGAGCAGCCGCCGGAGAACCATGTGCGAGTCTGCAACAAGTCCGGTTGAGAGATCGAGGAGGGGATTCGACCTGTCGCACGAGGGTGGGTCAGCGCGGGCTCACGCAAATCAACTCCAAGCGGCCATCCTTGCGCGGTCGCCCACGAGGGTGGGAGAAGAAGTCGCCACGCACTGGCAATACCAATCCATCCGCTCGACGTCTTTCAGCCTTGGTCGCCGCGCCGGGTCCACAGTCAGCATCGCGAGCAGGAGCTGGGCGACGCCACTTTCTCTCGCCGAGCCGAGCCGGCGCCAGGGCTCCTGCGTGAAGATCGTTCCAGCAACGAAGGACGCGAATTCGGGCGAGTTGGGCGTCGGCTCGTCCCAGGGGGTATCTGCGCGCGTGGGACGGTGAGCAGGCGGGAGAGCAGCGAAAAGAAAAAGACGCACTGCCGAAGAGAAGCGCGAAGAGGAGGACGCCGGCGCTCCAGACGTCGATCGGTTCTGCAGCGTAGGGTTGCGGGTGGGCGAGCTCAGGTGCGGCTGGGAAGGGAGAAGTCAGTCTTAGTAGTCAGCACCGCAGGCAGGAGTGACCATAGAAGCAAAGAATACAACGGCGTTCTCCTGCGCAGGGTACGAGACTACAAGAGAGCGGGACGCACCGTATGGCGGGCTCCCACACCGGTCCTTGAGCAGGCGCTCCTGCCCCTTGTACTTGAACACCGTCGCAAGGCCAAAGTCCGACACTTTGAGATTTCCTGCGTGTGCACAAGAATCAGTAGCCGTGTACCAACTCATACGCGAGCCCTTGCAAAGCATGAAGACGCGCTCTGTCGAGGACGTCGGAGAACCGCGATTGCAACGTACCCTGCCCGTCCAGCAAGCAGTTCTCGGGCTTGACGTCACGATGGCAGATGCCATGCTGGTTAAGGTATTTCTGCGGTCGTGAGGAGGTGGGATAGCGAGGTTAGCGCCGTGCTCTGCTGGGAATCCTCATTCAAGAATCTTGACCCGGCATTCCGTGACAACACGAGCCGAAGGGCGAAACGCCAGGCAAAGACGAAAGCGCTACGCACCAGTCCGGAGATGAGCTGGCGGAAGTAAAGATGCGCGATGTCGCTGTCGACGCCGACGTCCGGAGCTGGGAGGGGATCGAAGGTCAGCACCGCTCCTTTCCGCCCGACAGTCTGCCACTGCACGCACTAATCTTGTCGAAGAGGTCTCCGCCGTCCGCTGCGGGTAAGAGCGTGAGACTGCGTAGGGACGAATCGGCTGCACCGCCCCCTCAGAGGGAGGGGCGGGGAAGACGCACCCAAGTCGAGGACCATGTAAAGCCCGCTCGGCCAAGTGGTTTCTCCGCCGTTGGTGGCCTTGACGGTGCACTCGTCGCGGGTCTCGCCGCCAAAGAGGCGGAGGATGTTGCGGTGCTGGAGCGTCTCGTGGATGCGCATCTCGCGGACGAGCTGCTTGGCCTTGGCGGCGGTGGCCGGGTCCATGGCTGCAGTTCCCCCCTGCAATGCTCCGCTAGGGACGCGCAGGGGTACGACCTTGATGGCGGCGAGGTGGTCGGTCGCGGGGTTGAGGGCGCGGTACACGGCCGACTGCCCGCCAGACGCAAGGTGCTCGCGCGGGATGTAGCCCAGCAAGGGCGGAAACGACGGAATAATGGCCATGCAGCGCTCAAGCTTGAAGCGGGAGCGCGAGCCACGAGCGACCCGAGCGGAAGAGCCGCGTTGAGCGACGATCGACGAGGTGAACTTCGCACCGCGGGCTCGCGACGGATTCTGCGCCATTGGGAGGCCACCATGATGAGTTGCAAGTCTTCCCGAGCTGGCTATGACTGGCGCTGTGCCCCCGTGTAGTGGTCAGAATGGTCGAGAGGGGGGAAAGGGGGATACGCGACCGCGTCAAACACGGTCTTCCGCTCCTCTGAGGAACGCGTATGAGAATGCAGCGCAACCATTCGACCATTGCGATGCTGTTCTCACGCGCCCGTTTCTAGCCAGTGAGGCAGGGTCAGCTGCGCTTGGTCCAGTGCGCCGCTCTCTCGCTCCCAACCCTAACTCGCTCGCTCGCTAAGATGTCCGAGGACCGCCAGGCCACCCGTCTCGACTTCCTCGCCCAGGCGTTCGGCAAGGAGATCGCCAACCAGTTCGAGGAGAACCTCGACGACGGTGCGCTCCCCTCCCCCGATCGTCCGCCTCGAGACTCCCGCGCTGACCACGCTTCTCTGCAGCTGCCAAGGCGCACTTTGAGGCATGTACGCTGTCGTCCTCCCCTCTCTATGCTGCTCGAAGGGGCTGCAGATGAGCGAGGGCCGCTCAACCGGATTCCGGGCGATGAAGATGGAGCGCGGGAAAGGACCGGGTGCACGCTTCGAGGGACCACGAGAGACCGTCCTGCAACAATTTGCTGCAATTTGCCGTGATGGGCCTTATCTGACGCTCCTCGCCCACCTCTCCACCGCCAACACGCTCCGCACGTGCTTAGCGGGGAGGGGCTCGACAACGACGAGCTTCGTCCCCGGTGTTCTGGGCTCGACGAGCACTCACATCTGAGGAGACGGCGCTGAACCCGCTTTTCGTTCCGTCCGCAGACAAGTTCAAACTCCAGCAGCAGCAGCCGGTGTACAAGAAGCGCGCCGAGCTCGCCGCCAAGGTCCCGCACTTCTGGTTCCAGGCGCTGCAGAACTGCGGCCGTACGGCTCAGTTCATCGACGCGGTCGACGAGGAGGCGCTCAAGGCGCTCAAGGACGTGTGGATCGAGCACTCGACGGACGACGTCCGCGAGTTTGAGGTCCGGTTCACGTTCGGCAAGAACCCGTATTTCAAGAACACCGTCCTCAGCAAGAAGCTCACGCTCCAGCCGCCCGCCGACCTCGCCGACAAGCCCGATACGCCCAAGCCGTTCGACCTTGAGGCGCCCGTCTACCTCGCGGAGAAGACCTCGATCGACTGGATCTCGGCGGACCACGACCTGACGAAGAAGGCGCCGCGCGCGCACGCCGACGACAAGGAGGAGTTTGACGAGTTCGAGGGCGCCGGCTCGTTCTTCAACTGGTTCTCGGAGGTCGGTGAGGACCGCACGAGCCTGGGCGAGTTCCTCCTCGAGTGGTGGGGACACGCGACCGAGTGCGTCCTCGCTCTGCCACTGCCTCCTTCAAGCTCTTTCTGATCTCGCCCGCCCGCGCCCAGGTACGCTGCCGGTCTTGCCTCGCTCGACGACGATGAGTCGGGCGGTGAGTTCGACTTTGACAGCGAGTTTGACGACGACGAATCGGAGGACGAGGACCCGAAGAAGGAGATCGACCTTGACGACGACGAGGAGAAGAAGCGTCCCAAGAAGAAGCAGCGCAAGTAGACGCGCTTACGGGACTAGGGGCGACGTGAGGGAAAATGTATCGCTCAGCAGTACTTCCTTGGGTGACGAGCAATGCTATCGGCTTCTCCATCGCTCCCTGTGAGTCGCTCCCTTTTCGTGCCTTCCCTCAAGGCGGGTGAGGCTGGGCGCTTGGCGGAGCAGCCGGCGACAGGAGGCAAGGGCGTGGCGCTTCCGCGGATCTGCTCCGGAGGACTTCATGCTTCTTCACCCCTCCGGACTTCCCGCTTCTTCACCGCTTCTTCTTTCCCGCCCCCCGTCACCGCAAACTGCCATCATGCACGACCACGACCATGACCATAACGTACTGTGGAAGTGGGCGGACCAGGTCTACGTCTGGCTCATGGCGGGGCGCCACGGCGACGAGCTCACGCGGCTGGGTTTCGCCCATATGGTGCTCAGTACAACGTGGTGGAAGTTGCTCCCGCTAGAGCGGGAGGGGGTGGTCGATAGCCTGCTCGCTACTTACTGCATTCTCGCGAAGACCAAGACGTTCGACATCGAATCGGTGCGTCGCTTACTCTTCTCCATCTCGGTGCTTCGCTCATGCACTTGCCTACCCAGGTCGTCTTTACCGCTCTGATGGAGCGCGCCAACGCCCACCAGGTCGTTGACGAAGTGTGCCCGCATCGCTTTGTCCATAGCCTCCCTCGCTAACTCCAGGTTCCCTGCAAGCGCATGCAAACATCGCACCTGACGGCACATTCGGAAATCAGCAACAATGTCTCGAAAATCCTCGAGCATTACCGCGTCGCCACGCGCAACGGTCAATCCGAGGCCATATCGCAGGCCGAAGCGGCGGAGGAGTGGGCGAAGGGCATTTATGGGTCCTGCCGGCGTAAGCCAGGCCAAAGTCGTGCGCCTTCAGCTTCCTGCGCTTAATAACCTGCGGGATGCGCTGGCGGAGGTTGTTGAGGAGCTGGATACTTACTATAAGGAAGACGGGCCCCTCCCGCGCGTGCATAAGTTTCTTGTGCGTCCCCCTACTTCCTATTATCAACAGGCGTACCGAGTGATCGAAGTGTCGCCCGCCCTTGCGCAGCCGTCGCCAGACGTCGCCCTCGCACGCGTGCAGTTCGCTGCGCAGGCCCCCGACATTCGCTTTGCTGTTGTACGCTGCCTCCTAAGCAGCTTCGTTACACTGTACAGTGCCGGGGACGCCGACGTTGCGGCGGACATGGCGGCCGCGGTGCGCGCAACGGCCAGCGCGACGGCCGAGGCGCACTTCGAGACGCTTGCAGTCGATCAGCAGGCGAGCGTCATTGCACAAGTGCGGAAGGAGCTGTACGCTTCGTGCAATGGGTACAGCGTACATGGTGGGCTCCCTGCTGCAGACACCATGGTGCGTCCCTTCCCTACGCAGTCGTGGGACGGGAGTGCGAGCTGACTCTTTTGTGTACTGCAACAAATTCGCAGAAATTGGCGCTGTTCAAGCCGCTCCACCACCCGATGCTCCAAGCGCAGGTTGAGCGTGAACGCGCTGCCGTGCGTCCGCTTTCCTTCCTATACCCCCAAGTCCGACTCCGCCATCGCCTCGCTCTTCCCTCCAATATTTGCCAACACCACGACTGAGGGTTCTGCACCTTTCCTCCGGCGTGCTCAGCAGGCCCAGCTGCGTTCGCTCGCGCACCGCGCGTTCGAACCCCAGCAGCGCTCGGTGCGCCCCGCGCGGCGGTACAACACGTCGGGCGCGTGCAAGCGGGAGGGAAGACGAAGCGCAGGCGGGTACTAGAGGATCAGGGTACGGAGGATCTACAGCGAGTGCAGCGGAGAACGCTGTTTCTTGGCTTGTGTCAGGCGAGGATTGGCGGAGTCGCGCTCTCTCCCTTCGCCATCGCTTGCTGACTTCTCCCTTCCTGGCTCATTTCACCGATGCTTCCACGAACCCAAGCTGTTCAGAGGCAGCCCTTCACTCGGCGCTTTCGCCCGCTCCGTCTTCACTGCGCTCGCTCAAGTCGTGGGGCATGCTAATATGGCTGTTCTTTCCCGTGCAGACACCGGCGAAGCCTGCCAGGAGTGAGGGGCCCCCCTTTCGCACGTTGAGAGACGCTGCTGGGCAGCCGCGGAGTATCCGAGGACGGCACAGCCGAGCCGCACCGCTCCTTTTGCGGCTCCCTCCTCTTTTCCACTCTTCTCTTCCGCAATCTCAGGCTGCTCAGAATGCGTGACGCCGACACGCTTCGCGGCTGGCTCGAGCAGATCTACGAGTGGCTCATGGGGCGGAGTCAGCTTGCCCCGGACGGCCGGCTTCGTCCCACCCCCGAGGGCGAACACCAGGTCCTCCAGAATAGCAAGACCGCGTTCCTTGCCAGCTGGACTCAGTTCCTCCCTTCCGAGCAGGAGCGCGTGATCGATCACCTCCTTGCCGCATTCTGCCGCATGTGCACCGAAGGATTCAACGCTCACTCGGTGAGTCGCCTACTGTCGCGTCCAAAGCGCCTTTTCTTCCGCGCACTGATTTTCCTCTGTTCACAGGTCGAGTATGCCAGTCTGTGCGAGGCCGTCGGAGCAACGGGACTACTCGCGATGGTGCGTTGCAGCTCATCTCCCGTCGTCCTCCTGCGTCGTGCTGATACGCCTCACTGGCAATCCGCAGCGCCACACTGAGGCCCACCAAGACGCGTATAGCCGTGCATCGAGTGCTGTCGAGAAGATCGATCAGCTCTACCAGGCCTCGGCCTTGGCCTCGGCCTCTATATACATGTCCAGACAGGCGGACGAGGCGAAAGACTGGGCGAACAAGTTCCGCGGCTCAAGCGGATTCAGCCTGGCGAAGGCGCTGCGGATGAACCTCGCGGCGGTGGAGTCCATGGCTACCTCGCTCCAAATCCATTGCAAACAGCTGGAGAATCGCGGTGGGCTTCCGCTTCCGCCCCCGCGCACAGGCCTTGTGCGCCTCTTCCTCTTCTGCCTGTCCATCCATGCTCCATCGTCAACCACACTTGACATCTGCTTTTGCTTCCCAAATGCAGCCGGACGTCAATTCGCTCCTTGCCGGCTCGGAGGTTTACGCCCAGTCCGCCGAGGACCGACTCGCCACCTTGAGGCGTCTTTTCGACATGTTTGTCGTGCTCTACTCAGCCAACGACCATCTCCTCTCATCTGAAAGCGCACAGCGCGCGGCGCAAGCCGAGATCATGGCAAACGCAGCGAAGCTGGTCGGTTACCCCGCAGCGCTGGACCACCTCAAGACGCACGCCGTTGAGCGGCAGCACGGCATTTGTGTGCATACGCGCACAGTGCTGTTCGCCGCGTGTATGGAGCTTCACAAGAGCAGAAGGCTACCAGACGCGTCCACAGCGGTGCGTCGCTCTGGATCATCAACGCCGCCTTTCTCGCACAATTGATTCACCTCCTGTCTCACGCAGGAGCAGGAGCTTTTCCTACAGCTTGGCAATCCAGCCTTGAACCTGCCTTCCACCGGGGAAAGCGCGTTGGTATGTCGCTGGCTCCCTTCCCGGCACCTCATGCCTTCCTCTCTTTCCTTCCCGAGTTGGCTTCCATTTGCTGAATCTTCATTTGAGTCTTGCAGAACCCCATGACATTCCGCTCGCTCGTGCATGCGGCCAGCCCGGTGCGGCAGATCTCGGACCGCAAGGCGCGGCAGTACTACGGGACAACGGCGCGAGCGTGGAAGGCGAGGCGGGCGGCGGGCGGCATCTAACGCAGTCTGCGCTTGTGAGTAGCGCTGTAAATTTCCCTTGCCCGCGGAGAAGCCTTGCTGCGCGATGCTCAGGAAGCGAGGGCGTCTCCGCGCAGAGCGACTGATGAAGATGGGGAGGACGAGGAACGCGCGCGCAGGGCGACGCCTTCGTACTCTAGCATGTCTAGAACGGGAGTTCAACTCGCTCTACGGATGTCCGCGTGCTCGCGCAACTCCAGCTGACAGCGCGCACAAGCTGTTGAAGCGTGTGGCAAGCTCTCCGCGGTCGAACTCGGACTCGGAGCTCATCGCGCTCATCGTCCTCTACCGCTCTGTGCTGCTCATGCCGTAGAGGACTCATGCTTGCGCAACGCGTGCTAGAAGAGCGCTGAAGCTGTCGAGTGCGTCTCTGCTGCTTCCTTCCTTCCTTCCCACTATGGCGCAACTCTCGGTGGGCGTCAACTCGTTGGGACAACCCCGGGCACACGTCGGCTAGTTGGGCATCGCCCGTACGAGCATACCGCGTGACATAAAGGCTGCAGCTGGACTCGGCTGCGCGGGAGGCTGTGCTTCATTCCACGGAGTCTCCGCTCAGCCTTGGCTCAAGCCCGCTTCTCCTCGCTCTCCCCCCGACCTGCCCATGTGATATCTCATCCCTTCAAGCCACATGCACGACGCGCAACGCTTGCTCAAGCACGTCCACGAGCTCTACTCGATCATCATTGCCGCACGGCGTGCACTGCGGGCACGGCTGTTGCGCATCGACGTCCTTGAGACCGGGAAGGCCAGCCTCACAGAGAGCTGGCCGCAGCTGCTTCCCGAGGAGCGAGAACACGCGGTCGACATCTTGCTGCGGGCTGCGTGCAATGTCTGCCGTACCGGCACCTGTGACTTCGATGAGGTGCGTCTCTCCTTGCCTGCTCTCCGCCCAAATCTTCGCACTGACGAGACGCCTCAGGTCAAGTTCACCCGTATCTGTTATGAGATTGGGTACATCCGGAACGACATCGGGGTGCGCAATCTCGTCCTTCCGCCTCGAACGGGCTGACCTGCATTCTGCCTGGCAGTACTTGACGGACATCTGTTTCAACAGACACCAGGAGTTGATGACGCAGATTGGGCAGATCGCCGCCATCTACGCCGTTGAGCCTCATCCGGAAGGGGGCGCCGAGCAAGCGCAATGGGCATCCCGGTGGGAGGCGAGCTACTCCGCCGTCGCGGGCATCCCACTGGTCAAGCATGCCCGCTTGTCGCCCGAGGAACGTGACCACCTTTTCAATGCGGTCGGAAACATCCTGCACACTCTGAGAGCGTGTGAATACGCGCGGACTCCGTTGCCTGCGATCGAGGGTTTCCTTGTGCGCCGTCTTTTCCGCCATTCCCATGCTTGAGGAACTAACCACGATACTGGCATCAGCCAACACCAGAGAGCCTGCTCATCGCAGCCTACACGTCCACCCAGCTTGCCGACGACCGCTTCGCAGTCCTCTCCCTCCTCCTCGATCTCCTTCCTTCTCTCTACACCGCACCAGCTGTGCATCAGCGACTACATCCAGCGGCCTTTGACGAACAGGCGCAGGTCATAGATCGCGCCATTCTCGCTGTGGACGGTGATCTCCCTCTCCAGCATTTCGGCGCACTTTCGGTCAGCGAACAGCTCTTCGCCGTTCACAATGCGCGCTTCAGCATCGCCGAGACCTGTGAGCAGCTCGCGCAACATGGAGTTGTACCAGACGCACTAGGACTGGTACGCCCTACCTGGCTCAGCTTCCCACGTTTGTGCTCCGCCTCATCATGACCTGAGCCCCTGCAGACGCACCAGCTTTATGCTCCTCTCGTCAATCGATCGACCCCCCTCAACCGTACTTGGCCTTCTTCATGCATCAACCTGCAGTGCGTCCTTCGATTTCCCATTTTACAACTCGGGCGGCATAGCTCTTCTCCGTCCCGCTCCGTCCCCTCATAAGGAAATCTGGTTAACTCGCACCTTGTATTGCTGCGCGCAGTAGTAGCTTGCGTCCGAGCCGAGCGCGGGCATGTCGTCACTTCAACACGTCTCGGATCGCAAGGCGCGGTGGTACTACTACTGAACGACGACGCGGGCATGGGAGGCAAGGAGGGCGGCGGGCGGGCTGTAGCTTGCAGCGTTGTCGTGTTTGAGGGCATGTGAGCTCGCTGAGGGGCCTCTCTGCACGTGTTGAGCGGCGAAATGCTGGCCTAGCAGCTTTCAGGCGGAAGTTTGCGCACGGGAGGGCAATGCGGCGAAGGCCCTGTCAAGTAGCACGAGCCAGAGGCTCGCCGTTGTGAGAGTATACGCAAGCGTCCAGCATGCCTGAGCCAGGCAAGAAGCGCAGCGTGCCACGCGATCCTTGCGAGGACGCGCGGCTCCACCTCGAGCGGACGACGTCGCCCTGGTTCCCACCACTCCCAGCTGAGCTCGAAACGAATACAGGCGTCTCAACGCTGCTCGCATCTTGCGCAGAACATGCCGCTATCGCTCACGACGTACTTGCCGTCGCTGCGTTCGCTCATCAAGTGGCTCGCAGGAACGCTCGCTCTCTCGCTCACGGCGGGCGGAGCGGCCCTGTACTTTGCGCAATGCCGCCTTATCTACCCGAGCAATCTCCCCGCCGGCTCGCGTACCACCGTACCGAGCCCTGACGAGTTTGGCATGGTCCCCTTTGACGAGGTCGAGCTCCTTACGCCCGACGGCGTCAGGGTGCGCGCCTTTGTGATTCCCTACGCAAAGGACGGCGTGAATTCTAGCGACAGGCCAACCGTACTCGTCCTCCATGCCAATGCGGGCAACGTTGTGCGTCTCCGCCTTCCTCCCGCCCCACTCGCTCCCGGCACATCCGGCTCATCTCGATACCTGTCGCGCAGGGGCACCGCCTGCCCATCGCCAGGGTCTTCTGGGACAGGATGCGCTGCAACGTTGTCGCCCTCTCGTACCGCGGGTGCGTTGGTCCCCTCCCTTTTCCCGACGAGCCGGAGCTAACCTAACGCGCGCACACACAGCTACGGCCATAGTGAGGGATCGTGCGTGCCTCTGATCTGTCCAGTCGAAGGCGAGAAGGTTGATCGTGCTGCACGCAAAGCCCGTCCGAGCGCGGGATCAAGCTCGATGCGCAAACGGCGCTCGACTACATCCTCTCACATCCCGAGCTGGAGAAGACGCAGATCTTCCTTTACGGGCAGAGCATCGGCGGCGCGGTCTCCATCTTCCTCGCGAATCAGAACGCGCAGCGTGTACATGCATCTTCGTACTTCCGCATGCTGGAGAGAAGACTGACGGGACTTCGCCGGCAGGTCAAGGGCTTGATCATCGAGAATACCTTCCTCTCCCTCGTACGTTGCTGTACCCCCCCCCCATCTGGCCCGCTGGAACTGACAACCACGTATTCGCTTAGCCCAAGCTCGTCCCGCACGTCCTCCCCTTCGTCCGCCCCTTCGTCCCTTTCCTCCTGCACCAGATCTGGCCGTCGGAGCGATACATTGCCTCGCTCCCGGAGGATTTCCCTGTCCTGTTCCTCGCAGGCAGCAGGGATGAACTTGTGGAGCCAGGGCAGATGAGGGGGCTCTGGGAGCGATGCGGGAGCAAGATGAAGGAGTGGAGGGAGTTTGAGTACGGGACGCACAGTACGTCGCTCCTCCCCCCATCAGTTCGATGATCAGAGCTTGTCTCCAGATCGCGCCTGCCTCGGGCGACGAGCTTGACTCAATCTGCCGTTCTCGCAGACGACACTTGCGTACAACCGCACTATTTCGCACACATCGCCTCGTTCATCTCGTCGCACACTTCCCTTCCCCTCGCGCCTTCACAACCCGCCGTTGCCGACGCCGACGCCACCGCCACTGATTCTCCTCCGCGCGCGGCGACGCCTCCGCCGAGCTTTCCCGTCGCCGCACCGTCCGAACATCCCTCCGAAGCCGAACCCACCTCGCCTGCCAGCTCGCGGAGCAGTAGCACCGGCTCGTCCTTCGAGCTTGTCGACCGGTTGATTGGATCGCTGGCGCCGCATGAGGAAGGCGAGGAGGAGAAGGGTGAGACGCAGGGCGACAAGCTTCGCCGGGATGAGCAGATCACGGCGGGGAGCATGGGCCCGCGGGAGGAGCTCGAGGAGGCGATGCGCGAGGGCGAAGAGCTGGTGAGGGAGAAGCTTTGAGCGTGCGACAGGCAGGTTGTGGACGAGGCGTGTTGTACCAGTTGAGTGAACGGGGCCGGGCTGCGCCTGTAAGTTGTGCTCTTTCCCTTCTCTTCGCTTACCTTCTTCGGCTCTTCTCCCGATATTATATGCTTGCCTGCACGACGCACCGCTAGTTAGTAACAGAGGCGAGACAACCTGATCGACCTCTCCGCAGCTTCCTCGGCTCCTCCTTTGCCTCCTGTCTTCCGCTATCTTGGACTCTTCCCGCGCACTTCGCTTTTCATTTTGTTCTTCTTGACACCGCATGCACCACGCTTTGCGAGCGAGGAGATCCCCCTCGCCCGATTCATCCAGCTCGAGTGCAGGGGACAGCGAGGGGGACAGCCAGGGCGACGAGGAGGAGGGAAGGCTGGTCATCAGGCGGTCGCGCTCGGGCTCAAGCAGGGCGGCGAAGTACGGGGAGGCGGAGGACCAATCAGCAAAAGAAGCGATGCAGAAGCAGGAGCGAGCGCAGGCGCGTGTATTCCTTCCCCCTTCGATCCCTCGAGTTCTCGCTTACCTGGTACCCGTCGCAGAGGATCACTCCGCTTTGGATCTGGATCATTCTCTCCGCAGGAGCCGTCTTCATTGCTGTGGGCGTCGCCGTGTGGCACTTTCACGCCCGGCCCGCGGGAGCGCCTTCCCCTCCCTCACCGAGCAAGGCAGGAGCAGCCGGCAGCGCTGCACCTTCGCTTGTCACAGCAGATTCGGCATCCTCATTAGCCGCCCACAACGCTTCGTCCGCCGCTGCAACGCCAATCCCTACTCCAACCTCCCCCTTGTCCGGCTCTTCCGCGTTTGCAGCCTCCCTGGCGTCCTCCCTCTCCATGGCTCCCGCCTCCCTCCCCTCGCTTCCTATGCCCACCTCCACCATCGATTCAGCTTCCTCCGCCTTCTCCTTCATCGAATCATCCTGGTCCTTCCTCTCCGGCGACTCGTCCTACGTCGCCTTCGTCCCGGACCCGTTCCCCTCCTCTCCCTCCTCCTCCTTGAGCGACATCGTCCTCCGCGTCCGTCGAGTACCCCGAGGGCTCTTACGCGGGCGACTCGACGGGCGTCGGCATCGCAGGCGTGCCGGGAACGCATCTCGCGGTGTTTGATGCTGAGAACGGCGGCGGAGTGAGGTGCGCAATGGTCAGCTACGAGGTCGGGTTCAGCGAGGGTTTTGACTTTGTTGAGGGTGTGTCTGCTTCCTCCTTACGGATCCCACTCCTGCCCGAACTGACGATGCGATGTGCGCAGGCGGCAAGCTGCCTGGATTGTTTGGCGGGAAGGGCAGTTGTGCTGGCGGCGAGCATTCCGACTTGTGCTTCTCATTGCGCTGTGGGTCTCATCTCTCCCTGGTGCCTGCTCGCCTTCCGCGCAATTGACCCCCCACGTCTGCCCCTCTCTCCATAACTGCCGCCTTCCCGCCCGCAGTTATGTGGCGCTCCTCCGGCTTCGGCGAGGTCTACGGCTACTTCGCGAGCTACGACGGCTTTTGCGACCAGACGAGCGACGCTGGCGGGCGAGAGATCCAGATCGAGTGCAACGACAAGTATGGATACTCGCTCGGAAGGGGGAGCTGGACTTTCGAGGTTGGAAGGTACGTCTGCTCTTTTCCTCGTATGTTTCGAGGAGAGTGCGGGAGAGTGCGATGTGTACTGCGGACGACTGACCTCTTCCTCTCCGCTCTGCAAGGTGGAATCGCATTACCGAGCTTGCCATACTCAACTCCTCTCCTTCGACCGCGAACGGCATCCTCGCCGTCTACGTAGGCGACCAGGGCGACAAGGCGTTCGAACTGAAGAATGTCGTCTTTACCTCGACGGAGGGTGTCGGCTTCACGACGTTGTTCTTCTCGACGTGTGCGTCCTGGCTCATCTCCTTCCTTCTTTGCAAACGAGATGGCGCTGACGTTCTCTACACGATGTAGTCTTCGGTGGCAGCTCCAGTACGAAATATGCGAGCAAGGGCGGGTTCGCGTACTTCCGCAACTTCGAGGCGCGTTCCTCCCTTCCTCCCGCCTCGTTTCCAAAAGTTCCTAGTCAGCTTAGCATCCGCTCGATATCGGTAGCATCAGGATATCTCGACGCTGACCTTCATCCTCCTTCCGCAGTTTTACGCTGGAACGGATGCTTCGAGCGAGGAGGGCCCCGAGGTCGAGGCGGAGATGCCGGGCTAGTCGGCCCACGACCCCTTCCGTGTATTGCAGACACGTAGGCAGCATCCTAGTGAGACGGCCAGGAGCGATGGAGACTGGGAAGGCGCCGCGGGTTGGGCAAGAGGGGTGAAAGGATCCTTCAAGCCCAGCCTGTCATGCTTTCAACGCTTGTTACATCCCGACTTGTATTGCAGACCTGCCGGACGCTCTCGAGAATCACTGACAGCGCGAGTGTCTGCGTACGACGGGTTCCTTGCAACTACTCGGGATGACTAATTACGGGAGGGGGAGAAGAGGGCTTTTGATGCAACTGCGAGGTAAGGACGGAAGGGGCACAAACGGTCGTGGGGGCGAAGACAGCGGGTATGCTAGGCTGTACAGGAGAGAGAGAGAGAGGAGCGCGGTGCGCCTAGCCGAGGACCTTGCGGATCCCCTCGGCCTGGGACGCTGACATGCGATCGGGGAAGACGACCTCGACGCGGACGATGAGGTCGCCCTTGGGCTTGGTCGCCGTCTTGCGCGAGATGGGCATGCCCTCTCCCGCGACGCGGATCTCCTGCCCGGGCTTGAGGGGCGCGCCGCCGCCGCGCGGGTAGGGGATGTTGACGTTGATGCTGCGGCCGTCGAGGTGCGTGATGGACCGGCTCGCGCTCCCGCCGCCTGCAGGGCCCGCGAGGGCGTCGACGAGTGGGACCTTGAGCGTGTAGACGAGGTCGTCGCCCTCGCGCTTGAAAATCGCGTGCGGCTTCTCCTCGATGACGAAGACGATGTCCTGCGCGCCGCCCGCCATCTCGTTGCCGGCCTTGGCGAAGCGAATCTTGGTACCGGGTTTGTAGCCAGGCTTGATGGCGACTGCGTAAACGGGCGTTCGTCAGTACAGGGAGGCATGTGGGGATCGAATGTGAGGAAGACGCACCTTCGAGGACGTTGGCCTCCTCCTGCCCGTTCAGCCGCTTCTTCGTCACACGCAGCTTCTTCGTCGTCCCCTTGTACAAGTCCTCGAGCGAGATTGGCAACGGCTTGACAGCCTCGGGCGGGGGAGGGGGCTTCTTAGCGCCCGCGCCGCCGTGGCCAAAGTCCTCGTCCGAGTCAATGTCCATGCCGAACCCGCCGGGGAACCCGCCGCCCATCCCGCCGCCCATCCCGCCCATGCCGGCGAACGGGTTCGAGGAGGCTGCTGGGCGAGAGCGGCGCGCGCCGCCGCCTGACGCGCCGCCTCCACCGCCCATGGACCCGAACAGCGCCTCAAAGATGGCGTTCGGGTCCGAGGGGGTGAAGCCGCCGCCGCGTCCGCCTGCGCCAGGCATGCCGCCGAAGGAGAAGGTCGTCCCGCCGCCGCCGGGGAACCCTCCGGCGCCACCAGCGAAAGGGTTGAACCCACCGCCCATGCCTGCGCCTTGTGCGCCGCCGGATCCGCCTGCGAAACCGCCCTTGAGTCCCTCCTCACCAAATTGGTCGTAGATGGCGCGCTTGTCCTTGTCCTGTTGAGTTGAGTAGAGTACGAGTAGAAGGTCAGCGGGGATGTGGTGCATGAGGGTGAGGGACTTGGGAAGGACGACGCACAATGAGGACCTCGTATGCCTCGCTGACCTCCTTGAACTTCTTGGCCGCCTCTTCGCTGTTGTTGTTACGGTCGGGGTGGTGCTTCAAGGCCATCCTGTTGCGCACAGCGGTGGAAGTCCGGAAGGGGCGGGAGAGGGGAGGAAGGTGGTCAGCTCGGGGTTCGGTCCTTCTCTAGCTAGATTTCATGCGATATCATGCACCCTGCAACTCCCTCCGCTGAGCTGCGCTCCTGCCGAACCCGTCAGGTAGGCAGGCGAGGTGTAGGCGGCCGAGTCGTGTGGGGCGGGGTGTCGACCTCGACGCTTGCTCGCTCGCTCGGGACGGGTGGCAAGCGAGTCGCTCGAAGAACGCAGAGTGCGCACGTCCAGGCGGGCAAAGCAGCAGAACAGGAAAGACGCACTTCTTGTACGCCTTCTTGATCGCCTCGTCGCCTGCGTCCTTCGCAACGCCGAGGATCTGGTAGTAGTCGCGCGCCATGGCTGCGGGAAATGGCTCTTCGGATTTGATCGTGTGCGGAGTGAGTAGGAGCAGGAGAAGGGGAGACGTCCAAAGAGGGATTCGGCGCGGAGACCTTCGACGTCGTTCGCAAAAGGCCCGAGGCGACCGACGGGACTCGCGACGGCACGAGCATTTGCTAGACGTCGCTTCTTCCCTTCCAATTCGCTAGTAGTGATGGTTCACCTTTGCCCGGGACTGGCACTTTCGGAACGATCGCTCGTGACTAGGTCTCCTCTTCCGCGGGGCCGCTCGAGGTCAAGCTGCTACAACATTGCATTGCAAAGGGGCTAGACGGGAGAAACAGCGAGTAACGACAAGTGCAGGCATGCGAAGGGAAGCGGGAGGTGCTCAGTCGTCGAGCGTGATGGTGGCAATCCGCGGCGCGACCCTGCTCCAGTCGGCGCGCTGCTCTGCCGGGCGCGTCTCGTCGAACCACTTGGGGTCGACGATGCGCTCCTTGGCGGTGAGGAGGAGTCTGCGGGCCGCGAGACAAGAGCAGTCAGTACGCGGGTGGGGGAGCGGGGGAGAGGGAGAGCAACCGCCCGCGCGCACCGGTACCCCGTCCGGATGGTCGAGTCCTGCACGCCACCGACTTTGGCAATCTCCTTCGGGTCGACCCTCTGCCCCCACAGCGTCGAGACAAAGAGGATGCACGAGCTCGCGATCGTGATCGGGTTCCTGCCGGCGAGGACGCCGTCGTCGACGGCCTTCTGGCCCGCGAGCGCGCACGCGCGCTGCAGCGGGACGGGAAGCGCGAGGTGGTTGCACAGGCGCGAGATGAGCGAGTCGAGGTCCGTCGAGGCGGCGCCGTGCGGCGAGTGCGTGTCGAAGAGCTTGTCGATCTGCTTGAACGCGCCGGCGATCTCCTGCGGCGCGGGCGGAAGAGTTCAGTTTGCGCACCCGGAAGAGGAAGAAGACACGCCGCTGCAGCGCACCTTCTTCGACACGTTCGTCAGCGCGACGATCTCCTTGAACGTGCGCGCGACGCGGCCCTGCCTGCAGGCGATGAAGATGCACGCGGCAATGATGGCGGCCTCGCTCTTGCCGCGGAGGACCTTTTCCTCGTCGACGCGCTTAAAGAGCATCTTGCTCGTGTCGATGATGCTCTTGGGCAGGCTGATCGCCTCGCACATGGTCGCAATCTCGCGGAACGCGCCCTGCAGGTCGCGCCCGCTGCCGCCCTGGGCGTCCTTGGCGACACGCGAGGCGGCCATCTGCAGTGCGCGCGCCACGCCCGTATTGTTGTCCTTGAAAGAGATGACGGTGCTGAGCTGGTCGGCGGCGTCGAGGAGCGGGTCGGCGGGGCCACCGACACGCGAGGGGTCGTCGCCTTCCGAGTCGGCGAATGAACGCCCTGGGGACGGGAGAAGAGAAGGGGCGGGGAAGCGGAGTATTCAATACAGCTGCTTCTCCTGTACATGACCGCTTTCTCCTCCTCCAGCAAGGCAGGCAGGGGAGGAGCAGGTCCTTGGGACCGCTACCCACACACCGTCCGGCCCGCCCGTCCTCCCTCGTCCCGCCACATCCGCAGCGGAGGAAGGAGGGACGAGTGCTCACACTCTGACCGCGTGTCGACAATCTTGTCACCAAGCACAAGCCCTGCAGCGCGAGCGTGCGAGTGCCACCGGGGGTAGAGCAAGTCCAGTCAGCGGGGCGGAGGGGTTCGGCGGGAGAGGGAAGGAGAGGACAGGGGGCGCACCGCAGTTGCCGCAGACGAGGTCTCCCGAGCTAAACTCCTCCTGGATGTTGCCCTGGTCTCGGCAGTCGGGGCAGGCGAGGCGGACGTTGAGGTCCTGGCGGAACTCGTCGTGCTTGGCGGGCGCGTCGGGGTCGACCTTGAGCGCGAACGCCTGCTGCATCGTACCGTCGGAGCGGAAGCTACAGCGAGAGAAGCAGCGAGACACTCTCCCGGCGGAAGCGAGCAGAGTGGCCAGAGGGCAACCCGCGAGCAGCCTCACGCCTCCGCCCTCTACCGTCATCTGCTGCTGGCTGTTCAAGATGGAGTTGGCCGTGTGGCTCCTGCTCTCGACCCTCGTCATCACCGCCATCGACTGGATCGGCTCAGACACGCTCGCCAACCTCGTGCGCCCCTCCCCCTCTCCCTCTCCGGTGTCATCTCATCACTCGCCCTGCCTCGTCCACGCAGTGCTACGCGCCGTTCGCCCCCGCAGCCAAGGCCAGTCGTGCAAAGAAGGCAGAGATCCTCCAGCTCCGCGCAGAGCTCGCCGCCACCTCGTCGCAGGACGAGTTCAGCAAGTGGGCCCGCATCCGCCGCAAGCTCGACAAGGCCGTCCAGGACCTCGAAGCCTCGAGTGCGTCTCCTCACCTGCGCCACCTCGGGACCTCACTGACGAGCGAGCAACGCCCGCAGACGCCGACACGGCCGCGCACCGCAAGAAGTTCGCCGCTACGTTCAAATCGGCCCTCTGGCTCGTCACGACCGTCCTCCCGTTCATCGTCTCGAGCTGGCACCGCAAGAGCCCCGTCTTCTGGCTCCCGCGCGGCTGGTTCGGCCCCCTTGGGTGGTGGCTCAGCTTCCCGAGCGCGCCCGCGGGTGCGTTCCCTTTCGCGCTCCTTTCGGGGCATGACGCACAGTCGGGCGGTTCTCCTCCTCCCGCCTTGCTTTACTGTCCCGACGGCCCGCCCAGATCGAAGCGTACTGACTCCTTCCTACCCTCGCGCAGGCGCTGTCGCCGTCTCGGTATGGACGATGGCCTGCCGCCGTACGCTCTCGTCGGTCAAGACGGCCGTCACAGCGCTCGTGCCCACGCCCGCGGAGCGCACGGCGGAGCAGCTGGCCAAGGCGCAGGCGCAGCAGGACAAGAAGGGTGAGAAGGTCAAGGTGGGCGTGACCGCGGCGGGGGCCGAGGAGCGGATCAAGGAGTTGTAAGCGCGGCGTGCGAGTGTAATGCGAATGAAGGTATCTTGAGCATAACCCACGAGTGGACAAGTCTATCTGGGGTGCGCAGAATGGTCGACCTTTCGGCGCGAGGGGCTGGCGCGGCCCTGCTCCTGCCCGTTACCCTGGCTGGGAGCTGGTCCGCGTCCTCGCCCTCCAGCCGAGTGCAGCGCAGTCCAGGACCACTCTCCAGGGCCACAGCCGCCCTTCCCACCCCTCCCCACCCCTCTCGACCCCGCTCCCTCCTCGACCCAGTCACGCACGAAGTGCCGCATCCCGACTCGCTCGCGTGAGCCTGCCCTGCCCCTCTAGCGTCCACTCAGAGCGCAATGATCCTCACCCGCTCGGCCAGCAGCGCTACGTCGGCCGTCCCGGCTCGCACGGGCACCCTCGACTCGGAGGAGGGCCGAGTCACCCCCGCGCACGAGGACACGCACGGGCACGGGCACGACAAGAGCACTGCGACTAGCACCAGCCGCAACAGGATGGCTTGCCAGCGCGAGGATTCGCCCCTCTTTGGCGGCGCCAGCTCGACACCCGCAGCGAACGGTGGCATCGACTGGGGAACGCTCTTCGCCCAGCAGGAGTTTGCCTGCAGCACCGGTGGGCACAGTCTCCTTCATCTTCTTACTACAGGGTGCCCTCCCCGCTCCGAGGGGGACCCTCTTGAGGAGGTCGCCTTGTCGCCACTCGCTGACTCGCGCCTCCTCCCCCTGTTGGCAGACGAGATCAGCCAGTTTCTTGCCGAGGACTTTCTCGCCAATGTCGACGCAGATCCCGTGGCCGTCAACCCGCAGGTCACCTTCCCGCAGGTCCAGCCGCAGCAGGGCCCGCCGCTCATCCCGCTCGCTTCGCGTCCGCGCACCGCTCCCGGCCAGCCCTTGTCGTTCCCGGACGTCAACGCGCCGCTCTCGTTCTCGCATGCACAGGAGCGCGCCACCGAGTTCGACGCGACCCTCGCCTCGCCCCTCCTCGACCAGTTCTCGCCTTATGACCAGTTTGGCGCGTCGACCGGCAGCGCGTGGGGAGGCTCGCCCGCCTTCTCGGATGTGAGTCCGCTCTGGAGCGACGCCGGTGGTGACTTTGTCACCCCCGAGGGTAGCGTGAGCCCCGAGGTGCGCGACCTGCAGCTCTTCGGCGCGCTCAGCGTCGGCTCAAGCACCGTGGCCGGAGACGCGACCAAGACGGATGCGTACTCGCCCGTCATCGCCCCGACTCAGCTCGCCGACATCGACGTCTCGCCCGCTGCGCCCCTCCCGCCCCTCGCGCTCGGCCCCGCGCCCTCGTTCGCGTCGCCCGCGCCCATCCCTTGCGAGCTCCTCCCCCCGCTCCCGGCGGCTTTGCCCGAGGCGCCGGTGTCCAAGCTCGAGCCGGACCAGTACGCCGAGGCGCCCGACGCAGCCGACAGCGAGTGGACGCCGTCGTCCGCGCCCTCGCCACGCCCGCGTCGCTCGTCCGCGCGCTCGCCCTCTTTGGCGGCGGGCCGGTTCGACCCTACCGCGCCGCGCGTCGCGCCCGACGCGCCCATCAAGAAACGGTCGTACCAGACCGACTCGCGCACGTCGGCGAAAGCGATTCCGAAGAACCTCGCTGCGAAGCGGGAGCGCGCGCGCGCGCGCGGCGCGAGCGACGTCCCAGACGACGAGGAGCTCGTCAGCGAGGCGGCGAGGCGGCGGAGGGCCAACACGCTCGCTGCGCGCGAGAGCCGCGCGCGCAAGGCTGCCCAGCTGCAGATGCTCCGCGACCGCGTCGAGGAGCTCGAGGGCGAGAACGAGGCGCTCAGGGCGGTCAATGAGGAGCTTGCGCGCGAGCTGGACGACGAGCGCGCGAGCAAGAGGCGCAGGGTCGAGGCATAGGCGGCGGGCGGCAGGTGAGGATCGAGAACTAGGCGACGGGGCGAGCGGCGATATAGGAGCGACGTGTACGACTACCGACCTCCATTTGACGCAAGCACTCCAAAAACACGCGCAAAACCCTACTAGTACGACCCGCCGTCGAGCCCGCGGCGGGGACAAAAAACATCGCTCGCTCCCACGCTTTCCCCCTCTCTCTTCGCCTCTCCGACCCCGCGCCGTCCCGCAACCCGGTTCGACACCCGCGCCCCGACTCGGCTGTACAGCTTGTACCCTCCCCTCGTCTGTACCCGCTCGCCCTGCCATCCGTGCCTCTCCCCCCTCCCCTCGCCATCCACCACCAAGGCGCGCTGACGACCTCTTCACTGAGCGTTCGCCGGCCCGCCCCACCTCACCTTTCGGCTGTGGCCTGAAAATCTAGAAAACCCCTCGACGCCCCGACATACCCGCGCGCGCGCTCGGCCTGGAGCAGGACGACGGACGGATGGGACGGTACGGGCGGGAGCTATTCGGTTAGCTTTGTCCTCGCCCGCAAAGGAGGGGTTTTTTGTTCTAGAACCCCCCCTCCCTTCCCCCCGCTCTACCTCGTCTGACCGTGGTGTGGAATGAATCGCGTCGAGGAACTCGCTGCGCGTTGAGAGAGGAGAAGCGAGATGAAAGCCGCGGGGAAGGGGGGGGGGGGGCGGCACGTGAAAGCGCATGCATCTGTGAGCGGCTGGGGGGCTCTCGCCCGTTTCTGTCCCCCTCGATTCCCCTCTCTCTTCCCGAGTTTGCCCATGCACACCGGCACCACCGCACGGCTCGCTGAACCCTCCTGTGCCAGTCTTTGGCAGAGTATGCGGAGCTCTTTCGCCCTTCGAGTTCGCTTGCTCCGCACGCCTTTGTCGCGCTCACCCCGGGCCGCGTGCCACTGCAGCGCTCGCCCTCACCAGGATGGGCACAGTCGCTCTTCGTGTCGCCCGCGCAAGGGGGTGACGGATGGCGCGCTGGACAAGGGAATGCTCTGAGCGAGGGAGGGTTACGCTTCGCGAGCGCTCGAGGGAGGGAGGGAGCGATCCGAGGACGCGCTTGAAAGCCTTGTGTTGGGTCGAACAGCAGCTGGTGCCGGTGAGGCATGCTTCAGCTCGTTGAGGTCGTCCGCTCACTGGCAGCCTCGTGCCGAGAGGTGCCAGACTTCGGGAAGACACAGGCGGGAGCCGGAGAGCGTAACGCTGAGGCTTCTGCCCCGAGCCGCCGTACTTGCTCGCCACTGGCGAGCCAGAACCAGAACCATGCTTGTGGTCGCTATGCAGGCGGAGAAGCACAAAGTTGCGACTTGAGAAGGCTGTCCGCTCGAGCGAGGTGTCACTCGCTTCCCGCGGGGAAGTCGGCTGGCGGTGGAAGATTCATGTGCAGTATAGGGAGCGAACATGAGCGGTCCAGTGCAGGCCCTGGGGAACGCGAAGACGGGCGAGCGAGAGCCGAGAGCGTACGTTGGCCGACCGCCGACCGCGCCGACTCGAGGCAGAGGATGTCCAGCGACGCAGCTCGCGAAGCTCGCGCGACTTCTGTCAGCGAGCGCAAGACTGTGCGCGGATCGCCAAGGCAGGCAGGGTGATAATCGCAGAGGGAGTTGGCAGGCCGCAGGCATGCGATCGGGAGGAGGCAGGGCATTCTGGGAGCCCGGGAGGAAGGGGAAAGAAGAAAAAACAACAATAGACGGAGCGCACCGGCTCTGGGACCACTACGACAACCACGAACGGCACAGACGGGTGACTAGTACAACCGGGAGGACGAGAGGGAAGCCGCGTCACACGAGCGAGATCCGCGCCCGCGCCGACCGACCGCGCGCGACGAGCTTGACTGCCGCGGCGAGGTTCGCCACGAATGCGTACGGGAGGGTGGCTACGAGCCAGAGCGCGGCGACGGGGAGGATGGCGACGGCGCACGCGCGGACCCATGCGCCGAGAAGGACGGTGCAGACGCGCGCGAGCCCCCACGCGAGGCTGGCGGCGAGGGTGACGCCGCGCGACTCGACGAGGTGCGCGGCCGTGGAGAGCAGGGTGAGGCCGAACGTGAGCTCGTATGCCCAGGCGAGGACGCCAAAGGTGGTGAAGGCGAGGAGGACGGCGGCGAGGGCGTTGAGGAGCCGGCGGGAGAAGGCCCACTCGCTCTCATGTGGCGGGACGAGGAGGAAGGCGAGCGGCCAGGCGGCTTCGCGCGCGGTTTCGGCGGCGGCGGAGGAGGAGGAGGAGTAGGCGGGCGGCGCGCCGAGTTGGATGAGGGTGGCCTTTTCGTCGTCGAACGCGGCGGGAGGAGCGGCGAGTGGGCCCGCCTGCGCTGCCATCGCGCACTTGAGGGGGGATGCGCGCGGGGTCCAGCAACGGAGGAAAGCAGAAACAGAGAGCGGCGCGTCGAGAACGAGCACGACACGGGAATGCCCAGAGTACGCGGTGCCGGCTCCGGGCGAGAAAGAGGCAGGAGTGGGCAGCAGTGCCTTGCAGAGCTCCGAAACGGGTGGTCACGCGGGCGCGTGCAAGCGTAGCAGAGTCCAGGCTGCGGTCCAGTTGTCCGTACGAGATTCGGCCAGGACGAGGGAAACGGCGGAAGGACGACGAGGCGGAGCAGAGGCGCGGCGAGGTCTACCCTCCACTCCTCGCGCCAACATGGTCCAATCCGCACAGGGTGAGCTTGCACGCATCTGCAGGCTCTAATAAACCCATGCTGACCCATCGACAGGCCTCTTGTCGCTCCTCGACGAGCCAGAGGCGGCGCTCCAGGCGCACGCCCTCACCGCCATCAACCAGCGCATCGACACCTTCTGGGCAGAAGTCGCAGACTCGGTCGTAAAGATGTGCGCTCCCTCTCCCCGACTGCACTCGAGCCAGCCTCGCGCGGCGCGTTGGTGGTGTCGCCGCTCCCCGCTGACGACGTCTCCCCTCCGCGTCCGGCGACGCAGTGAGGCGCTGTCGGAGAACTCGGCGTTCCAGAGCCGCCAGCTCGCGTCCCTCGTCGCATCCAAGGTCTACTTCCACCTTGGCAACCTCGACGAGGCCCTCGCCTTTGCCCTCGGCGCAGGCAAGCTCTTCGACGTCGAACTCGCAGGAGACGTGCCCCCTCAAGAGGCACAGTATGTCGAGACCATCGTCTGTGCGTACACCCTCTACTTTGTCTTCCAGCTGAGCGCGTTGAGCGAGCTGCATTGCGAGACGTCCGCTGACATCGCTTCCCTCTCCTCGCACAGCCAAGGCTATCGACTCGTACACCTCCTCCCGCTCCGCTTCCGCCCCGTCCGCCAACGCTGTCGACCCTGCACCAATCGTCGGCGATGTAGACAAGCGATTGGAGGGCATTGTCGAGCGCATGTTTGAGCGGTGTGAGCGGGATGGCGAGTACAAGCAGGTGCGTTCGCGTCCCTCCTTACGCTAGAAAGGGTGTATGCCTGTTCTTGTGCTGCTACTCACCAGGGACGAGCCTACAGGCCCTCGGAGTTGCGCTGTCGTCGCGGCGACTCGACGTCGTACAGCGCATCTTTGACAGGACGAAGGACGCCAGCTTGCTCGAGTGGATTCTGCACATCGTCGTGCGCGAGGGAATTGCAGTGGGCGGGCAGAGCAAGAGCTACAAGAGCGAGGTGCGTCTCTCCCTTCTTAAGTCGCCTCAACCCGGCTGACCTCCGTCTCCCACAGATCCTGCAACTCCTCATCAAGCTCTTCGAATCCCTTCCCGCGCCCGATTACTTCTCCATAACCCAGTGCTTCGTCTACCTCAACGACCCATCGCTCGCCTCTGCCCTTCTCTCCTCCCTCCTCAAGCTCGACACCCCTTCCCAATCGCCCGCAGACGACGCCGTCTTGACGGCGTATCAGATTGCGTTCGACCTCGCCGAAACGGCGACGCAGGAGTTCCTCCAGTTTGTCCGGACGGCGCTTGCAGCACCTGCGGCTCCTGCGCCGGCTGAGGGAGAGCCGGCGGCGCCTGCGGTGGCGGCGGATACGCCGAAGGAGGGCGCCGAGCTCCACCGCGAGCGCATCGTCACCATCCTCAGCGGCGAGGAGAGCATCAAGCTCTACCTCGAGTTCCTGTACCGCAATAACAAGGCTGACCTGCTCATCCTCAAGAACACGCTCGTGTGTCGCCTCCCTCTTTCGCCCTTCGTCCGCAGACTGACGCCCGGTGCGCTCGCAGGACGCGCTCGAGCCGCGCAACTCTATTTACCACTCGGCGATCTCGTTCATGAACGCGTTCGCGCACGCGGGCACGACGTCGGACCAGTTCCTCCGCGAGAACCTCGAGTTCCTGACCCGGGCGTCCAACTGGTCCAAGTTTACCACCACGGCCGCGCTCGGCGTTATCCACAAGGGCAACCTCGCCCAGGGCAAGGCCATCCTCGAGCCATACCTCCCTGCTCCTGGCGGCGACCGCGGCGCGGCAGGGAGTGTCTACTCGGAGGGCGGGAGCTTGTACGCCCTCGGTCTCGTCAATGCGAACCACGGCAAGGAGGACATCGTCCGCTACCTCATGGACACGCTCAAGAGCAGCCAGGACGAAGTCATCCAGCACGGCGCGGCGCTGGGGTTGGGTGTCGCGGCGATGGGCAGCGGGAACGAGGGTGGGTTGCGAGCGTTTCCTTCCCGTTTCGGGAGGAGTGCTGACGATCGAGCACTCGCAGAGCTGTACGACGAGCTCCGGACGGTGCTTTTCAACGACTCGGCGGTCGCGGGTGAGGCGGCGGGCTACGCGATGGGTCTGGTCATGCTCGGCACGGCGTCGGAGAAGGCGCTCGACGAGATGCTGCAGTACGCGCACGAGACGCAGCACGAGAAGATCATCCGCGGACTCGCGCTCGGGCTTGCGTTCCTCATGTACGGCAAGGAGGAGGAGGCCGACGGCCTGATTGACACGCTCGTCGGCGACGCCGACGCCATCCTGCGGTACGGCGGAATGTACGCCCTCGCGCTCGCGTACGCGGGCACCGGCAACAACAAGGCGATCCGCAAGGTCCTGCACGTCGCCGTCTCGGACGTCAACGACGACGTCCGCCGCGCAGCCGTCACTGCGCTCGGCTTCCTCCTCTTCCGCACGCCCGCGCAGGTCCCGCGCATCGTCGAGCTTCTTAGCGAGTCGTACAACCCGCACGTGCGGTACGGCTCGGCGCTCGCGCTCGGCATCTCGTGCGCCGGCACAGGGCTCGAGGACGCGATCGCGCTCCTCGAGCCGCTGACGAAGGACCCGGTCGACTTTGTGCGCCAGGGCGCGTGCATCTCGCTCGCCATGATCCTCATCGAGCAGAACGAGGCGAGCCACCCCAAGGTCGCGAGCTCGCGCGCCATCTTCACCAAGATCCTGGGCGACAAGCACGCCGACCCGATGGCCAAGTTTGGCGCGGCGCTCTCGCAGGGCATCATCGACGCAGGCGGGCGCAACGTCACCATCTCGATGCAGAACAAGAGCGGCAGCGGCAACATGCCCGCCATCGTCGGCATGGCGCTCTTTGCCCAGTTCTGGTACTGGTTCCCGCTCGCCCACTGCCTCAGCTTGTCGTTCACGCCGACCGCCATCATCGGCGTCAACAAGGACCTCAAGGTGCGCCCCGCCTCCTCTTCCCCCTTCCTGTCCGTCCGCGTGCGAACTGACCGAGTGTACGGCCCGCAGCTCCCCAAGTTCGAGTTCGTGAGCAATGCGAAGCCCTCGCTGTTCGCATACCAGCCCGCGACCAAGCCGCCGACGAAGGAGGCCGTCGAGAAGGTCAAGACGGCGGTGCTGTCGACGACGGCCAAGGCGACGGCGCGCGCCAAGGCCAAGGAGCAGGAGCAGAAGACGGGTGACGAGATGGAGACGGTACGCTCCTCCTCTCTTCGTTCTGTCGACGTTGCGGGGCTGACCGCCGTCTGATTGCACAGGACGACAAGACGGAGGAGAAGCCCGCCGCGGCAGACGACGCCAAGATGGACACGGACGCCTCGGCGCCCGAACCGCCCAAGAAGGACGGCCCGACCAAAGCCGCGCGCAAGGCGCCCGAGCCGTCCTCGTCGCGGCAGCCGAACCTCTCGCGCGTCACGCCCGCGCAGCAGAGCGTCATCGCCTTCCCCTCCGACGGACGGTACGTGCCCGTCCGCGCGAACGGCGCCGCTGGCGGGATCCTCCTCGTCCGCGACACCAAGCCCGATGAGGGGGAAGAGCTCCTCGAGATGACGGTGCTGCAGGCGATCGATGTTGGCGGCGCGGGCGCGCAGGCGGCGGCGGGTGCGGGAACGGGCGCAGCGGATGACGATCTCCTTACGGGCCCGATCGCGGACGTGCCCCCTCCGTTCGAGTGGTCCGACTGGGGCGCGTGAGCGTCTGTCTCCCTCTTGCGAACGCTTTCGCTGTGATGTAGACGCATGAAACAAGATCTGAAGTTACGCATCCTTCTCTGCGAGCGCCGCGAGCGCGGGAGAAGCCTCTACGACAGGAGACCAGCTCAGCACCCTGTCGACGAACGCGTCCAGCGTCGTCTCGCCTTCCTCCTGCGCCTCCTCCTCCCGCTTTGAGGCAGTGCGCCGCACATGCCGCACGCCTGCCCCCAGCAGCTGCAGCGCGCTCTTCGCCGTGTCTGTTTCCTCCCGAACGGCGAGCAGCTGTACCGCCGCCCCCGCCACGATGTCGCCGAGCAGCTGGACGCGCGCGCGATCCGTCGCGCCGGACTCGCCCGCGGGGAAAGCGCGCGCTGCCCACCCGGAGAGGAAGGAGAGCGGCACGCCTTCGACGAGCGCGCGGAAGAGACCGCTCTGCGAGGCGAGGATGGCGGCGCCAGCGCGCTCTGCGCTTTCTGCTGGGAGGGCGAACAGCGCGGGGAAAAGCGTGTCGCGGAGGAAGGCCGTAAGCGTGCTCGAGGCTGTGCGCGCGCAGGCGAGCGACCGCGCGAGGTGCGGCACATCTGTGCTCGCGGTGTGTACGGCCCCGCAAAGCGAGTCGAGGTCCGCGCGGAGTTGCTCCGCCGGTGTGGCGAGCTCTGCGGGGAGGCGCGCCGCCCAGCACAGCGCGGGCTCGGACGGCCGGAAGGGGGCGATGAGCTTTAGAAGCTTGAGGCGGTCGAGGGTGGAAGAGGGCAGAGCGGAGATAGAGGGGTCGAGGAGTAGTGTGGCGAGCGCAGGGGCGATGAGCTCTGACACGGTGGACGGGAGGGACGGCGACAGGACGAGGGTCTGGAGGATGTCGAGCATTGCGGTTTGGTGCAGTGAGGGGCTGATCCACTTCGTCAGGTCGCGCTCCGAGAGCGGAAAGCATCAAGAAAACGTACGGCGTTCGCTCAATGTCCTCGATCAGCCAGAGCAGCACCCCGGGCAAGGTGAAGCGCAGCAGCTCCTGCAGGAAGTACGACAAGGCGTCGCGCAGGCTGTCGAGGTCGACGACGCCGGCCTGGCGTGCCATGAGAGACTGCTTGAGAATCGTGGGTGCGACGCGGAGGAGCGTGCGCGGGTTGGTCGAGCTGCGGCAGTTGGAGCGTGTCAGCGTGCGCTGAAAAGGAAACGGGCACGCGTACTGCATCAGGTCATCCGAGATTCCCTCGCCGAAGAGCGCGCCAATCCATCCACTGACGGTGCTGCGCTCCTCATCCGACAATGTCGAGAGCGCGAACACCGCCGGGCAGGACGGAAGCCAGCGTGTGAAAAAGCTTGATGCCGATCCAAGGTGGTACGCGAGGTTCGAGTGCAGCTGCGGGCGCTTGACGTGAGCCTCTGATGCGAGAGGAAGGAGCGAGAAGGGCACCTTGAACCGGCTTACTACGATCTGGACGAACAGAACGAGGCTGCCGTACCGCTCGACGGGATTGTCTCCTGCGCATTTCGCATCAACCGTCGGCGTCCTAACGCAGAGCAGAAAACGTTCTTGCGAGACGCACCGAAGTCATCCTGCGATGTGTCCACCTCATCAAGCATCTGCCTCACGGGCGCGAGCAGCGCGCGCGGCTCGACGTGCAGGAGCAGGACTGCAAGCGCGTCGCCGGGCTGAAGGAGCGTGTCGCAAAGAATGGCGAGACCGGGGAGGTCGTTCGAGCTCGCTTTCGAGGCGAAGTCCTGTAAAAGGGCAAGCGGTCAGAGCGTGAGTGCGGAAAGAGGAGGGACAATTCACATCGGCAAAGGCACATGCTATGGCTTGCTGCGAGACGTATGACTGCAGTAGCTCGTCGACAAGCTGCTTGATCGCTTCCTGCCCCGCGCCGGCAAGGCGGTCCGAGTAGTCGGCGACCTGCGGTGAAGCGTCAATGACGTCGCAGGGATGAGATCGAGAGTAGATGCACCGTCACCGGCTGCAGCTCGCTCATGTCAATCTGCTGCACGAGGCTGGCACCGACGTCGGGTGAAATCAGCTCGCGTTGGCAAAGCGCCACAACGAGCGATTCGAAGGTTGGGGAGGACGCGCTGCGACTCGAACTATCACGTTAGTAAAGCGCATGAAGGCTGAGGAGAGCCGCTGCGCACCCGTCAACGTCCATTCCGCCTTCGGACTTTGCGCTCGCCAGCCAGTCCTTCACTGCCCTCAGCGCGTCGGCAAGCGGATCATGCAAAGCGATAGGGTCCAGTTGCCCTTGCAGCTCTTTCAGCGCTTGTGGCAACTGTTTAGTTGTTCGTCAGCCGCACTTGCGGGGAGAGCTAGTGTTAGGGGGAGCGCACCTTCGCGAACAGCCACGCCTCTGACACCACTTCCTCCCGCTTGATACCCTGTACGAGCCGCACCACCATCATGAGCAGCTCGGCAAGCAGCGCCGCGAGCACTTCCTGCGGTGAAGAGTTGCGGAAGGGAGCCTGGGCGAGGCGGTACGTGACGAGGGAGAAGAGAGCGGCGACGAGGGTTGAGGTGGGCCGATGTGGATCGGCAAGCTATGATCACGATGTCAGAAGCCTCTTCTGGTATGACTAAAAGGCGAAAGCGGGACGCACAAACTCCGAAACGAGCAGCACCGCATCACCCCCCGCCCTTGTCCCTGCCTGCAGCGCATCCGCATCCAAGCTCCTGCTCGCCGCCGCCCTCCTCCTCCCCCGCGGCGTCAACCGACCCAAAGCCGTGCCCACCGCTGCTCGCAGCTCCCGCAGTCGGTCCCGCGCACCCGCGTCCGCGTCGTCAAGCGCGACCACAGCGCGCTGCAGCGCTTGCGCCGCGCGGTGAACGTCTTCTGCAGTGGTGTCCTTCCACGACCGGAGCTCTGGCTGCGCCAGGACCCGTGTGAGGAGGCGCGCTGTGCTACCCGCTGCTGAGGGGCGGGACAGCACGAGCGGAAGGAGCGCCTCGAGGGCGTCGACCGCGGCGGTGATTGCGCTTGCGGGGCAATCGTCCACTGCAAGCACGGACTGTGCGGCTGCACCATCGAGTGCGGAGTGCAAGGCACTGAAGATGGTCTCGGCGGCAGGGAGCGCAAGGTGGGAGGTGCGGCTCGCGGCGCGGGCGAGGTAGCCGGCGCGGATGAGCGGGAGCGCGCGGGACGGAGAGGGGCGCAGCGTGGCGTGGAGGTAATTTGCGATTATCGGCGGTGGCGGGAAGCTAGCTGTCATGGTGAGTAGCGCGAGGACGGCGTCTGTGGGGGAGAGGGGTAGGTGAGCGGGCGAGAACAGCGACGACGGAGGAAGCGTACCAGTAGTCTCCCTCTCCGTACTTTCCGCATCCAATCCGCCCGCGATTGCTGCCTGCACAACAAGCCCAATCCACTGCGCACCGGTGCGGGAGAGTCAGCCCCGACGGACTGATGAGGAGCGGAAGCGCGCACTGTCTCGCTGGGGAGGCCGCGGGCATAGCAGGCGCGCGTGACAGCTTCTATCGAAGGCTTGCGCGGATCGAGCGTCATCATCCAGTGGCAAGAGCGGAGGGAGGTGAAGCGAGAGGGGCGGTGTCGAGGTCAACGCGGCTCAAAGCGCACGCAGACGGCTCCCGTGTGAGCAGTCACCCGCAGGGCCAAAGTAAGCTCTTCCACCAGGACGATGCAGCGGAAGACAGGCAGGCTGCGAGAGAAAGCCCGCCGTGGGGCTCTCAATCCCCCTCCTCGTCTCCTGCCAACAGGCGAAGCGGAAGACTGCGAAATTACACAAGGAAGCCCCCTCCGTCTACTCCGGCGCGCACCTCGTCGCGCCTATGCCCGCGCCTCGTGATGCCCACGCTGGATGCTGCCATCGTCGCCCTGGACCGCCTTGCCCGCGTCGGCGTTGCCGAGCACAAACGCCTTGACGCAGTCGCCCATCGTCCGCGAGTTGCGGCTGACGGCGTCGGTGCGGTAGAACGTCTCGAACGCGCGCTTGAACGCGCCCGTCTCGCCGCCGAGCCCGCTCCGCTTCGACGCCTCGCGCTCGCCCTGCGCACGGATCGCCTGCACGGCCGCGAGGACCGACGACGGGCGCTCGAGCTCGCCGTAGCGGACGAGCGAGGGGCACACGTCCCACATGCGGTCGCGGATCGCGCCCGTGTCGTCGTACGGCAGCTTGGCACCGACGACCTCGCTCAGCGCACGGAGGATCTTCCAGTCCTCGCGGGCGGCGCCAGGGGGGACGACGGCCGCGCGGCCGAGCTGCGTCCGCCCCTCGGTGTTGACCCACGTCGTCGACTTCTCCGTGTAGGCGCATCCGGGGAGGACGACATCGGCGTACTGCGCGCCGACGTCGCCGTGGTGGCCCTGGTAAACGACGAACGCGTCGCGCGGGATCGACGTCGGCGAAAAGTCGTCGGCGTTGAGGAGGTAGACAAACTTGGGCGTCGCCTTGCTCGCCGCCGCCGAGGGGACGAACCCGACGTCGTACGCCGCTGTCCGCGACGCCGCGCGCTGGAGGACGTTGTACCCGACCCACTCGTCCGTGACAAACTTGGCCTTGTTGGCCTCGACGAACTTGGCGACCTCGGCGTACACCTTTGCGCCGTCCTCGTGCTCGGCCACCTTGGACCCGACGATGATCATCGGCCGCTTGGCGTCCTTGAGCTGCTGCGCCCAGTCGCCCTTCTTGCCGCTGAGGACGTCGCGGACGGCCGCGACGTCCGTCCCGAGGTGGTCGTACCCGAACGTCGAGTCGAACTCCTCGCCGACGAGCGCGAGGTCCGTCTCGTTGCGGAGCCACGTCTTGCGAAGACGGGCGTTGAGCACCGCCGCCTCGTGACGCGGGTTGGTGCCGATGAGAAGCACGCGGTCGGCGTACTCGACGCCGGCAATCGAGCTGCCGAACGTGTACGCCGCGCGGTGGTCGACGCCGTGCGCGGGCGCGACCTGCGCGAGCGCGCCCTCGGTCGTCGTGTTGTCCGACCCGAGGCGGTTGACGAGGTCCTTGAGCGCGACGAGCGACTCGGCGTCGGCGAGCGCACCGGCAACGGCCTGGATCTCATCGCCCTGGGCGCCAGACTGCGCGAGGCCGTCCTTGACGGCAGCGAGCGCGTCGGGCCAGGTGACGGGCTGGAAGCGGTCGCCGACACGGACGAGGGGCGTGTTGAGGCGCTGGGTACGGAGGCCGTCGTACGCGAAGCGCGTCTTGTCCGAGATCCACTCCTCGTTGATGTCGTCGTTGAGGCGCGGCTCGATGCGCATAACGACGAGCCCGCGCGAGTCGACACGAATGTTCGAGCCAAGCGCATCGAGGACGTCGATCGACTCGGTCTTCTTGAGCTCCCAAGGGCGCGCCTCGAACGCGTACGGCTTGCTCGTGAGCGCGCCAACGGGGCAGAGGTCAATCGCGTTGCCCGACATCTCCGAGTTGATCGTCTTCTCGATGTAGGTGCCAATCTGCATGTCGTTGCCACGGCCCGAGGTGCCGAGGTCCTGGACACCGGCGACCTCGTTGGCGAAGCGGACGCAGCGCGTGCAGTGGATGCAGCGGTTCATCGACGTCTTGATCAACGGCCCAAAGTTCTTGTCCTCGGTCGCGCGCTTGCCCGTGATCTCGTGGAAGCGCGTACGGTCCGAGCCGTAGCGCATCGACTGGTCCTGCAGGTCGCACTCGCCGCCCTGGTCGCAGATCGGGCAGTCGAGCGGGTGGTTGGCAAGGAGGAACTCCATGACGCCCTCACGCGCCTTGTGCACCGTCGGCGTGTTGGTCTTGACCTTCTGTCCGGGCCTGTGTAGGTGCAGATCGGTGAGCGGACGTTGCTCGCAGAAGATGGGGGAGGGAGGACACACATGGCGGGAAGGGCGCAAGACGCCTGCGGCTTAGGCGGACCCGGCGAAACCTCGACAAGACACATGCTACGAGTATAGAGATGTCAGTCGGAAGCTGCAGGAGGCGAGCTGGCCGGGGAAGAGGGAGAACAAGGGGGGAGGAAGGGAGGGAAGGGAGGAAAGCGTCATTTCGCGGCTTTACGGGCTTACCGACAGTTTCCTGCGATGTTGAGGCGGTCGTGATAACAATAGCGGGGTATAGAGACCCCTGGACGACGTAGAAAGCGTCAGTACAGCGCGTAGGGAGCTGGCGGAGGGTAGAGGCGATGAGGCGGGCGACGCGCGATCTCCGTGTGTGCTCCCGCCAGCACCTCTGACAGCGGTTTTGTAACGTGCTAAGCGTCCTTGAGACGCTCGAAAAGAGTGCTTCGAAAGCATACACATCCCCGTAGACGCGAGTCGAGTTGACCCGCGATGGGAGGGAAGGCGGCGAGGCGGCCGGCGCAGAAGCCGTCGCGAGCCCGGCTGCGCCTCTCGAGCGCCCTTCAGACGTTCGAAGGGTGCTTCGGTAGTATGTATGCCGCCACAGACGTGAGTCGACCTGGCCTTGCTTGACGCGGGTGGTCGCGTATGGACGGGGCGGTGTGCGCGCCACCGAGAGCCGCAGAGCTGCGACGGCGCTCGACGGGCTCCACACAACGACCAGAAACGACTGGATGTGCGACGTTGGCACACGACGCAGCGCGCACACGTCGAACAGCGTCCATCGCCAATGGGCTCGACGAGGGATGGGGGTGACGGCGCGAGAAGGCGAGGGGAGAGGGGACGCACCGGCCTTCTCGCATGCCTGGATGAGAGCGGTGCCCTGCTCGACGGTGACGGGGACGCCGTCAACCTCGAGGGTGATCTGGGCCGAGCGGGCAGGCGAGGCGGAGAAGGAGCGGACGGCGGCGGCGGCGGGGCGGGCAGCCTGCTTTGCGAGGCGGGCGGGGATGCGCTGCCGCTGGATGTGGAGCATAGCTGCGCGTGCACACTGCGGACTCGAGCGGGGAGCGTGGCGAGGCGCGAGAGCGGCGAGCGAGGCTGCCCCCCCCCTCGCCTCCGCCCCTCCGAGCGAGAGCCAATCCGCCCGTCGCCCTCTCCCCGCCCCGCCTTCGCCTCTCGCGTGCGGCCGCTTACGACCGAATCCTCGCTACGGGTACGCTTAATCGTTCACGCTTGCAGCGGAGCCAACCCGCTTGGCGAGACGCGAGATGGGCACCGCTTCTCCTCGTCCGCTCACCCCGTGCTGACCTCGACGCTACGCGACAGCCTCGTCCCGAGTGACCTTCTCAGTCACCTCCACCCGCTCGTCGCCGCTGATCCGCCATGCTCGCCCTTGCGCGCGCGCCCCTCCGCGCCCTCTGCGCCTCCACCGCCCCCTTCTCCTCGCCGCGCGCACTCTCCTCCCTCGCCTCGCCCGCAACCCACTCCCCGCGCTGCACTTGCGCTCGCTGCGCCCTGCGCACCTCCCCTGTATCGACCATTGTCCGCGTCCCTGCCCAACCCGGCTCTGTCGCGTCCTCGCGCGCGGCCTCGCGCCTCGCGCCGAACGAGGCGTCCCACCCGCGCGGGTGCGGCTGCGCGCGCTGTGCGCCCCGGACCGCCCCTGCGAGCGGAATTGTCGGCGTCCCGGCGCGCCCGACTGCCGCACCCGTGGCGGCAAACAAGACGGTCGACGGCGAGCGCGGCATGAAGGTCCGCTCTAGTGTGAAGCTTTACTGCAGCGGGTGCCAAAGCGTCAGGCGCAAAGGCGTCGTCTTTATCCTGTGCAGCTTGAACCCCAAGCACAAGCAGGTGCGGCGCCCTCCCTTCTTCCCTTGTCCTTCCCTCGTACTTAACCTTAGCTCGCACTCCACAGCGTCAGGGTTGAATGCAAACTGTGCATGCGCCATCTGTACCCACTTGACGTTGTAACGTAGCTCATCTCATGGACCCCAGGTCCCCTCAGCCACCGAGAGGCGCGTCCACGGCCTGCCTCCCTGCGGACCCCTCGTCTCCCAGTCCCGCTCGCCTAGCATGCCACCTGTCCTCCCTTCTACTGCATGACTACTGCACCCGCTCAACAAGCACCTACGCTCTCCCTGATTGGGCCGAACAGCCAGAAAAGACGACCCAGTCCTCCAGTTCACAGCACTCCCTTCACCGGGTGACCTTCTCAACTCGCCCTTGCGCAGCGTCAGTGCTGGCGCTTGCGCTTGGCCTTTGCCACCTTCTCCACCTGCACCTGCGTGCATGGCAAGGTACTGCCATGCTGCCTCCTGCTCGGGAAAGTGCAGCCGTCCGTCCGGGTACGCTTGGTAGTCGAGCCTGCCCTGCTGCACCATCCGACATACAGCAAGCGAGGCACGCACTGACGCGGTGTTGGGCGCAGTGCTGATCCCCTTTGTATATGGGTTATCGGCAACCTCGCCAGTAGGCGTGTCTGCAGCCCCACCGGACCCGTGCCGTGCACACCCCCACCACCAAGGACGCGCCTGGCAAGGCTGCGCTTGCCGGCGCTGCACCTGATGGCAATGGAGGCAACACCGGTCCCATCACCAATGGAGGGTGGAGGAAGTGTTTGCGGTGGCAGTGGTGGCGGACATGTAGACATATCTGCCGTCGAATTTACCTACACTAAATCTGACGCTAATTCTTGAACGAGTGCCTCATACAGCAGGGCTGCAGAGGCGGAGACAGGTGGGGGCTTGCTGAAGTCCCAGACACTCTCCAGCAGTGGGTAAACGACTGCACGGTATTGATCATGCGGAACTGCTTGCTGGTCAGGCTGAAGCCGTAGATGTCATTGAGTTTGAGTTGGGAAGAGAATTTGCGGTCTGGAGCAAAGGCTTCATTTCCGCCAAGAGGAGGTCGACTGATCAAGGAGAACGGCGACTCGGCGGGCGCACTGCAATGAGTAGCTCAGCGGAAAGGGTCAAGCGCTTCAAAGCTGATTGTGCCATTGTCTCATCCCTTTGGAGCACCCTTGCACCTCTTGTGCGACCTTTTGCGCGACTCCTCGTCCTCTTCGCAAAGCCTATTCAGAAAGCCTCTTCGTTGTTGTCCCTCTTTGCGCAGCCCCATCTCCTGACACACCCTCCTGCTCAGAAGTGCCACTTGTCTGTCCATAGATGTAGCTGAGTGCGATTGCCGCAGGCCCAAGCAGGAGGGGTGATGGGGCACTCATCGCGGCAATTGAAGGGAAGCGAGTGAGCGGGAGGAGGGACAACAAAATTGGTAGAACTGCGCTGCCCTACTAGTGGGCGTCGAACTTGTGTTGGAATCGATAAGACAAAGTATGGGAAGCACGGGCATCATTCTATCATGCAAGCGAGAGCATGGATGTGCTTTCACGTGCTTCCCTTCCCTCTGCCTTGAGGCTGCATCTTGCCTCCCGAACCCTTCATCCGCTACTGCAAGGCATACAGCATGCTACTCTCGAGCTCAACTTTAAGGTCATCCGAGGTTGGGGCGTACATGAAGAACTGGGATCGTGCAGGGCAGACCTGCAAGGACGAGCCTGCGCAGCGAGCGGGCCACAGGCCACAGGAGGGATGGCGGGGGGGAACAAGAGTGCTCAATGATGAAATGGGGAGTTGGGCAGGGCCAACGCCACAGATAGACGGAGAAGGGAAGCAGCACGCACCGTATGTGGGAGGGCAGCTGTGCCTCCGTCCTCTGCTCCTCCCCGCAAGTACTGCTTCACCGCCTCCCCGCCCTGCTCCACGTCCCTCCAACGGCGTGATCCGTCCTTGTTGATGTGTGCCATACCATCTTGGACACCGCCACTGGCATAGGCACAGAGAATCCGCGGCGACGCTCTTCCTTGACCTTTGCAACGTCCTGCATCCCCGGATTGTTCTCAAGTCAAAGTGCATCTCAAAAGCGTTGACAGAAAACAAGCCGAGTCGCCATTGTGCGCGAGAACAGCGTGCATGCGGCATCGAACGGGCCGGCGCGGCGCGAGAAAAGAAAAAGCTGGCGGGAAGGCAAGGATGGACAAGGTGTCGGGGCGGACGAGCCGGCCGGGAGAGACGCCGCTTGCGCTCGAGTTTTCAGATCGGCATGCATGCATTTGACGAGAGTGATCGAGCGGGCAGCATGGGCAGCGGGAGCTCGAGGACGAGACGGATCCGAGCACTGCAAGGAGCGGTGTGGTCAAGGGGGCGGGCAATTGGCGTGCACATAGGCGTTATGAAACGCGGGATATCCTCGAGTGGGATGAGGAAGAGGACGGAACGAGACCCTGACGGCCTCGGGGCGTGCCACAGGAAAATGCGGGGTTCCGTCGAGCTGAACGTGCGCCGCGAAGTCGGGCAGATCCACGCCCGCCATCCGCACGCTGTTGCCGCTGCCTGTAGCTGCCGCTCTCAGACTCAAGCCCATTTTTGCGCGCTCGACCCGAACGGCGCCCCTGCTCCTGCTCGCTCACACGACTCGCCGCTCCTCCCCCACTTCCTCAACCGCCGCTCGTCTCCCGCCGCCCCGCTCGCCATGAAGGTGCACCTACCCGCTGTTCTCGCACAGAAGTATCGCAGATTGACCTTTGCCATGCACGCAGTTCGGCGCAGTCATCAAGGACGCCCTTTGTCGGTCTCCCTGTCTCCTGGTCTTCCCACTTGGCGACCACTGCTGACCCGCACACCGCTCTCCAACGCCTTCTCGCCCCCCAGACCAGGACTGGCAGGCCTCGTACATCGACTGTGCGTTCAGTTTCCCCTTTCGAGCGACAGCACACTTCAGGACGCCGCGCGCTGACCCGACCCCTCACAACGTCACGATGAACCACCAACTATAGACGGCGGACTCAAGCGCTTCATCAAAGATCGTCAAGCTAAGCATCAGTGGGACGATACCGACGAGGCAGACTTCATCAAGGGTCCGTTGCGGCTTTCTCTGACATGGCCCGCGGGGAGCAAACGAGCTGACCCAATGGACTGACTGCGCCTTCTTTCCCGTGCAGCTCTCGAGAGCGAACTCGAGAAGGTCGCCAAGTTCCAGGAGAGCAAGGTGCGTCCGCTTCCATAATGTCCATCGTGCGAGGCAGCGGGTCGTCCTCTCCTGCCTGAACTTCGCCTTGTTCCCCAGCGCAGGTTGTGGCTGATACGGACTACCTTGCAGATCGCCGAGTTGACGGAGAAGATCAACTCGTACGAGCACGAGGTCAAGAACCTCATCTCGCTCTCGGCAGAGTCGAAGCGGCGAGACTCGCCCGCGAACGGTGAGGGCTCGTCCGCCGATCACGATGACCCCGAGGCCGCGGCGGATACGACGGACGACAGCATGAGCGACACGTCGGACGACGAGTACGAAGACCGTTTCGTCGACCTCGAGGAGGACCTTGCGAACGTTATCGCCGATGTGCACGACCTCGGCCACTTCTCGCACCTCAATTACACGGGCTTCATCAAGATCGTGAAAAAGCACGATGTGCGCGCTCTCCTTCCTTGCCCTCTCCGCACGACTCAAAACCTGCCCCACCGACACGCAGAAACGCACCGGCTTCACGCTCAAGGGCCAGTTCATGCGCGACTTCCTTGAGAAGCGGCCGTTCTACAAAGAGTCGTTCGACGAGATTATCCTCCAGCTCTCGCGCTTGTACAACCTCGTCCGCACGCGCGGGAACCCTGTCCAGGGGGATGCGAGCGCTGGCGGGAATCAGAGCGCATTCGTGCGCCAGACGACCAAGTACTGGGTGCGTGCGCGTCTTCTCCATGCTTGGTGTTAGTAGCACGTGTGCGGGAGGGGCAATGCGCTCCGTGCAGGAACGAGGACGACGCCAGACTGACCTTTCCTCCTACGCGCTTCCTCGCCCAGGTTCACCCCGACAACTACGTCCAGCTCAAGCTCGTCATCCTCAAGCACCTCCCCATCCTCGGTATGCGTCGTTCTGTCCAGACCGAACCCAGGAACGGGCGCTGACATCGCCTAAACCGCTTGGTCTCGAACAGTCTTCAACTCCGAGAAGCCGTTCGAACAGGAGGACGCAGCGATCAGCTCGATCTACTTCGGTGCGTTTCGAACAGTCCGATATTCCGGAAGTGACCGCTGACGCTATTGAACCGTATCGCAGACAATGAGGCGCGCCTCTGCCCTGGTGACCCGTCCCTCAAACCCGAGCTAACCTCGATACAATCCCGCAGCCTCTCGACCTCTACATGGGCCGCCTTGAGAAGACGGAGGGCGCCGAGGCGATCCGCCTGCGGTGGTACGGCGGGATGGACGTCAAGCAGATCTTCGTGCGTTCGCCTCCATTCCCCCAGTCACCTGCTTCCGACACCTTCCCGCATCCATCATACGCCTATTGCCTTGTTTGCGTAGCAGGGTACTCCTTCGAAGGGAGAACTGACGCCTCTCCGCCTGCAGGTCGAGCGCAAGACGCACCGCGAGGACTGGACGGGCGAGAAGTCGGTCAAGGCGCGGTTCCCGATCGCCGAGCACCTCGTCAACGACTACATCGCGGGACGGCACACGATGGACGAGACGTTCGAGCAGCTGCGCAAGAAGGGCAAGAAGAGCGACAAGGAGGTCGACTCGATGATCAAGCTGGCGAGGGAGGTGCAAGCGGCGATTCGGCACAAGAAGCTCGGCCCTGGTAAGTTACGTACTGCTGTCTTGGCGAGGAGATGGCGCATGCTGACTAGGAGCGCCGGCCCTGTTCCGTTCCTCACCCGTAGTCATGCGGACCTTCTACAACCGCACGGCGTTCCAGCTCCCGGGCGACGCGCGCGTGCGCATCTCGTTTGACACACAACTGTCGCTCATCCGGGAAGACAACTGGGACGGGCGGCAGCGGTCGGGCTCCAACTGGCGCCGGACGGACATCGGCATCGACTGGCCGTTTGCGCAGCTGCCCGACGAGGACAAGGAGCTGTTCCCGTATGGCGTTCTCGAAGTTAAGCTGCAGACGCAGATGGGGCAGGAGCCGCCGGAGTGGGTCAGGGAGCTTGTCAGCAGCCACCTCGTCCGTCTTTCCTTCCCGATCCTTGTCGCCTGCCTCCTTCCGCTCAGCCCTACTCGTTTTTGGACGCAGGTTGAGCCATGCCCTAAGTTCAGCAAGTTTATCCACGGTGCGTGCGCTTGTTCTCCCATCCCGGATGAAGCCCTGAGGTGTCTGCTGGTTCTCCAGGCTGCGCGACACTCCTCCCGAACCGTGTCGACCTCGTTCCCTTCTGGTTGCCGCAGATGGAGTGCGTCTCCCGGTTACTCAGCTTGTCCCGCAATTGACTGACGAACTGCTAATCGTAGAACCGACATCCGCAAGCCGGCAACGCAAAAGGCGCAGATCCAGCGGCCGATCACTTCCGGCTCGAACACCAACTCGGGCACGCCGTCCGAGGCACGCTCTACGGACATCGCGCACTACACTGAGCCGGTATCGGATGACGAAGAAGAGGAGGGCAACCGGCACTTTGCGGCGACAACGGATGAGGCGGGCTGGGCGGACCTCGATCCGCAGGCGGCAGCCGAGGCCAAGGCGTACCGCGACGCGCAGGCCAAGCTCGAGACCGGCCCCGGCGGCCAGCAAGACCGCAGCCATCTTACAGCGGCGATCCCCAAGCCGCACAAGCAGCACGACGTGTTCCCCAAGCTCACGTCGCACAACCTCAACAAGCTCGTCCACTCGAAGTACACACTCGACAGGGACCGCGGCCTCAACGAGCGCGGGTCGACCAGCCAGGCGCAGCAGGACGACGCGGTGCTCGAGGCCGAGGCGACGGGTGCGATCGCCGCAACGGGCAACCCCTCGGGCATCTCGCTCACGCCCGGCCGGATTGAGTACGTCTCGTCGTTCCGCGCGCCTCCGGGCAAGAAGATCGCGATCCCTGTGCGCGTCGAGCCCAAGGTGTTCTACGCGAACGAGCGCACGAGTGCGTCCTTGCTTTCTTCCCCGCTCCTCGAGGTTCCCGCTTACCTCGTTCGTCCCGCGCGCAGCGCTCGCCTGGATCGAGTTCTCCGTCGTTGTCTCCGCCATCGGAATCGGCATTCTCTCGTTCTCGGACCCGCACGGTGCGTCTCGCCTTTTCCGCCGCAAAGGTCTCGCTCACGCTCCCTTTACACACGCAGATGACATCGCTCTCGCCGTATCGTCCATCTTTACCGCCGTCGCACTTCTCGCGATCCTATACACGGGCGCGATGTACACCTGGCGCGTGCGGATGATCCGGTGCGTTTCCCGATCTCCCCCCGTCTCCTCTTCCCACTGACCATCTCGCACTCGCACGCAGCAACCGCCAAGCGGTCAACTACCACGACTACATTGGCCCGACGGCTCTGTGTGGATTTATCCTTGTCGGCGTCGTCGTCAACTTTACGCTGCGGATCAAGCAGGGGTTGTGAGCTTGCGTCGAGGCGGAGGATGAGCGAGGGTGGAGGAGCTGTACTCACTAACGATAGACACCCGTACTAGCTGTGATTTGCTCTCGCATTCACTGAATATCCGGGAGAATGTGGAAAGAAGCGGACGAGGCGAGAGTCCCGCCTCCACGTACGGAGGTCACGCTTTGCGAAGACCGCAACGCGTTGCAAGTAGATTCCTGACTACGCTACTTCTGCCAGCGAGACGAGCATGACACAAAGACCAATCGGAAGGAGGACAACTGAGGGAGAAGACCGACGCCTCTATCGCCACCGGAGTGCGACCGTGTTCCTCCGTTGTCGCAACCATGCTTCGCGGACTCCGGCCCCGCCGCTTCGCCTCTCTGCTTGCCCGTGCACGCTCGGCAATGAATGCTTGTCCATGGGGCGCACGGGGCGCGTGCGGCTAGCGCCCCTGACCCCGAGAACGAAGCTTTCGGCGCCTTTTGCATCTCTTTCACACGCTCTGCTGGGGTACTTGACCGCCATGACTGTTGCTGAGACCCAGGAGAAGCTTGCGCTGGACGCCGCAGAGCACACAACGGCGTGAGTGGCGCGCTTCGGTCCTCGTCCTCGTGGTGTCTCTTGCTGACTTCTCGAAACGCCTTCGTCCGGCGCCAGCGTGATCGTCGGCGCCGGCGTGTCGGGCCTCGATGCGCTGATCCAGTTCAAGCGCCTGCTCAAGCTGGAGGATGCAGTGTGCTAGTGAGCCTTGTCTTCTCTCTCACCTCTCACCCCTCATTGAGGGACTGCGCTCTCTGCCGCTGATGAGTGCGACATTCACCTTTCATATCCGCGCAGCGAAAAGGACGGCGCGCTCGGCGGGACGTGGGCTGCGAACCGCTACCCTGGCGCTTCTTGCGACGTGCGTTCCCCTCCCTTCCCTTCCCTCACGCTCGCTTACCCACATCCTTCCGTGTTCCTCGCGGTCTCACCCGTCCGTCCTTGCACTGCATCGCGTTACTCTCGACACCCTCGCTCGCTCCCGCAGATCCCGGTCGCGTTCTACTCGTTCTCGTTCGAGCCGGCCAAGGAGTTCTCGACGCAGTGGCCCGGCGCCGAGGGCATCTGCGCTTACTACAACCGCGTCGTCGACAAGCTCGGCGTCCGCTCGCAAATCGTGTTCCACACCGTCGTCGACGAGGCACGCTTCTCGCGGGAGACCGGGCTGTGGACCGTTCGCCTGCAGGACACCCGGACGGGCGAAACGAGGATCAAGACGTGCAACATCCTCGTTTCAGCCGTCGGCGCACTTTCGGTTCCCGCGGACGCGCCCTTCGACACGAGCGATTTTGAGGGGACAGTCATGCACAGCGCGAGGTGGGATCAGAGCGTCTCGCTCAAGGACAAGGACGTCGTCATCCTTGGCAACGGTGCATAACGTTCGCCTGTATCCCCTGTAAGTCCTTCGATGACATGTACCGTGTTCGCAGGCTGCTCCGCCGCGCAGATCGTCCCTGCCATCCTCCCCCAGGTCAAGTCGCTCACGCAGATTGCGCGGAACAAGCACGCGATCGTCGCGCCGAACCAGATTGTGGACAATCGGATCACGAACGGGCTGTACCGCTGGATCCCGGGTGTACGTCCTCCCACGGAGAGCACGACCCCGTTACTGACGAGAGATCCTGCTCGCAGCTGTTCTCGTTCTTCCGCTACGCTGTTTTCCAAATCTGCGAGTCGTATTTCTACCTCTCGGACAAGGAGGCGGGCGCAGAGGGGAGGAAGAAGATTCATCAGGAGAGCACAAAGTAGTGCGTGCCCCATCCTCCTTCCTTAACCTCCTTTTTCCTTCTTCTTTCCCTTCCTTCTCCTTTTTTTTCCTCCTTCTCCTCCTCTTTCTGGTTTCCCCGCCCCTTCTACCCCTTTCCGACCTCCTTCCGCTCGCACGCCACTGACGCCGAACTGTCGGTCGCAGCATCGAGAAGGCGGGGCCGGCCAAGTACCGCGACCAGCTCGTCTACGACTTTGAGTTTGGGCAGAAGGTCCACTTACCCTTCCGCGAAGGAAAGCATAGAGTTGACGTTGACGGTCCCGTTCGCCCGTAGCGCCGCATCATTGACTTCCCGGGCTACGTCCCCTCACTCCACAACCCGAAGTTCAACCTCCTCCTCCCTGACACCATCAGAAGCGCCAAGGGCCGCAGCGTCGTCACTGAGAAGGGTGTCGAGGTCCCTGCCGACGTGATCGTCCTCTCCACCGGCTTCAAGGTCACGGACTACCTGCACCCACTCAACGTGTTCAACGGGGAGGGCGAAAGTCTGGTCGAGCGCTTGAAGAGGAACGGCGTCAAGACGTACCTCAGTTCGTCTACCCCTGCTTCGCTGTGCAGTGCTGGAACTGAGCCCCTTGATCGCGCACACCCAGCCTCGATGGTTGCATCCTACCCGAATCTCTGGCTGCTTATGGGACCCAACAGCGTCACCGGTCATTCTTCCGCGCTCTTCAACACCGAATGCACAGTCGAGATGATGGCCAAGCTGCTTAAACCCGTCGTTAGCACACTCAAGGGTCAGAAGGCGTCGGAGTCGTCGGCACTGGCGCCCACGGTCGAGGTCACGCAGGATGCCGAGGACGCTTGGTACAAGGCAATGCGGGAGGAGATGGCAAAGAAGGTATGGGAGATGGACGGCGGCATCGTGCGTTATGCCCCCCTGCCTCCGCCTTCCTTGCCCTTTCTTGTTATCTCTTTCTTGAGCCGCTGCTCTCCGTCCTCAAGCTAATACATGCTCACTCGCAGTCTTGGTACGTCGACCCGAAGATCGGCAAGTGCACGACACTCTGTGCGCATTCTCTCCTCTTCCTCTGTTCTCGACCTCCCCTCTCCCTCTCTACCTAACTACTCACGCTCTTCCCTGTGCTGCTGACACGCCCTCTCCTCACCCGCAGTCCCTTGGAGCCAGCCCGAATTCATGCGTCAGACGCGCGAGATCCCCAAGGAGCGCTTTATCTGGTTGCACTGCGGCGACAATGCGTAGACTTTACCTCTCTTTCGTTCCCTGTACTATTGACCGCAAGCAGAGAGGCGAAGCGGCGGGGCCGGAGTCCGCGAAGCATGGGCGAAGCATGGTGGTGGCAGCGGGAGGAGAGCGAGGGTCCGGAGGCGACTGTCGTGAGTCGAGGTGTAGTTGGCATGGAATGGCTAGCTGCTATCTGCAGCGTGCACGAGGCAGATACAGCTGAAGAGCGTGCCCAGCTTGCGAAGAACCGCGGCTTCGAACCTCAGCGGAATTGAGCGATGAAGCGATGATGGGTTGCTCAATTCCGTGTTTGCGGGTGCGGGATAAGCCTGCGGAGAACGTAGCAGAGGCGCGAGCGATCTCGGCGAGCTTCTCTAGCAAGCATCGAGGAAGAAGGAAAAGGGGAGCCTTGGAGAGATGCGCGTGCGCTCCTCCTCGAGCTCCTCGTCGCTTCGCTCCTCGCAGGCTCTCTCGAGAGTCGCTGCGATAGCTAGATACGACTCGTTTTTCGCTTTTTGACCCGTCCGCCATCCCCGTTATTGTCTGCTTCCTTCCGGAGAGAGGTTAGGCTGCCCTCTCTTCCCGCGAGGCCGGAGTTTCGCGGCGAGGAGGTGCTTCTCAAGTCGTTGGCCCACATCGCCGCGCGCCTCCGGCTTCTCCCCCCCCGCTCTACTCAGCCTCGAAAGCCTTGACCCGAGTTTTTCATGACGCTCGACGCGATCTGCGAACGAAGTTAACTCGCACGTGCTTCTCTCTCTTCGCTCACAGACAAGTGCTGCTCTCAGCCATAGGAACGAAAACCACCTCCTTGCATTCTTCCGCCGGCACCACCTCACCGCTGAGGACGAACTTCCCGTTGACACGCCGGACGAGACATTTACTCGACGGGGATGTTGACCTGCGGACGAGAGGGGGTGAGCGAGAAGGGATCGAGCGGGAGCCGCGATTTCTCCCAGAGTTCGCATGGCGATGTATGGGAGGACGGCGAGGGGTAGAGACTCACGTGGGGGTTGAAGAAGCTGCAGAGACGAAGAGGGAAGCAGGTTAGTTAGGCTTACGAGCGGGCCGAAGGACGAAACGCACGGGGTGTTCGGGCCCCACGGCTGGAACAGGGAGTGTCGAAACGGTCAGTGCAGGTCCAGAGAGGCGATGAGAGTACACAGAGTGAGCAAAGGGGTGGACCCTGCGCGCAAGGCATGGGCAGGGTGGATCGAGGAAAGATAGCGTACGAAGTCCTGCGAACAAGGCGAGTAGTGTCAGCATCAGTGATGAGAAGCAGACGGCGTCTGCGATGAGATGGGCTCGAGAAGCCGCCAAGCGATGGCGCTCGAGTCCGCAGTCGCGCTCAAGTCATGATCTTGGCGCAGGTGCGACGCAGGAAGGAAAGGGGAAAGCTGCGATAGGTGGCCGTTAAAGAAAAAAAGTTACTTTCTCCCGCTTGTTGAAGTCTGCGGAGAGAGTATGGTAATCAGCACGGGAACGTGCCAAGGTGGCAGGAGGGCGTGGGAGGGAGGAGAGCCGTTCGCCGGGACGACGAGAGCGTCTCTCCTCCCTCGCCAGCCGCGTCACGCGCGCAACACGACGGGCATGCCAGAGGATGCGGTGTGATGCAGCACGTGTGAAGGGGCAAAGAGGGAGTCGGAGGAGAGACAGGAGGGCGGCGGGCGGGAGAGGGAGTAGCAGACGGCTAGGAGCGGGTTGAATACAGGATGCGGGTATAACGTACAGGGCTGCAAAATAGAGCCCATCAGTAAGGCAGGCAAAGTTGCAAAGAGGGGGGGGGGGCACGCACGTAGACGATGCGCTCCGGGAGCTCGCCGCCGTTCTCCTCCTTGATGTGCTCGAGGTGCTTCTGGTGCTCGTCGGCGAGAGCCTTGGCGTTGAGAAGGCCGATGATGACTGTTGCGAGGGAACGGAAGGAGAGGGTTGAGGACAAGCGGGTCAGTCGGCGCAGGAGGATGAGGTTGTTGCGGGTTTGCGTGGGCGCTTCGCTTCCATCTCCGCGCGCAACATCGTCATGCACCGGGTCCACCTCCAGCTGTCGCCGCTCTGCCGCCGCGCCTGTTCGCGTCCAGCTGGGCCGACATGACCTCCCCCTCCTCCGCAACGTCAATCCGCCTCATCGGAGAATCGGCACTCCCGCTCCTCACGCGCCGCGCCAATGCATCAACTCGACGTACTCGACGGGAAAGCGACGTAGTAGCTGTTTGCAGACAAGGGGGAAGGAGGGGCATCTCGTCAGCGCTGTTTGGCTGGAAGGGCTGGGAAGAGGCTGGCAGTGACGACGGCGCGGGCTGATACGCTGGGAGGGAGCCCTGCAACGCAGCATGTGCACAGTTGAACGCGCCAGAGTCCCCGCCCACACGCAGTGCACATGGTACGACCCTCATCGCGAGGAGGGACGGGCCCGCCCGCGTCCTTCTCCGCCGCGCACATCTCGCCGAGCGCGCTTGCCAGGATGGCCAGGGGTGAGAGAGAGCGTGTGTTCACGCACGTGATCTTGCGCCAGAGCTCGGCAGAGTGCTTCGCGTGCTCGGCGACGGCCTGGCGGGCAGCCTCGAACTCGTTGGCGCTCGCGCCGGCGGGGGCGGCGGTCGAGTAGGCGCGGCGGGCGAATGGCGCGCGGGCGGCGGTGCGGAACGCGGAGAACATCCTGGACGAGCGGAGAGCAGGTGAGGACAGTCGAGAGAAGGGGCGAGGCAGGTTGCGTTTGCCTTAGTACGCGCAACTGTATTGCAATGCGAGCAGTTGTATTCACCCCACTCACCTCCCGACCCGCGTCTTGCTCTCCTCGCCGGCTGCTTGGAGGGGATAGGCCTGCTCCGCGGCGATGGCAGCGTACGCGCAGCTCGAACAGGAGGACGCCGCAGAGCTGGGGCACGCTCAGCGCCCTCACTCGCTCCGAACAGGCGGCACCGCTCGCTTCCTACGAGTCTACGCGGGCTGGATCGTGGCGGGGCTTGTCTTGCTGCACTCGGTACGTCTTCCCTGAGCTTTGAACGTGCGCCCCCTCACCGCTCCTGCCTGCAGCTTCGAAGGGGGCCGGGCGCGGTGGGCGGTGCAGCGTGCTTCGACCCGTTTACTTCGCCAGGATGTGCGTGTTTCTCTGTTCTCGTCCGCTTACGCCGGCAGGCAGGCACTGACAATCCACGTATCCCGCCCGAATAGACATCTTTCGCCCGGCTAACCAGTCCATCCGGCATTTCGCCTACCCTCCCTCTGCCTCTCTTAACGACCTCACCGCTAGCGACGCAATAGACGACTCGATCGACCCGCCAGAAGATGCGCTGAAACTGACGGCGCCGGCGTATGGGGCGATGCTCAACGAGAGGGAGAAGCCGGAGGAACTGAGGTGGGCGAGAGACAAGAGCGTCTGGTTCATCGGCGACTCGTGCGTCCCCCTCGCCCACTGGCCCTGCCTCATGCGCCCGCACAAACTTCTGACAGTTACTTCTTGCCCGCAGGCATGACCGGATGAACCTCGAGGTCTTCTGCCGGCAGCACGAGTCGGGCGGTGCGGTCCTCTCCGTTCCGCATTGGCACATCAAGGCCAACTGCCGGTTTCCCGTGCGTTGCTCTCACTCTCTCGATCTTATAATCTCATCCGCAATGTGTGCAGGACCTGAATCTTACCTTCGCCTCGTTCTTCCACTACGGCCTCGCGCCCGAATCGGATTCGCTCGCCCCCGATGCATGGAACATCCCCGCGCTGCCGACCTCGCGCGAGAACGAGAATCCGTCGCCGTATGCGGTCGAGGGCCGTCTGAAGGAGTACTGGCTACCTGCGGTCGAGGAGGTGGGGAGGCCGAGTCTGATCGTGCTGAATTCGTTCTTCTGGGTGCGCATCTCGCTCTTCTTCCCCTCTTCTATCCTATTCCCCCTCCGTCTTCATGGACCTCGCGCGGTGGACTACGCACTCACCCGCTCCGCGACCGCAGGATCTCCGCTACTTCGCCCTCCACGCGCGACACTTCGGCCGCCCCGCCCCGCTGCATCGGGACGAGCGGCCCCTCACGTACTCCGAGCTCGCATGGCACCGCTCGCGCGTCCGCGCGTTCGTAGAGTCCGTCCGGACAGCGTTCCCCGGCGTGCCGGTCATGTTTCGCCTCGGTGCGCCGCGCTCCTCTCAATCTGGAGGGATAATAAACAACCTGACGAGCGGGAGCAGGCCAAGCGCACCAGACGAACAGGAACGAGGGGAACGTGGCGGTGTATCAGCTGAATGAGAGCTTGAGGGCGGTGCTGGCAAAACTGGAGGTGCCGATCTTTGAGTGTGCGCGCATGCCCCTCTCCCCTCACTACTTTCGGCGTTCCCTCTTTCCCGCTGCCGCCTTCCGCTACCAGCTGACGCTATTGGCCCTTCTGCGCAGGGGCTGGCTTACTGACGGGTGAATCGCAGTATGGTCCGTCTTCCCTTCCTTCTTTTGCCCCCCTTCGCTCCACCTCCCGCCCAGCTGCTTCTGACACTCCCATCACACAGGCGACGACCAGCACCTCAAGCCCGGCGCGCCCGCCCGCCTCTACGCCGACATGGCGATGTGGTATCTCAGGCGCGCCGTCGAGGGGCGGGACCGCTGCCTCCCATGGCCTCGGCTTCCCGTAGCACGGTAGAGGCAAGTTACCACAGTGTTGTAATCCATGGGAAAAGGGGGGCTACGAGCGAGCATCCGCATCGTCGTTCGCGACCCGGTCGCCCTTCTCCTCCCGAAAGCGGTTCAAGTGTGCAGTGGTCGGGTCGTACGCCCTGTGCGGCATGGGGAGTCAGCTCCCTACCAATCACGGGAAGAGAATGACGAGAGAGAGGACACACGTACCAGTGGTTGAGCGTCTGCCGGATTCCGGGCGAGCAGGGCTCGACGTCCGTCTCGACGAAGTCTGCGAGGGGCCACCCAAATAAAGCTTGATGAGCGACGCGCCAGGCCCAGAGCGGGGTCATGCGACGCACGGACGCCCGCCTTCCGGTACTGCCCCATCAGCATCCTCCTGAACCTTCCACTATCACCCGCAACGCCCTTCCACCGCTGGACCTGCCTCGCGTCGTCGTCGCACCGCCGCCCGAGGAAGAACCGATAGTACCACTGGAACCATCCGCGGGCGTCGTGCTCCGCTGTGCATCGCAGAGCGGAATGAGCGCGATGGACAGGAAGTGGGGGGCGGGAGAAGGGGGGCGGGGACGCACGCCGCAGCCACCCGTTCTTCTCCCATGCCTCGTACGGCTGCCCCATACGTGCTTGCCACTTGTTGACCGAGTCCTCGCCTGGACCCGGGCGGGTGAGATACTGAACGCGCGTGCGCCATCGGCGGGTGAGCTCGGGAGGTGGACGTGAAGGAAAGAAGGACGTACGAGCGAGATGTCGAGTCCATCGTACCATTCTGTATGTACAGAGACGAGGTGAGCACACCAGAATGGGTAAGAGAAAGGGGAACACACCTTTCGGAAAATCGGACCAGTCTTCGTGCAGCTCGCGGCCGGACTTCTGGCTCTGCTTGGCCGCGTGTGGATCAGCTATACGCCTTCCTCTCCACAAAAATATTACGTACTCTGACCGGCCTGAAGAACCCGCCATCGAACGAGCCCTGCCGGATGATCTCCCTGCGCGCAAGGAGGTTCAGCGGGAGACGGGACGAGGGGGAGGGAGGAATGCGCACTCCGGACTCAAGTTCGGCCTAAACTCAGGGAAGTCTTCAAAGTGGAACTCGCGCGTCGTCGGGTCGCGCCAAGGGAGCGGGCAGGCTACGCATCGGGGGGGTCAGCTTACTCGGAGTGTGGTGGGAGGAGGATCCGGAGCACGCACTTATGGTGTAGTCCCGCTGACCGTCCCCGAGACTGATCTTCCTCCCTACCCTGCTCATCCGCTCCGCCTCGTCGTCTCCGTCCCTCCTACCCTGCCCCTCTCTCCGCTGCACCGCCCCCTCCTCATCGTCGCTTCCGACCTCGACCGCGGCAAGGCGCGACTTCTTCCGGGCGCCAATGCGCTCAGACTTGGGCTCGACAGGCCGCTTCTTGCGAGGCGAGCCGGCAGCAGGCGCGGTCGCCGTGAGGAGCGGGCGTGCTGGTGGTGACGTCTGGGAGGGATAGGGCTGCGCGGTAGTCGGCTCGTTAAAGGCGGCAGGAGGGGCGTCGAGCGGCGCAGCGGGAGAATGACTTCGTGAAGAGCGCGTGCGAGCCATCCTGGGCGGGTGAGAAAGGGTGGAGGAGGGTAAGGACGAGGAGGAGCTGATGAGAATGGAGGTCGAGATCAGACAGCTTGCAGAGCTTGCTTTGGTTCCTCATGAGTCGCATAACACTAATGTAACCGCTCCACTGCGTTATCCCAGCTGACAAAGCGGGAGCAGCTATCTCTTTCGTAGGAACCCTGAGAACGGTCCTCACGCTCCACATTCCGCCTGGAACGGCTTGCGAGAGGGCCCGTCACGCAGACCAGGGTCAAGGCTGAATGGAGCGCCTTACGAATGGCGCCAGGATGTTTATTGCTCGAAGGAACTGCTAGAATTGCGAAGAACGAGGATATGTACTGCGGGCGGGCAGATTGGCCCATGCCACGCATTCAAGGGGATCGAAAGAAATGTACGCACCAGAGAAGCCATATCTGCAAGCGCTCATGCCTGTGCCGCGTCCTGCGCCTCCGTACCGAGTTCCGCCTTCTTCTGGTCGAGCCGGAGTGCATTCCGCTTACCCAGGACGCGAAGGATGCGTGCGCGCTCCGAGGGGATCATTTCTGCCCAGTTGGCGATGCGCGAGAGAGTCTGCAACACGGTTACGGGAGGGTGAGCTGCACCGCCTTGGACGACGAGGAGTGCGACGTGGGAAGGCCAGGATCGGGGAGAGGGATACGCACGCCGTCCGAATTTACGACTGTGGGCCCCATCGAGTCGAGCAAGCTGAAGCTCTGGCCATTGACCTCGAGCTGGACGGCGTCGGCGTCGGAGGGAGCGGGGAGAGCGAGGGGGGCTTTGGGGGACGAGGAGGGTTCTGCAGCGTGCTGGGCGGCGAGGTCGACTGGTTCGGACATGCTCGGCTGGTCCTTGGCCTGATCGAGCGACGAGGGCGGGAGGAGAGGAGCGCAAGAGATGAAGCCCCTCCTTCGCCTTCCTTCGACCCCGCTCAAATCGGCCGCACCTCACGAGCGGACTTATTCGCGCGAGCATATCCATCCAAAATCCCGTTCAGCATGGCTCCGTCGTCGTCCGACACCTACACGTCGTCCTCCGAGGCCAGCGCTTCGTCCTCTCCGACTCGCAGATCCGCTTCGACAGCCCGAACCAGTTCACAGGCGTCTTCCTCGGTGGCAACGGCGGCAGGAACACCTTCCACTCGGACCGCCGTCCGCTCTGTTTTCCCCTCATCATCGAGTGGCTCAGCGGCTACGACGACATCTTCCCTGTCAAACTCGACGGCGTGAGCGAGCTTGAGGGCGCCAAAGCGCTCCTTGCCGAGGCCGAGCACTTCAAGCTCAAGGGGCTCGCTGCGCGCGCGGAGGACGCGGTCAAGCAGGCGTAGCGGACGACCAAGCTAGCGCCGCTTTGGCCGTACAAAGGTGCCAAGACGTTCTTCCAGCCTCTGAGCGGTGTCGGCGACTTTGTGGACACCCTCTGGAGGGATCAGCACGAGCCCCCGGCGACGTTCTTCGTAGGCAGCCCGAAGTCCGTGCCTCTCTGATCCTTCCGCGACCTGCAGCTCCGGTGCGTCTGTAGCTCATCTTTCCGCGTGGCCGCGCTCAAACGAGTACCTGCCCAGGCTTGACTGCACCGCCCTGTCTGGGGATGGCTTGCCAGATACCAAGATATTCTTCCTTGAACCGATGCCCCGCCACGCCTTCGCAGAGACGGATCACCTTGACGATTGCAAGCCAATCCCCGTCGATTTCTGGAGCGGCACTGAGCAGCAGGCGTCTATCGACATTGACGGCAAGTGCGCCAGCCTCGCCGTCTTCCTGCGTTGGCTCGTCGACCCGTCGCCGGACGCAAGCAAGACTCCCGCGCTCGTCCCGCTCGCGAACTATCTCCGCCCGGACCTTACGCCGCGCGAGCACCGCGTCGTCACGCTCAGAGTCAAGAGCGCAGTCGGGTGCTTCAGGACGCACCGGCTCCGCCTCGCGCACCTCGTCATCCGTACCGAGGAGCAGGGCTATGCGCCGCTGTCGGAGCCTTACGGTGTATTTCCCGTCAATTAGCTGACTCGTTGCTTATCTTTGACGATTGCTCTGATGCCCTGACAAGCAGTGCCGTCCCGTCTTCTGAGGCGATCACCGCCTCCCACCTCCTGCGCCCGCTCTTCCGTCTGCTTGTTGGCTTGTCATCCTCCTCCGCCACCTGTACCCTCTTCATCCTCCTTCAGCCGTGCATGCAACACCGTCACCGCCTTATTACCCCTTCTCGTACACTGCGCTTCCTATAGCTTTCATGCCCTTCCCCGCCTCGTCACGTCGTGTCACGGTCCTTGCGAAAACCTCGTCTAACATAGCAATCGTTTTTGAGCGCGAGAAGAGGGTGGTGGTTGCGAGGGAGCGAGCGAACGGAAGGAGAGGAAGAAGGGACTATCAAACGACAGAAGAACGGCATGAAAGGGAAACGAGCCAAGAGGGGGGGAGAAGCGGCACAACCAGGGCGCAGGAAGCAGGAAGCGCGCCTACTTCTCCGTCGGGCGGAGGATGAGGTCGTTGTCGTCCTCGGGGACGCTGAGGATGCGCATGCTGTTGGTGCTGCCCTGGCCGCCGCGCCAGCCCTGCAGCGCGACAATCGTGTCGCCCTTGCGGACGATGCCGAGCTTGAGGCCCGCCTTCATCGCATGTCTCAGGCGATTGTCAACATCCGTCTGCCACCCCTCGTTGCTCGCAGGGCGCTGAGTGTGAAGAGAAAGGCGGCGTCAGTCCGGAAGTGGTTGTCGAGAAGGGGGACGGGGGAAAGGACGCACCGCCTCCGAGTACAGCATCGGGTAGCACGCGCGGTGCAGGTGAACCTGGCGCGACGTCTGCTCGTTGCGGGTGACGGTGATGATCGGGCAGGGCGGCTTGTACTTGCTGACGAGGCGGGCCGTCTGGCCCGAGGTCGACATGACAATGATGGCGCCGGCGTTCTGCTCGATCGCGGCCGCGACAGCCGCCATGGCAACCGTCTCCGAGGTAGGGGTTGGACGCTGCGCCATCGAGCGGAGCTCGTTGAAGAGCGACGCGTACGAGACGGTCGCCTCGGCGAGGAGGCACGTCTCGGCCATCATCTCGACCGCTTGGATCGGGTACGAGCCCTTGGCCGTCTCGCCCGAGAGCATGACGCAGTCGGCGCCGTCGAGGACGGCGTTTGCGACGTCGGAGACCTCGGCGCGGGTCGGGCGCGGGTTGTACTGCGGGTGGCCGAGCGATGCGGGGCGGTGTATCGAGAGGCCGGTTAGGGCAATCACGCGAGAACGTGAAGGAGCATGTCGCGATAGGGAAGGGAGTCGTGAGGAAGGAAGGCGGAAGGGAGGGGGAGGGAGAGGGGGGGCGATCGAGGTCAGCACCCCGCACGCAGAGCAGACGCAACGAGAGGGCCACGGACGGTCATGGACTCGAGCATCTGGGTCGCACAGATGACGGGCTTGCCGGCGAGGTTGCACTTGGCAATCATCATCTTCTGCGCCATGAAGACCTGCGAGGCGGGGATCTCGATGCCGAGGTCGCCACGGGCGACCATGACACCGTCCGTCTCGCGGAGGATCTCGTCAAAGTTGGCGACGCCCTGGAGGTTCTCAATCTTGACGATGATCTTGATGTTCTTGCCTTCCTCGCCAAGGTGCGCGCGGATGTCCTTGACGTCCTGGCCGCGGCGGATGAACGAGGCAAAGATCATGTCGACGCCGTTCTTGACACCGAACGAGAGGTCGTCCTTGTCCTTCTGCGAGATGGCGGGGAGGTCGACATCCGTGCCGGGAAGGTTCACGCCCTTCTTCGACGAGAGCGTGCCGTTGTTGACCGCCTCGACCTCGAGCTCGTCCTCGCCAATGTTGATGACGTTGAACGACAGAATCCCGTCGTCGACGTAGATGGGCTTGCCCGGCTGGAGGACCTTGGTGATGTTCTTGTAGTCGATGAACATGACCTTGTCGTCGCACTTGGTCGCATACTCCGGGTTAGTCGTGAACTTCATACGGTGGCCGGCGTTGATCTTGATCTGAGGACGGGTGGAGGAAGCGTCAGCTCCGTTGCTCAGGGCAGCAGAGGAGGCGGGGGGGACGCACGTCCTGGTCGTTGACCATGTTGCCAGTGCGGATCTCCGGGCCCTTCTGCAATCGGGGAGGAGCACAAAGTCAACAGGAACTCGTTAACGGCGACGGAACGAAGAAACGGACGGTGTCGAGGGCGATGGCGAGCGGGCGGCCCTCAGCGGCTGGTCGAGGCGCAAGTTCAGCATCTCGCGCTCGTCGCTACACAATGAAGAGCACGCACACGCAGCGGCCTTGCGAGTGTTGTCGATGACGGACTGGTGGTACTCGTACGAGCCGTGCGAGAAGTTCATGCGGACTGGAGGGGAACGTGTGGAGCACAGCCTCGTCCGTCAGTTTACCCCTGGTCTGGCGGAAACAGGGAGGGCTGACTTACCGACATTGACGCCAGCAGCACGGAGCTTCTGGATCATCTCGGGCGAGTTGGTCTTCGGGCCTGTGGAAGTTCGGGCGGGGTGAGTGCGGATCCTCGGTTTGGGAGAAGCGAGGGAGTACGAGACGCACCGATGGTCGCGATGATGGAGGTCTATAGGTGTACATGAGCGGTCAGCGCGCGCTCTTCGCTGCTCAGCGTGTCCTCCCAGCAAGGACAGCTGTCCCCCTCCAGATCAGCTCCTGTTCCGTCACCGGTCCCGTCTCGCTCTCCCGCATCGCCTGAGACCCGCACGCCCAGGTAGAAAGCGCTGTGCACTCACCTGTCATTGCGGGAAACGAGCAGGATCGCCTCAGGGTGAGCGCGAGGCTCGGAGCGAGATCGATGGAAACGCCCCACTCACCTTGCGAAGCGACTTGTGCTGCAGACCCTCGGGCGCCGTAGGCGGGATCTGCAGGTTCTGCAGCCACTCGAGCTGAGTCGTGACCTGTCATCCCCGACCGAGCCGTGCAGAGGCGAGCAAGGCAAGGGTGGATATGGGCGAGGTGATGATAGCGACCGTCAGTGAACCCGCTCAAACGGGAGCGGAAGAAGGGTGGAGAAGCGCACCTGGTCAAGAGGGAGCATGCTGGCTGGATCTACGCGGGAGGACAAGAGCCAAGGAGCGAGCGAGGGTGAAGAGCGAGAGCCAGCCTCGAGGCCGTGCGCGCGGCGGGACACAAGGCGGCGGCCCGCCGGTTGGATTTCGCCAACCCGCACTCGGTCGTTAGATATTTGCGCACGCTTTCGAAACGCTCTGCTACGCTTTACGAAACGCGCTGCCACATGCGCTGCACTCTTCATTCTGTACGCCATTCGCTTTGTTCGCCTACCCTTGCTTCCAAGCTTACGGGACTGCAGGGCGATGCGGGCCCGAATCTACCAGCGTTCGCGTGTATATTGTTGTTCAAGATTTGCTTGGGTCGGAGCTCGGGGATCATACGAGAGACAGGTAACGCGGCGAGCGGGGCAAAGGCGGTCGAAGCGGAGATGCTAAGCAGGGCAAATTGACGCGGGAAGGGTTGCTAGCTGTTCCGCAGCATGTAGCAGTGAAACGTGCGCGCTGTATGAGCAGGATGGCGCGCTCAGAATACGATACAGTGCGGAGGTGACAACGCGAAGCACCGCCAGCTGGACAGGCTGAACCCTCGATGAGGCAGATCCCAATGGATCTTCGATGGTTGGAGCAGCGGCGACGAGCATCGCTACACGAAAAGCTGAGTGAGCTTGAACAGGCGCCGAGGCCTTCAGATCTGATAAGCTGCAAGAGGGAGAGATGCGCAAGAGGAGGACCCTGGCGACAATCAGCTTTGCCGCATCACTGCCTCGTGCAAGGTCCACACCTCGACCTGTGTTGGCGCACGTCACCCATCCCAATAGCTCGACGCGCCGCCCGCCCGACCTGAGCTGTATTCAAGGAGTGTGACCCGAGAGCGATGAAGTCGACTGATGAGATTGGCAAGGCGGTCGAGCGCAGCAGAAGCGGCGCATCTGGCGCGAAGAAAGTAGAGGCAGTTCTGTCAAGCTATAAAGCAGACCCCTCAGCCACCCTTTGCGAGGTGAGGGTACTGGACGAACTGCGACCCTCCCCTCGACCATTCGCCGCTCCTTACAACCGCGACAAAGCCAATCAAGCTCGAGCGGCTTAGCGAGCAATGCCAGCTTGACTAGACTTGGCACTCGAGCACGCAGAATGAGGCCATCCCTGCTCAAAAGGTGATGCTGCCCGCTCCGTGCTGTCCGCCTCTCGCCGACCCTCGTCGGCATCCTGCTTCTCCTGCGGATCGTAGGGTTCGACAAAGGCACGCGGGGAGGCACAAAGCGCAGGCCACGCGAGAGGCACCGCATCCGCTGGCCGTCTATTCGATGGGTGGAGCGAGACTCAGCCCTCTGCCCGGATACGGCAAGCGAAGGCTGCATCTCGCCCATTCCGGTCGCCGCACTCTCTCTTCCCGTCTGTCTGCTGCCGAAGACGTGCAGAGGCTCTGCGGGGTATCTGCGAGGTCCGACGTGACCGAGGCACCATGCACGGGCTGCTCACCGGGTGCACCTCCCTGGACGGCGTCTTCTGCTCCTCCCTCTTTTCACTCCCTGTTGCTGAGCTTGCCGTTGCCTTTGGGCCTTCTACTCTTCATTTTCGACCTCCGACGGGCTGGCACCGTTGCTGTCGTTCTTCCTTCCGCCCTTTTCGCCTTTCTCGACCGCCGACACTCGCTGTGCGATGTCGCCCACTCCCGTCTCCGCCCTCGCCCGCTCGGCGCCTCCTCCCGGACTGTCGCACTTCCTCAGGCGCGCCACCGCTGAGAATATCACGACAGCCCATGAGACGCTCCGGCAGCAGGCTGCCAACCGCCACTTCGCCTCCGCGTACCAGTACATCCTCGTCGGGTTCGTCGCGGTCCTCACGCTGCGCAACGTGTGTCGCATCGTTGCGCGGCATAACCGCGCGTGGCGCCTCGCGATGCAGAAGCTCGACGCGCTGCAGATGGAGCGCCTTGGCGAGCAGAAGGAGGGTTACGCCGCGCTGGGCCACCGCGCAACCTGGAGTGCCAAGATCGACGCCGTCGTGTTCCTCCCGCTGCGGTCAAAGTGGGCCCTCGGACTGGAGAACCCGTTGCAGGTCTTCTTTGCTGTTGCGTCGCTCGCGATTAACGTTGGCTTCGTTCTCGTGCGTCCCGCTCCTTCACCTCCAGTGCTCTACTGAGCTGACGTGCCCCGTTGTCCAGGGCATCACCATGGATTACAACGGTCCGCAGAACAGCGTCTGGAACACCGTTCACGTCGTCGCGCTCCGTTGCGGCTGGATGTCGATGGCGCAGCTTCCAGCGGTCATCGCGCTCACCGGCAGGAACAGCCTCGTGCAGTTCCTGACTGGCATCGAGTACCAGCACCTCCGGTTCGTTCACAAGCTCCTCGCCGTCTGGATGGCGCTTCTCGGCGTCATCCACACCCTCGACGCGACGTTCGCCAACTTCAAGTACTTTGGCGGCGCGGGCGTCGACGAGCTTTACCTGCACAACTACCTCGGGCAGACCGGAATTGCTGTACGTATTGAATGACTCGCGAATAACGGACAGTGTGCTGACTGCACTCGCGCAGATGATTGTTGGCCTTTTCCTCCTCTGCTTCTTCGCGTGGCGCCCAATCCGCATGCGCTGGTACGAGCTCTTCCTCGTCGCGCACGTGATCGGAGTCATCATGGTTCTCGTAGGCATCATCTACCGTGCGCCTTCGCCCTCCTCTCGCCTTCCCCCTCCTCTCGCCTTCCCCCTCCCGCGCTGACCTCCGTCATGCAGACGTCCCGTCGCTCAAGGTCTGGCTCTACGTCCCGCTCGGGTTCTGGATTTTTGAGCGCCTCGCTCGCACGCTCCAGCTCGTGTCGATCAGCCTGCTGTGCAAGCTGCAGTTCCGTGCGCCGCTCATCAAGGCGCGCGCGACGCTCATCGAGGGCGCGGTGGTCCTCCACGTTCCGTTCAAGGGCGAGTGGCAGGGTGCATTTTTCGTTTCTCTATCTCACTCGTGCTTGCAGAGCTGAACTGACGCTGCTTGCGCCCGCAGCCGGCCAGCACGCCTACCTCTCGTTTTGGGACCCCTCGTTCATCACCACCCCGTGGATCTATTTCCAGTCGCACCCTTTCAGCATCTCGAACGTCCCCTCGTGCTCGGTCGCCGACGAGCAGGGCCGCCGCGAGATGCTCTTCGTCATGCGCACACGCGACGGCATGACCAAGGACCTCGCGCGCCGCCTCGCCCGGAGCGAGACGGGCAGCGCCGAGATCTGGACCACGGTTGAGGGTCCGTACGGCGGCTGCATGGACACGGAGCAGTTCCACGAGATCTTGCTCATTGCGGGCGGGTCGGGCATCTCGCACATCATGAGCAGTACGTTCTTTCTCCCGCTTGCTTTGCTATATCGCGCGCCCTGATTAACGCCTCGTACCGTCCGTAGTGCTCGCCGACATTCTGCACAAAGCGCGCAACTCGTACTCGCGTGCGACGCGCGTCCGCGTCGTCTGGACGGTTCAGAACATCGAGCAGTCGGTTTGGACGCTCAAGGAGCTGCTGCACTCGGCCAAGACGGCTTACGAGGCTGGCGTGCAGCTCGAGATCGAGCTGTACGTCACGAGGGGGATGGCGGCGCCCTCGCCGGAGACGGTCGACCTCATGACCAAGGAGCTGCCGCCGCCGCCTACGCTCGAGCAGCGCCGCGCGAGCTATATGAGCACGGACTCGTACAACCAGAGCCCCATTGCCGACGCGTTGACGATCCTGCCGGGAAGGCCGGCAATTGAGGCCATTGTCCCTCGGTGGATCGCGAATGCGCAGGGCAAGTCGCTCGTTGTTGGTACGTCCTCTCATCTTCTTCCTCTCGTGCTGCATGCTTACCAATTCTTCCGTCTCCCCAGCTTGCGGTCCGACGCCCATGGCGCAGGCGGTGCGGTTCGAGACGACCAAGTACATCTCGGTGTACCCTGTCTCGCTCGAGATCGCGCTGTTTGAGTGCTAGACCTCACGCGCTCACGTCTTGTCAATGGTCCATCCGTACCCTGCGGCACTTTCGCATCCCTCGCATCCCATAGACGCCGCTGTAGCCATAGCTCCTCACTCCTGTAGCACACGCTCGTTCACTCCGTCCTGCCTTCTGCTGAAAACAAGGGCTTTCCGGAGCCAAAGAGACCCTGCGACGATCCAAGGTGTTGCGTCGCGACTAACCGCCCCGTACGAGCCGCTCCAGATCCGCGAACGCGCTCATCCCGCGCGACCCGCCGCCCCGCCTGTCGTCCCGTTCATCGCGCTCGTCCCGCCGGCGGTAGTCGTCCCTCCGCCTGGCCCTGTCGTCGTCACTCCGCCTCTCGCGCACGCGGTCGTCCTCCCGATGCCTCTCGTACTCACGGTCGTCCCTCCTGCCTCCGTCCCCGCGGTGGTCACGCTCGTCCCGCCTGCTCGGGGACCGCTCGCGGTTAGCCGCGCGGGGGTAGTCGCGGTCGCGGTCGCGCCTGTCGTCCCTCGACCGCTCGCGATCGTCTCGCCCAGCGCCACCCGCGCGCCCCTCGATCGCCTTCCTCTCCCTCCTACGCTCGCGCTCCTCGCGCTTCTTCCGCCGCTCCTCCTTCCGCCGGCGCTTCTCCTCCTTGGATTCGCCGCCGCCGCCGGAGCCCGACTCGAGGCGCCGCTTCTTCGCGGCACGCTTCTGCTCGATGAGGTAGTCGCGCATCGGGTCGTCGAGGTCGATCGAGGGGTGCGAGGAGCCGCTCTCGGCGTCCGAGTCGTCGGAGCCGGCGGAGTGGCGGAACTTGTCCGGATGGGCGGCGAGGCTGCGTGCAGTCATAGGTAAACCATGAGGGGAAGGAGTAGACGAGGGAGAGGGGTGGGACGGACCTGCGCTCCTCACGCTCCTTCATCTTGCCCGTCTCCTGGTCGCGTTCGAGCTGCTTGTAGTTGAGCACGTGGTCAACGCGAAGGGTGCGACCGAGGACCTGCGCGCCGTTGAGGTTGTCGACGGCGAGGACGGTCGAGCGCTGGTCGGCGTACATGAGCCAGGCGAACCCGCGCGGCTTGCCTGTCTGAGCGTCGCGTGGCATGTTGATGTCAACGATCTCGCCGTACCTGCACAGGGACAGGGTCAGCACGAGACGGGGGAGACGGAGTCGCGGGGCGCACTGGGAGAAGATGGTGATGACATCGCCCTCTGTCAGGTTGGGCGGGAGACCGCCGATATTTATGTATGCCGAGTCCTTGTACTGCTCGGCTCTACTAGTCAGTCGAGCGCTTAAGAGATGTCGAGGGAGAGACGCGCCTGATCGTGCCACGAGAGGTCGCCCGTCTCGAGCGCATAGTCGTTGATGCGCTTGGTTGCCTGGATCTGATTCATGGCTGCAGTAAAGCTGCTCCAAGCCCTCAGCAGCTCGTTACAGCCCGAGCGAGCGAGTGGTTCCAGGCCAACCTCGACCGCGGCTCTCTTGCTCGTCCCCACCTCGCCGCCCGCTCCGGCTGAGCGGATCGCCAGACGAGAGTCTCCAGTCGACTCGGTCCGATATCTAGATCCGCTCGTCCCGCCTCAGATAGCTCGACTGCGTGGTGACGACGCCCCGGTTCGGCTCGCCCCCTCTCCTCGGCCCTCGAGCGATGCTTCTACGGCACCGATAGCACAGCCATGTCGTCCGCCACCACCCCCATAGGCGTACCAAAGTACTCGCCAAACGAGGGCGACCACCCACTCACTTTCCCTAACCTCGTCGTCCTCCCTCCTCCAGACGACTCGCTCGATGCGACCGCCCGCCCGTCCCAGGCGCCCTCCGCCTACGCCGCTGTCACGCGTGCACTCGCGGGCATGTTCGCCTTCATGTTCAAGCGCCCCATCAGGCTGTTCCGCCCCGTCAAGAGTGCCATCCTCTCCTCTTGCACTGTTATCCTCCCCTCGCTGACCTCCCTTTCCGCGCAGTTTCGACCTGGGCGGGTATACAGGCCATTGCCGAGGAGCAGGGGCGGTCCGTCACGCCAGGTTTCGTGCGTGGGTTGCTGAGGAAAGAAGGAGTGCGTCTGCTCCCCCTGCGTACGCTCGACCCGCCAAGTTAACCCTGGCGATCTCCGTAGTGGCGCTTCATTCCCAGGCACATCCTTCCGCCGCTCGCTATCAACGCTACGATCGGCTTGACGCTGTTTACCAGCTACACCGTACGTCGAGGCCCTTCCCGTCGGCAAGGAACGCTGTCGCATTGGCACGTTCGACTTGACTGCGGACCACTCGCTTACTTTCAACCGCGGTTCAGACCTCCGAAGCCCTTCTCTCCGCCCACTTCTTTTCTCCCGCCGCCAAATTCCTCCTTATCCCCTTCGTGTCGGGCTCTCTCGCCGGAGCCGTCCAGTCCCTTCTCTCCGCTCCGCTCGACAACGCCCGCCTTCTGCTCGTCCGGCGACAACGCTTCCTGCGCCTCACGCACGCTGATTCACGCAACCCGCGCCTGCGTCGCTCCGCCGCGCGCCTCCACCCCTCCGGCGCAGCTGCCGCGCTCGCGGGCACACCGTTTGTCTCGTGGTGGGCGCTCATCCGCGACAGCGTGTTCCAGTCCGCGCGCTCGGCGGGTATTGGCGGCGTGGCGAGCGCGACCGCGCGAGAGCGGCTCGAGCAGGGCAGGCGGTGGGCGCGGCGTGGGTGGTCGCTCTTCGGCCTCTCGCTCGTCAAGGACAGCGTCGGATTCGGCATCTTCTTCGTCATCTTTGAGGTCGGGCGTGAGGCATCCCGCATTGCGGGGCTGGCGTGGGATGGGATTGACCCCGACCGCGCTGGAATCGGTGACTACGAGAACGAGACGCTCAAGCAGCGTCGGACCCCTACGGGGCTCGTCCTCCAGAGCCTCGGGATCCTCACCAGCGGCGGCGTCGCCGGGTGGGTCTTCTCGCTCGTCGCGCGCCCGTTCGAGCGCATGAGGGGCGCGATTTGGGAAGGCCGCGCGCGCTGGGCAGAGCGCGACGGTCGCCTCAAGGTAATTGAGGAGCTTGCGCTAGCTGGGCGGGACCCGCTCGCACACGCTCCGGAGCCGGGCGCGAAACCCCACAACGGCCGCAGGCGGAAGACCTCGGCCGGCGGGGCTGCCGAGCGGCGCGCAAACGCCCTCCTCGGCCCGTCGGGACGAAAGGAGTTCCGCGTCCGCCTTGGGCGCATCCGCGCCGTCTCGCGGAGCGCGGCGCCCACGCGGCAGCGGAAGGCGCGCAAAGCGGCGCGGGAAAAGCTCCTCAAGGTGCTGCAGGCGGAGCAGGCGCGGCCTCCCCCTTCCCTCGCTTACCCGCAACCGCTGCCGCAGCCGCAAGCGCGCCTCCCCATGCCATCGGCCCCCTCGCTCGTTCGCGCCGCCTGCGCGCGCTACGGCACTCGGACGTTCCTCTTTGCCCCGCGTGCGGTCCTGCAGGCGGTCGACGCACGCACGGCAAAGCCGTCCCCGCTGTTGAAGCCGCTGCCGGTCCGTCCGCCGAAGGTCGGCCCGACGAGGCTCAGTGCGAGGGGGAGAATGGCTGCAGAGGAGGTGAAGAAGCAGGCGAGCGGGAGGGGATGGAGGGCCGGCGCGAGGGTTATGAGCTACAGTGCGTCGCGCTTCCTCCTCACACCAATAACTGAGCACTGACTCTACCTACGCTTCAGTCCCGCCCTATGCCATCGGGTTCTTCATGTACGCCCTGACCTCTGGTGACCTCAAGATCGAGGTCTAGGTGTAGCATACTATACGTTTGGTCGCAGCGCATGTAGAGCGCCAGGAGGGGCAGGTGGGGAGAGAGGACGAGGGAGGGCAGGGGAGCACGTGAAAGCGACTCGCTGCTCTCGACATTGCGCGTTGTGCAGGTTCTCTTGCTTCTCTCTGATCTGCGCTTCTGCTGCGGCCGGCGCTCGTGCAACCGTCCGACTCGGCGGACTTCCTGACCTCACTCGCTCGGACCCTCCCCCTCTCTCGCTCCTCCCGCTCACTCGCTTCCCCGCTTTTGCCACGATGAGCGCCCGTCCGCGGCTCCCGCGCAGAAGCGCGTCAAGCATGCTCAACTATGCCCACCCGCCCACGAGCAGCGACTCGGAGAGCGGCGAGGAGGGCGACGCGTCAGGAGGTGGGGAAGCGAGGGGAGTGAGGAGCGGTGCAGCCTTTTCCTGACTGCGCAGTTGGACGGAGCTTACGTGCTGACTCGTTAGACTACTGCACAGGTCCGTCCATGCGCATCAAAGGCACGGAGCAGGCGATGGAGGGGGACGACGACGCGGACAGCGATGAGGACGATGCGCCGCGCAAGAAGACGCGCAAGGGGCGCGAGGGCGCTGGGCAGAACCGGAAGAAGGGCACGGGCAGGCTCGAGGCGCTCAAGACGCTCCCTGTGGAGATGCTCATCGAGGCGCGTTCCTCTCTCCTCGACCACGTGCTGAAGGAAACTAACGGGAGAGGGCACCCACAGATCTTCTCGCACCTCGACCCGCACGACCTCCTCGCGCTCAGTATGGTCAGTAAGCAGTACCGCGCGCTGCTCCTCGCCAAGTCGTCCGCGCGGCTGTGGAAAGACTCGCGCAGGCGCCTCAAGCTTCCGAAGGCGACCGCCGGCGGGTTCACCGAGCAGCAGTACGCGCAGCTCGCCTTTGGCAAGGCTTGCCAGGTGCGCTGGCTTCCGTCTAGCTTGGAAGGTTGCTTATTAGGGAATGCTTTCAGGAGTGCGGCGCGTCAACCGTCCGCCACGCCGACTTCAGCATCCGCAAGCGGCTCTGCAAGGCATGCCGTACGGCTTCGTGCGTTCCGTTCGTACTTTATCCGGATCTTCGTTGACTCGCTCCGCCTGCAGGATTGTCCGCCTTGACTGGACGAAGAACAACCCGCCGAGCATTAACCCTCGCGCGAAGGACTGCCTCAACCGCGCCCTTCGTAAGTCCTTTTCCCCTACTTATCCCACGGAAATGCAGACGATCACATTGCAAGTGGCAGACTCGCCGGCTGACATGAAGCGGATCGGCGATGCGCGTGCGCCCCCTTTCTCCCTCCTACGGAGGGACTCGAGCTCACGCCCAGACTCCGCAGCTTACGGCCTTGCCGACGACTTGCAGTACTATAGCAACAAGCTTTGGGACCTCGAGTACGCGGACGACAGCTTTTCGGACGACCCTGGAGAAAACGAGGAGGACGGCCAGGGCGCAGCCCCGTCCGCCCGCGCCGCAGGCGGCACCCGCCGCTCGTCCCGCCCCAAGCACTCGGCATCGCGCTCTCTCTATGTCGAAGCCGTCTGACGATGAGCAGCGCGGCCCGAACCGCCGTGTTGAGGCGTTCGTGGCTGCCCGTCAGCCGTTCCTCGCGCAGATCAGGAAGGTGCGTCCGGCCTCGCCCGTACCCCAGAGCAATGCTGACGTACTTGAGCTGAGCAGGAGGGTGAGGCGATGCGCTCTGCCGTGGTCGAGATGCACCGCAAGATGCAGGAGCGCAAGGCGGAGGAGCGTGTCGTCACATTCTCCGAATTTAAGGGCC